>SKCR01025382.1:0-202520 GCA_019454045.1 Zanthoxylum bungeanum
AAAGGGTATCGTCAACGACATAGTGTCGATTACGACAAAACTCTTTCATTGTTGCCATGATTAAATCCATTCGGATAATGCTTGCTATAACTGCATATTTCGTTTATGAAATATGACAGTGACGTCAAAATCGCTTTCCTTAACGGAAACCTTTTTGGAGGATGTTTTCAACATCCTAACGATTTTGTCATGTGTCAAAACATGCAAATAAGTTTGCAAGTTAAATCGATTCATTTATGGATTGAAGTAAGCATTTCATTCTTGAAACCAGCGTTTTGATGTAATCATAATGGTATATGACTTAATTCAAAACGAAGATGATTCTTGTGTATATAAGAAGGTTAGTGGGAGCGCACTGACAATGAATGTCATATAAGTTGATGATGTATTGCTTCTTAGCAATAACATTCCCATACTAAAATCGGTGAAAAGCTTGGCTTTCATGAAAAAATTCTCCATGGAATACCTGGGAGAAGCAGGCTTTTATTCTAGGAATAAAGATCTACTATGATAGATCTAGAAAGCGGCTGACAACCCTCCCAGAGCTCGTACATTTTGATATGTATGTGACCTGATGTCTCATATGCTTTGAGCATATGTAGACGCTATAAGGCTAGTCCAGTTGATGGTCACTGAATTGATGTAAAGAACATCTTTGAGTATCTTAGACGAACCAATGATGTTTTTTCTGAGTATATGGGAAATGAGAACTTGAGGTGACTGGGTTCACCGCTGCAAGTTTCCAAATCGATAAAAACGACTGTAAGTCATAATAATGGTACGTATATAGTTTGAATAACGTAACAGTGAGATGGAAATCTTCCAAGCAAGATACTGTTTCCGAATAAACAATAAGAGCAGAACATTGTTGCAGCTGAGGCAGCAATAGAAGCATTTTGGATCTAAATAATTCCTAATTAGATTAGGAGTAGTTCTGTTAGCAGCTGAGCTAGGCTACAGCACAAGCTAAAGAACCGCAGTCTCATCAATGATCCAAGTATGTACTTCAACTATTTCATCTGATTCGTAAGATCATACATCGTGGCGATGTGATGATCGAATAAATCTCATCAGATGATAACCTTGCAAATCCGCTGACGAAAGCTGTTTCTCAGCAGAAGTTTAAGCGACCCGTACATAGTTCAGGTGTAGACACTTGAGTGATTGGCTATAGGCCAAGTGGGAGATTGTTGGACAATTATGACCAATAGCATCACTATTTATACATAACATGGTGTTGTTGTACAAATTAACTATGTGACAAAGGAAATTACCCTTTTATCATTTGTAATTGGATTGCCTGGATATATAAATGATAAAAGTCCTTATGATTAGTTCCGAATTAATAATATGAGACAATATTAATCCACAAAGGTTTAATCATTAAATATCCCTAGTCGTAGTATTATCGAGACTGGACATCGATAATGCGGAATAGGCTAGTATTACACTTGTGCGTGTTATGGAAGTGTAACGACATAGTTCTCATATATTTGGGTATTGGATACTCATGCAAGTGTAATAAGAGGTTCTGTTTACCGATGGTACGGAAACAGCTTCGCTCTGGATAGACCCCTAGGAATCCCATTGGTAATATGACTATGTGTCTATGGGAATCCGAATCAGGGTAGGTGTATTTGGTCTTAACCTGAGACTTGCATCGCTAATACTTGCGACAATCAATATACTTTGGTTTTGGTCGTCTGGGGCTTTAACAGGTTTCTGTGTATGCCTCTTCTGGGTATACTGAGAATTGTCGTGTATTGGGTGTGATGTCAAGATGGAAGTATCACTTCAGTCATATGGAGATAATGATCACGCATGGATACAGAACTGGTACTCTAAGTGCTATAGCCATCGGGGAAGTATGACTAGGTCATAACTTTCCGATCAAAAAGAGACTAGTTGCTAGTGATCCGATATATGCTTCGTACGGGGCAGACACAACTCCAGCCCCAGGCCTTGCATGTGACATCTGATATTGGATTGTAATACGCAATACTACGTATACTACGCCAGGCAAAGATCATGTATTCCGTAGAAGAATATTTCTGGAGATTGGGTAGGCACGGTGTTTTTCTAGAAGCCAACCATGTCTTGTAAATCGGTAAGAACGTGGTACCAGATATGCACGTATTCGGATAACCCGATAACCTTATTTACCGCCAACATATCCAAGGATCTCTTGGGTCGCATCCCAAAGATTCACCGATGATGTTTGACTCGAACAATATTAGTCTGAGATTAATTAAGAGAGACAATATTAATCTGGGATTAATTAAGAGAGAGAGAGAATTAATCTGGGATTAATTACGGCAATAATTAATCTGGGATTAATTGCGTCAAGAATTTATCTGGGATTAAATTCGTCGAAAGGAGAGAACGCGATTAATTTAGAATTAATCGGTAAAATAAATTTAATAGGGTTAAAATAATATATTAGATATATTAATTGAAATTGGATTTCAACACGGAATTAAATTGGATTTTAATTCTAGCGAATGAATTAATTTGGAATTAATTCGCAAGCGACTTTAATAATAATTTTGCGAGGCATAATTATTAATTAAGTTGGATTTAATTATGTCGCGACGGAAAATTCATTTAATCGGATTAAACGAATCCGACCCGAAGTGTGTTGAGCAAGCCCACTTGAATTTTGAATTTAAAGTTGGTTTCACTGTGGGACACAGATGTTGGACGATGCTGTTCCTGGCTCGCGGCCCTGTCGGGAGTACGGAGTAGCCCGCGGGGGACTAAACCGGAGAAATAACATGGAGTCGCCGCCCGGTGTGAACCGGGAAAATGATTTAAGGCTGCACTCACCCCTCGCAAGGGAAGACCTCAAACCGTTGGGTTCAGAATGGTCCCTTACTTATGCCACTTGTAATGATATAATTTGTGCAATAATCTAACCAAGCCTAAGCAACATATTTCCAAGAATATTCTACTGCTAAGTTCACATGCATGAAAGTAATCATCATAACGGCAAACATACGATATCACACAATGATCTCATGAACATGTTGAATCATCAAACACGAAAGATAAATAACAACCTAAACATAAACATAAAGAGACACCTATTGCGAAAGGAGATAACAAGATCATGCAAAGAGGAATAACATACTAATGGCTAAATCATGCTTGAGAGACAAGTAACATCTTAACGACCTAATCATGCTTGAACACATCAAATAAATGAAAACGGGAATACAAATGGATGATAACAGTAAAAGTGTCAATAATGGAATGGCATGGTTAATTACATAATGCAAGAGAAATCGCCCAAGAAGCAATCATGCATGAAATGTGATGAAAATGACTCAGTTCAGTGCATGTGCGTTTGTGTAGCATTTGAAAATGCGTTCGAACGGTAAACAGACGGTTCGCGTTCGTATAGCGTTTGAGAACGCGTTCGAATGGGACAAGACATAATGAAACAAAATGCATACACGTTCGAGTAGCATTCGTAAATGCGTTCAAACGGTGAACAGAAGGTTCGCGTTCGTATAGCATTTGAGAACGCATTCGAACAGGGCAAGACCTGATGAAACAAAATGCATGCGCGTTCAAGTAGCGTTTGTAAACGCGTTCGAATGGGAAATAAAAGGTTCGCGTTCATATAGCGTTCGAGAATGCGTTCGGACGGGACAAGGTCTGATGCATGATAAAATAAAGAAAACTCATGCGCGTTCGAGTAGCATTCGTAAACGCGTTCAAACGATAAACAGAAGGTTCGCGTTCATATAGCGTTTGAGAACGCGTTCGAATAGGACTAGACCTGATGCATGATAGACGACGTAACACATACATAGATAAGCAAATCCACAATGCAGGACCCCATGTGCCCGATTGAACTCATTCCCATTCAATCGAGTGTACCTCGTCCGGCGCGATAAAATATCGTGGTAAAGGTAGCGTTTAGGCATTTTTCCTTGAATAGAGGACCTTGAATCCACCCTAGTTAGCCCATGAGCGCAAGAATGCAATGCATGCATAAATAAAGCAAAGATTTGGAACTCCATATGTCCGATTAAACATATCCCACATTTAATCAAACATACTTCATCCGGCGCGGCAAAACATCGTGGTAAAGGTAGCCCTTTAGGCATCTTCCCTCGAATAGAGGACCTTGAATCCACCCTAGTTAGCCCATGCGCACAAGAATGCAATGCATGCGTAAATAAAACAACGATATGCAAAGGGTAAATGACATAATAAAAGGCGGAGCAAAACATCGTGGTAAAGGTAGCCTTCAGGCATTTCCCTTGAATAGAGGACCTTTAATCCACCCTAGTTAGCCCATGCGCATTATGTTACCGTGCATATAAAATAAAGACAACAATAATATAGGACCGCGTATGTTTGATTAAACATATCCCACATTCAATCAAACATACTCCGTCCGGCGTGGCAAAGTATTGTCGTAAAGGTAGCCTTTTGGACTTTTCTTCCCTCAAATAGAGAACCTTTAGACCAACATACTAAGCCCATGCGCATTACATCATCAATACACAAACAAATAACGTACAGAAAGTAAAGCGAAATATAAAATATGGATAATAAACAATCAAGATAAAATGAAACGAGATATGTGTTGTTTGCTCAAGTGGTACGTGGATTTGTATCCCAAGTACAGACCGCACTACCGTCCATTCGGATTCGGCTATGGAATTTACGTCTGGGTTTCCATCCTATATACTGCAAGAGACGACAAATTTCCCATTCATTCAAGGGTCACAACACACATCCACAAGCGACTCTCATGTGAAGAAAATAAATAAAACAATTAAGAGATGAATAAAAATGAATAATAGAAGTGTCATCGGGTCTAACCTTTTAAATTACTTCTCGGATGTACGGTACACAATCGTCGGAAGGGTTAACGCTCCGCAACTCCTCCGGTTCACTGGTCCACTGCTTCATTTCGCTGTTTCATTGTTTGGACCGCTGTCTTTACTCCATTTCGCTGCTGTTTTTGCTGTATTAGGGGGCTGATTTGTGCAGTAATCTTAAGGGTTTTAAAGTGCATTTTTTGTTCACTGTTTTGGTAATTTAGGCTAATGTTTTAAGGTTTTTGGGCTGCTATTTTTTGGTGGATGTAGGGGTTATTTTAAGGGTGATATGCGGCTGTTGTTTTGCTTGTTGATGTGTGGCTGAACTAGTTTTGATAGTGGTTTGGTTGGACGACAATGTAAGGGATTTTTTGAATGCTTGGAGGTTTCTTAAGAATGTTATGTGTGAATGGACCAAGAGTTTTTTTTTTGTGTGAATGAGCTAGGGGGTGAGAGTGTTGGATTCGGGTTTCTTTTATAGGCAAAGGGTAGGGTGAATCCTTGCTTGAAAAGGAATGAGATTTTTGTAATAAAAGGGATACCATTAATTAGTGTCACACAAGGAAAAAAAAATATTTAATTGGGGACATGATTTGGTTTGATTGGGAAGGTGATATATTTGATTTGTTTATTTAGGTATGTGGATTATTTAGATTGAGATGTGATTTATTTAATTTAGGAAGGATATTATTTTAATTTGTGACATGTTTTAAATGTTTTAATCAATTTTGGATGGGTTTTGGTGGGATAATTGGGCTTGGGCGTGAGGCTAGCAACAAAATCAGAAGTACCGACACCGTTCGAACGCCAATTCGAACGATGCACGAATGCTCGCAATCTGCTTGACGTTCGAATGTGTTCACGAACGCAGCACGAACGAAAGCAGTGAACATGTGAATTGAATCTGATGACATACTTATTCTGAATTTCCCCTTCCGACATTCGTTTCCCGCGACTTCCGTGACTTAAAAGGAAGTGTCTCCAAATGAGACTCATCATACGGACTTACATGTAAAATGCAGTGCCTACAGTCGCCCCCACTTTGATGAGACCTATGCAGTGTGTGACAATGACAATCCTATCACAGTTGTGCAATGCATTTTTATTAATCGATAAAATAATATATTTTATATATTATACGAAATTAGATTTCGACGCGGAATTAAAATTAGATTTTAATTCGGGCGAACGAGTTAATTTAGAATTAATTCGTTAGCGACGTGAATAATGATTTCGCTAGGCATAATCATTTAATTACGTCGCAACGGAAAATTTATTAATTTGGAATTAGCGAACCCGAGCCCGGGATTATTTGCGAGCGTATTCGTATTTCGAATTCGAGTGCGGCACGCAAATCACATCAAGCGTCAAATCACTAGTTGCATCTAGTGTCACATCATTCGTCAATCAAGTGATAGACGTCTTTCACTTTGAGTGATTGACGCCAGTCACTATTCATTGATTAATGGAGTTGATGTGAGTGGTTGGAGCCTTAAAGGCTTGACTTTTGGAAAGAGAAAATAAGGAATTAATTTTGGAAATTAATTTTGTGTATTAGATACACATTTTTACACAACCATTACATAACTCTTCTCTCTTTCTTCATCTCTCTCACACGCCCAACAAGGGCCATTTTTCTTCTGGTTTGCCGAGAGCCAAAGAGAAAAAAGGGAAGCAAAGTGTGATGTTTTTGTGGCAAAAAATCAAGAGCTAGCACTCCGAGAGACATGCGAAGGTGATAGGGAAGTCCACCCATGAGCTTGGGATCATTTCACAAAGCTTGGAGCTTTCATGGAGGACCTCACATGGCCGATTCTTGGAGGAAACAGCAGCTCACTGCCGTGACATACACAGGGCAGAAAATTGGATTTTTGTTGTCCACCGCGTCGCTTAACCGATCGATGTAAGTATTCCATAACTTCCTCGATGTATTCACACATTATTTTTATGCTTGTTATTCGATCCTCGGGACCGTAGAACTCCAACAATGGTATCAGAGCGGAGTAAAAGCATGAAATTTGATTAGGGCTTAAAATTTGGGTAAAATGTATTTGAGCATGATTTGATTAAATTGGATGTTTGAGTATGTTTAATACATGTTTAATTGAAGATTGATTGGATCAATTTCAAGAAATTTTGTTTGGAACAATTTTCCCCAATATTATTGTGTTGGCCGAATGTCAACTAGCTCTAATGTCTTGGTGATTTTTGATTTTAATCATTGGATGAGTTGGAATCATGTTGGGATGTTGATTTAATGTCGATTGTGGATTTAATTGGATTGAAACCGAGTCGGACACAAAATCACCTCCATTGCCGAGAGCTTATAGCATGATTTGGGTTTGATTTTTGATAAAATGTGTTGGACATGTTTTGTTGTTAATGAGCATGATTAATTAGACAAATTTGTGTTTTGGAAATATTGATTTGGGTAATTAATTATGTTATGCACTTTATGTAATTAAATTGTGAAATTTGATTTTTGTAATTTAATTAAAATGGGCCTATTTTGTAAAATTGGGCTTGTAATATTGTTATTGGGCTTATTGGGCTTGGTTGTACTAAGTTAGGTTTAGGCTAAATTGGTTGGATCCAATTGGGCCCAAAACCGCTTCCATAAAGCCCAAATGCGACTAATGGACCTTTAATAATTTAATTGGGCCTAATGGGCCTAAATTGATTTCTGGGCTTATGGGGTAACTCCTTGATTGGGTTTGACCCAAGTTGACCAAAAGTCCAAACCTTAAAGAAATTAATTAAATTAAACATTGGATGTTAATCGGGCTTTGAGACCCGTAACGATTAAATTTGGAATTTAAGTCGTAAAGGTTCGTTAATAAAGTGTAATATTTAATTTGGAATTAAATAGAGAATTAATATTAAATACATGTTAAATTGGACTTAATGTTGTAATTTAATTTAATTCGAGAATTCGTACTTTGAGTACTTATTCGCAAAACGAGTTTGACTCGCGCAAAATCAAATCGTTGTTTGAACATTGGATGGTCATTAATTATCAGATTAATTAATTTGATTAGATTGATTGATAACATGCTTGTGTGAAAACATGGTTGCGATGCATGAATAATGTATATCAGATGTATATTAGATGTGTGGGGCAATTTTAGAAATTGTTGTAATAAATTTGGAATTTATTAATTAGACCTGCGTGTCCAGCCTTATTACCTCCTTACTCTTTGTATTCTCTTCTCACCTATTCCCCTCAATGTAAATGAGGTTTCTTTAGAAATGTAGTGTAACGGGTAGAAGCAAATACTTGTGCTAGCAGGAGAGAGGAAATTGAGAGATTTGATCTAGAATCAATGAGTAAAGTATCCATCCGCATATCATTATTGTTTTATTATATGCGCTTTATTATGTATTTAGAATGCATGTTTAATGGTGTATGATGATGAGACCTTAACAAAGATAATAAATTGGTTGCCAATTTGCACGCGAAAAACCCTCACAAATATTAAGCGTTTTTCCTTCCATTGAGTGATTCTTACTCAAGATCCGAGACTGGCATTGGTTTGTTGGCCAAAAGTCAAGGCATTTGTCCGTCGAGGATGTGTTAGAATCACGAGAGCTTTATTCCATATCGGTGTCTTGTCCAAGTTATGGTTTGTTGGCCAAAGTCAAGACCACTTCTTGTCCATCGACATTGATTACAAAGCTTTCCATGGTCAATGGGTCACGCTTGACTGGGATCACTAAGTTTTTTGTGCCAAAACCAAGGCTTAGTTGATTCAGAGGAAAAAGGTTAGGCAATATATTGGATATATTGGCATATATAAGATATATGTTTCGGACTTGGATGTCCCCCTACTGGATCTAGGAATTGGATCGGATCCAATTGATCTTAGAGATCTACCTAGTTAATTATCATACAATTTATTGGCCAAAGTCAAGATTGTGTGATGTTTAACGGGATCCTAGCCCACTAGGAAACACAGTTTCCTGAGTACTCGATAGAGGGTTAGAGGCTCGCCGAAAAATAGTGGGAGGCAAGAATTAAATTTGCAATATTCGTTTAATTACTTGCCATACGCGCTCAATCAAATATCATTCGTCAAATATAATTAAATGTTAGTTGGACTAATATTTAATGGTTGGTTTAATTAACAGTTGGACTGTATTCAAACAAATTAAAAGTATAGTTGATTAATATAGTTGGACTATAATAATCATTATATTTAAATAGTACCTAAATCGTTTATTAAATAGTTGGACTGTTAGAATCAAGATAAAATTGAAAAATTGACATTTAAAACATAATCCTAGGGAAAATGTATTTAAATGGTTTAATTTTTCAAATTGGGAATAATTTCGGGATGGTCTTGGAAACTAATAAGTTACTTTATTTGATAAAATAACATATTATGCCTAAGCTCGGAGTTAAGCGAATAGTAGAGCATAATCTTTGGAAGATTTATGTGATGATAACTTTAGTGCTTAATCCATTAAACTTGCCAAATAGACTCATTAATTTCTTAATCAGAACTAAGGATTAGATCCTTATAGTATGATATTGAAATTGAAGGATCTTCATAGATCTATTCTTAGATCTTTGAAGTACTCAATTGCAATAATAATCTCTTGGAGAGTTAATGACTATTCTCAAGGAGACAAAGTCAAAGTTTGCAATAAAGCAAGTAGCGCAAGTCGCACCTTAATTCGATATTCTAGAAAGTTGTGGCTAGGCCAAAGGCTTCTAGAGTGTCGAAAAAGGCAAAGGCAAAATCATTATAATCTTCTGGGAAGATAAAGGACATATCCCAAAATGTCTGCCTAAATGTGGCAAACGGGATCGCGAAAGCGTGACTGCCGTTTGAACAAAGCAGACATGAAGGAACTGAAGACGAGCAAGGCTCTGACTTCAAATATGTTCACTGCTAGTATTAAAATTGGATTTTAAATACTTAGTGTGGTACATAAATATGTACTGATGTTCAGAATCTGCTATGAGCATGATACTGACTTCAGATGAGATTAATCTGCGAATCGGAAACGGGACAAAAGTCAATGTTTTAACCGTAGATACCTAACTTTAGGTACTACCCTCAGGTGTGTACTTAAATTAGGAAACTGTTATAATGTGACTAGTTTGACTAGAAACATTACCTCTATATCAGTGTTTAATCCGTTGCGGATTTACCTTTATATTCTAGAACACTAAAGTGTTTTATTATATAAATATGATATTGAGATAAACACATTAGATGTGAATAACAGAATTTATATTTTGAATATAAATTAATCTCAAACATATAATATGACAAACTAATAGCTCGAACTGATTTGATCAGAAGAAACTAATTTGTGGCATTGTTGTCTGGGACACAATTAAACAAGACTCGTATATCCACACTTTTGAAGAGTGGGTACTAGGACTGATTTGATTTGATTCTATTCAATTGAAGTCTATGAATCTAGTTTATTAGGCAAAGTGCCTATAACACTATTTACTTGGTAAGACTGTAAATGCCACCGATCTGTTAGCCCTAGTTCATAGTGAAGCAAGTGGGCCCATGTCTAGCTAGGCTAGAGGTGGATATGAATATTTTGTGACCTTACGAATGTGGCATCTCGTTATGGTTATGTGTTTCTTTTGAAACACAAATCAGAAACTTTTAAAGTTTCGACACGAAATAGACAAACAGATTGGCTAAAGTATTAAACCGTCACGGTTAGACCGTAATGGAAAATACTTAAGCAATAAATTTCTAATATACTTGAAAGAGTATTGTATTCTTTCAACGAGGACTCCTCCCGGAACACGTCAATTTGACGGTGTGTCTGAACCTATAATCCAAATTTTATTAGACATGATAAGGTTAATCATGAGTCGATTTGAGCTACCATTTCCTTCAACGGATAAGCATAAACAGTGCAGAACTTATTTTGAATAAGGTTCCATAAAAATTTTTTTGACAGATATCATATTAGATATGAACAGGAAAGAAACTGGGTTTCTCATTCCTGAAGATTTGGGCATGCTGGGCATATTTTGGATGATACCAAACTAAAACCCAAATTGGATAAGTGCCAATTGTAGGTTATCCTAGGGATACCAAAGTATAGTACTTATACAACTCACATGAGAACAATTTAATTGTTGCTCACCATGCGGTTTTCCTAAGAGGAATACCTATATGCAGTGGTAAGTGGGAGGATAGTAAAACTCGATGAAAATCGGAGTAATACTATTCCTGGCACCGATTCCTTAATGGAACATGAATAGTTCATCAAGGATGAAACTATTACCAGTAATCTTCGAATACACAAGAACCGCATAAGTCAGAGTGAATCAGAAAACAACCTGGGGTATGAGTTTCTGATCTCACCTCATAAAGATGTCTATCTTTTTTGGAATACCAACTGACTACGAATGAGGAAGTGATACAAGGTATCGACTCCCTATTATGGCAAAGTGCCATGAGTCCGAAATGGATTCCATGTATATCAACCAGTTTGGATACTAGTTGATGTACCGTAAGGTATTGTGCCTATTGGTACTATATAAGTCTTCAAGGAAGACATACATGGAAGGCAACATACCAACGTGTAAAGCTAGGCTTTTAGCGGAAATGTATCTTTATCAACATTCTGTCGATTACGACGAAACCTTTTACCTGTTGCCACGGTAAATCCATTTGGATAATGCTTGCTAAAGCTGCATGTTTCATGTATGAAATATATCAGCTTAACGGGAAAATTGCTTTCCTGAAAATGAAACATTTTGGAGGATGTTTTATAACATCTTGTTGGTTTTGTCGTACACATAACTAGCAAACAAGGTTTGCGGGTTATTCGATCCATGTTTGGATTGAAGCAAGCATTAGGTTCTTGGAATTATCATTTTGATGTAATCATAATGGTATATGATTTAATTCAAAACGAAATGATTCTTGTGTATATAAGGAGGTTAGTGGGATAGCACTGACAATAGATGTCCTATAAAATAATGATAATATATGTCATTTCTTGGAAATGATATTCCTATAAAACAATCGGCGAAAGCTTGGCTTTTGAGAAAACTCTCTGAGAAATCGTACATTGAAAATGTACGCGACTTGGTGTCTCATACGCTTTGAGCATATGGATTCACAATCAGGCCAATCCATGTGATAGTCACTGGATTGATATTAAGAACATCCGTTAGTTTCTTGGAGAACTAATGATGCTGTCTTAAACTATGGAGAAGGATAACTTGAAGTGACTGGGATCACTGCTACAAGTTTCCAAACCGATAAAATGTCTAAAAGTCGCAAAAGGTATTATACAGTTTGAATAACGGAACAGTGAGCTAGAAATCTTCCAAGCAAGATACTGTTACTGAATAAACAACAAATGCGGGTTATTGCTGCAGCTGAGGCAACAATAGAAGCCATTTTGGTCGATAATAAATCTAATTAGATTAGATATAGTTCTATTAGCAGCTGAGCTAGGCTACAGCGCAGGCTAAAGAATTAATGGTCTCATCAACGATCCAGATACATACTTCGATATTCATCTGATTCGTTTGGATCATACATCGTGGCAATATGATGATCGAATAAACCGCATCAGATGATAATCATGCAAATCCACTGACGAAAGCATTTTCTCAGCAGTTTGAGCCAACCGTACATAGTTCGGGTGTTAGACACTCGAGTGACTGGCTATAGGCCAAGTGGGAGATTGTTGGACAATTATGACCCATAGCGTCACTATTTGTACAGATCATGGTGTTGTTGTACAAGTTAACTATGTGACAAAGGAGATTGCACTCTTATTATTTGTGATTAGATCACCAAGATGTATAAATGATAGGAGGTCCTTATGATTTGTTCCCGGATTGAGAATGATATGAGACAATATCAATCCATGAAGGATAAATCATTAAATATCCCTAGTCATAGTATTATCGAGATTGGACATCGATAAATGCGTAAAAGACTAGTATTACACTTGTGCGCGTTGTGAGGGCATAACGGTATAGTTCTCATATATTTGGGTATAGGATACTCATACAAGTGTAATGGGAGGCTGTGTTTACCGATGGTACGGGAAACAACTTTGCACCGCTGGTAGTATGACTATGTGTCTATGGAAGTCCGAAATCAGGGTAGGTGTATTTGGTCTTAACCTGAGACTTGCACCGCTAATACTTGCGACAATCAATATACTTTGGTTTTGGTCATCCATGGCTTTAACAGGTTCTGTGTAAGCCTCTGCTGGGTATATTGAGAATCGTAGTGTGTTGGGTGTGATGTCAAGAAGAAAGTATCACTCCAGTCATATGGAGATGATGATCACGTAGGGATACAGAACTGGTTCTCTAAAAGGTTGCAACCATCGGGATAATATGACTTGGTCATGATTATCCGATAATAAAGAGACTAGTTGCTCGTAATCCGATATATGCTTCATACGGGGCAGACACTGAACCAGCCCCAGGCCTTGCATGTGATCATCCGATACTGAATCGAAATACGTAAAACTACGTATACTACGCCTGATATAGATCACTTATTCATGTAAGCATGTTTCTGGAGAATTGGGTAGGCATGGCGCTTTGCTAGAAGCCAACATTGTCTTGTAAATCGGTACAAACGTAGTACTAGGTACTTACGTGTTCGGATAGTCTGACGACCGAATTTACTGCCAACATATCCGGGGATCTCAATGGTCGCTTCCCGAAGATTCACCGATGACGTATGACTCACACTTTAATTAATCCGGGATTAATTAGATGAGAGAGAAAATTAATCTGGGATTAATTGCTGAGATATTTTATCTGGGATAAAATATCATTTAAAGAGAGAAAATGATTAATTTGGAATTAATCGATAAAATAATATATTTGATATATTATACGAAATTAGATTTCGACGCGGAATTAAAATTAGATTTTAATTTGGGCGAACGAGTTAATTTAGAATTAATTCGTTAGCGACGTGAATAATGATTTCGCTAGGCATAATCATTTAATTACGTCGCGACGTAAAATTTGTTAATTTGGAATTAGCGAACCCGATCCCGGGATTATTTGCGAGCGCATTCGCATTTCGAATTCGAGTGCGGCACGTAAATCACATCAAGCGTCAAATCGCTAGTTGCATCTAGCGTCACATCATTCGTCAATCAAGTGATAGATGTCTTTCACTTTGAGTGATTGACGCCAGTCACTATTCATTGATTGATGGAGTTGATGTGAGTGGTTGGAGCCTTAAAGGCTTGACTTTTGGAAAGAGAAAATAAGGAATTAATTTTGTGTATTAGATACACTTTTTCACACAACCATTACACAACTCTTCTCTCTTTCTTCATCTCTCTCACACGCCCAACAAGGGCCATTTTTCTTCTGGTTTGCCGAGAGCCAAAGAGAAAAAAGGGAAGCAAAGTGTGATGCTTTTGTGGCAAAAACATCAAGAGCTAGCACTCCGAGAGACATGCGAAGGTGATAGGGGAGTCCACCCATGAGCTTGGGATCATTTCACAAAGCTTGGAGCTTTAATGGAGGACCTCACATGGCCGATTCTTGGAGGAAAAAGCAGCTCACTACCGTGACATACACAAGGTAGAAAATTGGATTTTGTTGTCCAGCGCGTCGCTCAACCGATCGATGTAAGTATTCCGCAACTTCCTCGATGTATTCACACATTTTTTTATGCTTGTTATTCAATCATCGGGACCGTAGAACTCCAACAATCAATGCAGTCAATCCAAAAGCACATGCTTCATACTCGGCCATGTTGTTAGTTACTCTGAACGTCAACCTCTTGGCCATAGGCAAGGTTTCTCCCTCGGGGGTCACTATCACAATCCCAATTCCGGCTCCTTTGCAATTCACCGCTCCGTCGAAATACATTTTTCATCCTTGAACTGTTATTGCTTGGATCTCTTCATCCGGAATTCAAACTTATATTGATCCCTTTCAATAGGTTGCAATGCCAGGAACTCTGCTACGGCTCGCCCCTTGATTACTTTGAAGGTGAGATACTCAATGTCAAACTCTGTCAGCAACACTAACCATCTGCCCAACTTCCCCACTAGCGAAGGCACTGAATGTAGATACTTCAAGGGATTTTCCTTGGCTACCACCTGGATCTTGTAAGACTGGAAGTAATGCCGCAGTTTTCTGGACGCCCATACCACTGCCAAACATATCTTCTCTACTTCTTGATAACAGGCTTCATACGGAAGCATCTTCTTACTGAGATACTAGACTGCATGCTCTACCCCTGTCTCATCTGCTTGTACCATCATTTCCCCCAGTGCTTCTGATTCTATGGCCAAATACAATATCAAGGGTCTTCCCAGTCTTGGAGGTTTCAATACAGAAGGTTTCACCAAGTATTCTTTGATCTTGTCAAAGGCTGCTTGACATTGCTCATTCCATTTCACTGGCTGATCTTTTCTCAGCAGTTTGAAGATAGGCTCACATATTGATGTCAACTTGGCGATGAACCGACTGATATATTGAATTTTCCCGAGGAATGCTTTGATTTTCTTCTCTGTCTTCGGTGCTGACATCTCTGTAATTGCTTCGATCTTCTCAGAATCTACCTCTATTCCTCCCATTTCCACTGTATGTCCCAGCAACTTTCCTGATGTTACCCCAAACACATATTTCTTGGGATTCAACCACAATTTGTATTTGTCAACTCTCTGAAGGAACTTCTTTAATGCTTTTATATGCCCAATTCTTGTCTCTGGTTTTACCATCATATCATCCACATACACTTCAATCTCTTTGTGCATCAAATCTTGGAATAGCGTAGTGGCCATCCGCTGATAAGTAGCTCCTGCATTCTTGAGCCCAAATGGCATTACCTTGTAACAATATGTGCCCCACTCGGTGATAAAGACAGTCTTGTGCTTGTTTCTTCAGCCATGAGAACCTGATTGTATTCTGAAAACCCATCTGTAAATGAATACATGGCAGATAAGGCCGCACTGTCAACTAGCACATCTATATGAGGTAGAGGAAAATCATCTTTCGAGAAAGCCTTGTTAAGATCTCTGTAATCCACACACATTCTGACCTTCCTGTCTTTCTTGGCACCGGCACAATATTTTCCAACCACTCAGGATATTTCACCACTTCCAGGAATCCCACATCTATCTGTTTCTTGACTTCTTCTCTGACTTTCTCGGCCCACTCAGGTCTCATCCGTCGAAGTTTCTGTTTCACCGGCTTCATATTTGGATATGTTGGAATTGTATGCTGGGCGATACTTCTGTCTACTCCAGGCATGTCCTCATAGGACCAAGCAAACACTTTGGCATATTTGGCCAATATTCCTTCTAATTTCTCCCGCTCCTCAGAGGTAACCTCACTTGCAATTAGAATTTCCTTGGGGCTCTCTGGCGTACCAAGGTTGAATGCATTTGTTCTGGTGGAACTGATATCAAATATACTCAAGTTATGCAAATTGAAAGGGAAAGACTCAGACGAGTAAGCAAAATGATTGTCTTTATTGCTAGCAGATGCAGGAATACATTCAAATAAATCAGAGAGATAAACATCTTCATCCTCCACAGATGCTTCATCTCCCACAGTTGGTTCTACCTCCTTTTTCTTGAGGGTCAGGCCCTCCAACTTCATCAGCTCTTCTTCCCATTTCTCTTCTTCCTTCTTCACAATTTCCGATGCCAGTGACTTCTCACTTATCACCTCCTGAAATATCTCAAACCCGGGTACCACAATCCCATTGACTTCTATCGGTTCAGGTTCTCCCTGATATCCCGTTGCATTCATAAAGCATTCCATCAGCTTCAACCCTTTCTGTTGGTGTTTGCTAAGGTCCCAAGATCATTAAACAAGCATGAAACAAGTGCGAATACAAATGAAGGGAGTTACGGAATACTCACATTGATCGGTTGAGCGACGCGGCAACGAACAAAACTTGAAATTCTGCTCACGACATGTCACGGCAGTGGCTGTGTGCAGTCCACTATTTTCGGCCATTGGAGGTTCTTCGTCAAGCTCCAAGCTTCGTCAAATGATTCCAAGATCATGGGTGGACTTCCATATCACCTTCGCATGTCTCTCGAAGTGCTAGCTCTCATGATTTTTGCCACAAAATCAAACACTTGCTTCCCTCTAGCTCACGGTTTTCCAGAAAACAGAACCAGAAAAATACCCTTCATGGGCGTGAAGAAGAGAGGAAATGGAGGAGAGAGAGAGATAAAATGTGTAATGGATAAATTTATTTCCAAAATCAATTAATAAAACATATACCAAATTTTTGAAAAAGCTTTCAAAAAGTCAACCTAATTTGGCTCCAAATTTGGCATTAAATGCTATCCACCTACTCACATCAATCCATCAATCAATCAAATCAAGTGACAAGTGGTCACATCACTCAAAGTGACTAATGATTTGACGCTTGATGCAACTTATGATTTGACGCTTGATTTGACTTGCGTGCCACACTTGAATTCGAAATACGAATGTGCTCGCAAATAATCTCGGGCTCAGGTTCGCTAATTCCAAATTAACGAATTTTCCGTTGTGACATAATTAAATCTAATTTAATTAAATAATCATGCCTAGCATAATTACTATTCTCGTCGCTAACGAATTAATTCTAAATTAATTCATTTTTAATTCCGCGTCGAAATCCAATTTCGTTTAATATATCGAATATATTAATTTATCGATTAATTCCAAATTAATCGTTCTCTCTTTAAATGATATTTTATCCCAGATAAAATATCTCCGCAATTAATCCCAGATTAACTTTCTCTCTCTTTTAATTAATCCCAGATTAATTAAAGTGCGAGTCATACGTATCGGTGAATCTTTGGGAAGTGACCCATGAGATCCCCGGATATGTTGGCAGTAAATTCGGTCGTCGGACTATCCGAACACGTAAGTACCAAGTACTACGTTTTACCGATTTACAAGACAAGGTTGGCTTCTAGCAAAGCGCCATGCCTACCCAATTCTCCAGAAATATCCTTACAGGAATAAGGATCTATATCAGACGTAGTATACGTAGTATTGCGTATGTCGATCCAGTATCGGATGATCACGTGCTAGGCCTGGGGCTGGAATTGTGTCTGCCCCGTACGAAGCACATGTCGGATGTCTGGTAACTAGTCTCTATATCGGATAAACATGACCTTGTCATTTTATCCCGATGACTGCAGTACTTAAGAGTACTAGTACCATATCCTACGTGACCATCATCTCCATATGACTGGAGTGACACTTCCGTCTTGACATCACACCCAACACACTACGATTCTCAATATACCCAGCATAGGCGTACACAGAACCTGTTAAAGCCCTGGACGACCGCAACCAAAGTATATTGATTGTCGCAAGTATTAGCGGTGCAAGTCTCAGGTTAAGACCAAATACACCTACCCTGATTTCGAACTTCCATAGACACATAGTCATACTACCAATGGAATTCTGATGGGGTCTATCCAGAGCGAAGCTGTTTCCCGTACCATCGGTAAAACACAACCTCCTATTACACTTGCATGAGTATCCTATACCAAATATATGAGAACTATGCCGTTGTGCCCTCACAACGCGCACAAGTGTAATACTAGTCTTTTACGTTTTATTTATCGATGTCCAATCTCGATAATACTCTGACTAGGGATATTTAATGATTTATCCTTCGTGGACTGATACTGTCTCATATCATTCTCAATCCAGGAACAAATCATAAGACCTCCTATCATTTATACATCTAGGTGATCTAATCACAAATGATAAGAGTGCAATCTCCTTTGTCACATAGTTAATTTTTACAACAACACTGATCTGTACAAATAGTGACGCTATGGGTCATAATTGTCCAACAATCTCCCACTTGGCCTATAGCCAGTCACTCGAGTGTCTTACACCAGAACTATGTACGGTTGGCTCAAACTGCTGAGAAATGCTTTCGTCAGCGGATTTGCATGATTATCATCTGATGCGATTTATTCGATCATCACACATCGCCACGATGTATGATCCGAACGAATCAGATGAATATCGAAGTATATATCTGGATCGTTGATGAGACCATTAATTCTTTAGCCTGCGCTGCAGCCTAGCTCAGCTGCTAACAGAATTATATCTAATCTAATTAGATTTTTTGTCGACCCAGAAGGCTTCTATTGCTGCCTCAGCTGCAGCAATAACCCGCATTTGTTGTTTATTCGGTAACAGTATCTTGCTTGGAAGATTTCCAGCTCACTGTTCCGTTATTCAAACTGTATAGTACCGTTTCGACTTATAGTCGTTTTATCGGTTTAGGAAACTTGCAGTAGTGATCCAGTCACTTCAAGTTCTCATTCTCCAGATTAAAGACAGCATCCTTAGTTCTCTAAGATACTAACAGATGTTCTTAATATCAATCCAGTGACTATCACTTGATTGGCCTGTTTGTGAATCCATATGCTCAAAGCGTATGAGACACCAGGTCGCGTACATTTTTCAATGTACGGGTTTCTCGGAGAGTTTTCTCGAAAGCCAAGCTTTCACCGATTATTTATGGGAATATCATTTCCAAGAAATGACATGTCATCATTATTTATAGGACACCATTGTCAGTGCGCTCCCACTAACCTTCTTATATACACAAGAATCATTTTCGTTTTGAATTAAATCATAAACTATTATGATTACATCAAAACGATAATTCCAAGAACCTAATGCTTGCTTCAATCCAAACATGGATCGAATAACCCGGAAACCTTCTTTGCTAGTTTTGGTATGACAAAACCGACAGGATGTCGTAAACATCCTCCGAAAGGTTTCCTTTTCAGGAAAGTGATTTTCCCGTTCAGCTGACATATTTCATGAATGAAACACGTAGCATCAGCAAGTATTATTCAAATGGATTTACCGTGGCAACAAGTAAAAGGTTGAATCGTAATCAACACAATGTTGATAACGATACCTTTTCGCTAAAAGCCTAGCTTTATACATTGGTATGTTGCCATCCATGTACGTATTCCTTGAAGACTTATAAAGTACCAATAGGCACAATGCCTTGCGGTACATCAACTAGTATCCAAACTTATTGATATACATGGAATCCATTTCGGACTCATGGCACTTTTCCATAATAGGGAGTCGATACCTTGTATCACTTCCTCATACGTAGTCAGTTGGTATACCTCAAAAGATTGACATCTTTATGAGGTGAGATCAGAAACCATACCCCAGGTTGTTTTCTGACTCTCTCCGACATACGTGGTTCTTGTGTATTCGAAGATTACTGGTAATAGTTTCATCCTTGATGAACTATTTATGTTCCATTAGAATTCGGTGCCTTGAACAGTATTACTCCGATTTTCATCGAGTTTTACTATCCTCCCACTTACCACTGCATATCGGTATTCCTCTTAGGAAAACCGCATGGTGAGCAACAATCTAATTGTTCTCTTGTGATTGTATAAGTACTATACTTTGGTATCCCTAGGATAACCTACAATTGGCACTTATCCAATTTGGGTTCTAGTTTGGTATCATCCAAACATATGCCTAGCATTCCCAAATCATCAGGAATGAGAACCCGGTTTCTTTCCTGTTCATATCTAATATGAATCTGTCAAACAGATTTTAATGGAACCTTATTCAAATAAGTTCTGCACTGTTTAAAGCTTATCCGTTGAAGGAAATGGTAGCTCAGAGCGACTCATGATTAACCTTATCATGTCCAACAAAATTCGGTTACTCAGTTCGGACACACCGTCAAATTGACGTGTTCCGGGAGGAGTCCTCATTGAAAGAATACTATACTCTTTCAAGTATATTAGAAACTTATTGCTTAAGTATTTTCATTACGGTCTTACCGTGACGGTTTAATACTTTAGCCGATCTGTTTGTCTATTTGTGTCGAAACTGTAAAAGTTTCTGATTTGTGTTTTCAAAAAAACAATAACCATAACGCGATGCCACATCCGTAAAGGTCACGAAATATTCATATCCACATCTAGCCTAGCTAGACATGGGCCCACTTGCTTCACTATGAACTAGGGCTAACAGATCAGTGGCATTTACAATTTTACCAAGTAAAGGTGTTATAGGCACTTTGCCTAATAAACTAGATTCGTAGACTTTATTTGAATAGAATCAAATCAGTCTGAGTACCCACTCTTCGAAAGTGTGGATATACGATTCTTGTTTAATTGTGTCTCAGACAACAATGCCACAAATTAGTTTCTTCTGATCAAATCAGTTTGAGCTATTTGTTTGTCATGTTATATATTTGAGATTTATTTATATTCAAAATATAAATACTGTTATTCACATATAATGTGTTTATCTCAATATCATCTTTATAAAAATAAAAACTTTAGTGTTCTAGAATATAAAGGTTCACCCGCAGCGGGTTAAACACTGATATAGAGATAATATTTCTAGTGAAACTAGTTACATTATAACAGTTTCCTAATTTAAGTACACACCTGAAGGTAGTTCCTAAACTTAGGTATCTACGGTTGAAACAGCGACTTTCGTCCCGTTTCCAATTCGCAGATTAATCTCACTGAAGTCAGTATCCTGCTCATAGCAGATTCTGAACATCATCATATATTTATGTATCACACTAAGTATTTAAAATCCAATTTAATACTAGTAGTGAACATATTTATGACAAACATATTTGAAGTCAGAGCCTTGCTCGTCTTCAATTCCTTCATGTCTGCTTTGTCCAAACGGCAGTCACGCTTCCGCGATCCCGTTTGCCACAATTTAAGCAGACATTTTGGGATATGTCTTTTATCTTCCCAGAAGATTATAATGATTTTCCTTTGCCCTTTTCATATTCCAGAAGCCTTTGGCCAAGCCTCGGTTTTCTAGAATATCGAAGTAAGGTGCGCCTTGCGCTACTTGCCAATTGCAAACTTTGACTTTGTCTCCTTGAGAATAGTCATTAACTCTCCAAGAGTTATTATTGCAATTTAGTACTTCTAAAATCTAAAATAGATCTATGAAGATCCTTCAATTTCATTATCATACTTTAAGGATCTAATCCTTAGTTCTGATTCAGAAATTAAGGAGTCTATGCGACAAGCTAATGGATTAAGCACTAAAGTTATCATCACATAAATCTTCCAAAGATTATGCTCTACTATTTGCTTAACTCCGGCTTAGGCATAATATGTTATTTTATCAAATAAAATAACTTATTATTTTCCAGGACCATCCTGAAATTATTCCCAATTTGAAAATTAAACCATTTAAATACATTTTCCCTAGGATTATGTTTTAAATGTCAATCTTTCAATTTTATATCTTGATTTAATAGTCCAACTATTTAATCAACGATTTTCGGTACTATTTATTATAATGATTACTATAGTCCAACTATTTAATCAACTATAATTTAATAGATTAAAATCAATTATATTGATTACTATAATCCAATTATAAAATCAACTTTAAATGAATAGTTTGAATATAGTCCAATATTTATTAAAACAACGATTAAATATTAGTCCAACTAACATTTAATTATTTGACGAATGATATTTGTTTGAGCGCGTATGGCAAGTAATTAAACGAATATTGCAAATTCAATTCTTGCCTCCCACTATTTTTCGGCGAGCCTCTAACCCTCTGTCGAGTACTCGGGAAACCGTGTTTCCTAGGGCTAGGATCCCGTTAAATATCACACAATCTTGACTTTGGCCAACAAATTGTATGATAATTAACTAGGTAGATCTCTAAGATCAATTGGATCCAATCCAATTCCTAGATCCATAGGGGGACATCCAAGTCCGAAACATATATCTTATATATGCCAATACATCCAATGTATTACCTAACCTTTTTCCTCTGAATCAACTAAGCCTTGGCTTTGGCACAACAAACTTAGTGATCCCAGTTAAGCGCGACCCATTGACCATGAAAGCTTCGTAATCAATGTCGATGGACAAGAAGTGGTCTTGACTTTGGCCAACAAACCACAACTTGGACAAGACACTGATATGGAACAAAGCTCTCGTGATTCAACACATCCTCGACGGACAAAGGCCTTGACTTTGGCCAACAAGCCAATGCCAGTCTTGGATCTTGAGTAAGAATCACTCAATGGAAGGAAAAACGCTTAATATTTTGCGAGGGTTTTTCGAGTGCAAATTGGCAACCAATTTATTATCTTTGTTAAGGTCTCATCATCATACACCTCTTAAACATGCATTCTAAACACATAATAAGCGCGTATAAATAATAATAATGATATGCGGATGGATACTTTACACATTGATCCTAGATCAAATCTCTCCCGCTAGCACATGTATTATTTCTACCCGTTACACTACACTTCTAAAGAAACCTCATTTACATTGAGGGGAATAGGTGAGAAGAGAATACAAAGAATAAGGAGGTAATAAGGCTGGACACGCAGGTCCAATTAATAAATCAAATTTATTACAACATTTCTAAAATTGTCCCACCCACCCATCTAATATCCATCTGATATACATTATTCATGCATCGCAACCATGTATTCACACAAGCATGTTATCAATCAATCTAATCAAATTAATTAATCTGATAATTAGTGACCATCCAATGTTCAAACAACGATTTGATTTTGCTCGAGTCAAACTCGTTTTGCGAATAAGTACTCAAAGTACGAATTCTCGAATTAAATTAAACTACACATTAAATCCAATTCAATTGTATTTAATACTAACTCGCTATTTAATTCCAAATTAAATTTACACTTTATTAATAAACCTTTATGACTTAAATTCCAAATTTAATCGTTACGGGTCTCAAAGCCCGATTAACGTCCAACGTCAATTTAATTAAAGTCCAATGGGCTTTTAATTAATTTCTTAGGCGTGGACTTTTGGTGGTCAACTCGGGTCAAACCGAATAACCAAAATCCAATCCGAGAATTACCCCATAAGCCCAGAAATCAATTTTGGCCCATTAGGCCCAATTAAACTTTAAAGGTCCATTAGTCGCATTTGGGCTTTATGGATGCGGTTTTGGGCCCAATTGGATCCAACCAATTTAGCTTAAACCCAACTTAGTACAACCAAGCCCAATAAGCCCAATAAAAACTTTAAAAGTCCAATTTCCAAATAGGCCCAATTTAATTAAACCAAAAAATCCAATTTCATAATTTAATTAAACAAAGTGCATTGCATAATTAATCACATAAATCAACATTTCCAATCACATCAATTTACACAACTAATCATGCTCATTATCACATCACAGTCCAACACATTTTGATTAAAAATCAAACCCAATTTATGCTATTCAAGTCTCGACAATGGTAGGGTTTTTTAGTCCGATTCTGATTCCAATCCAATTGAATCCGCAATCACATTTCTCAATCGCTTCAAGTCATCCAATGAACAATGAAACAAAAAATTCCAAGACCATTTAGGGCTATCCTCTCGGCCAAGCCTAGATTTGGGCAAAAAATTGTCCAATCAATTTTCATGAAATTGATCCATTAAACATGTTTTAAGCATACTAAATCATCCAATTTCATTATTCATGCTCAAAATCAATTTACCCAATTTTTAACCCTAAATCATTTTCATGCTCAACCTTGCTCTGGTACCATTGTTGGTGTTTGCTAAGGTCCCAAGATCATTAAACAAGCAAGAAACAAGTGCGAATACAAATCAAGGAGTTGCGGAATACTCACATCAATCGTTGAGCGACGCGGCAATGAACAAAACTTGAAATTCTGCTCACTGCTGTCACGGCAGTGGCTATATGCAGTCCACTGTTTCGACCATTGGAGGTTCTTCGTCAAGCTCCAAGCTTCGTCAAACGATTCCAAGCTCATGGGTGGACTTCCCTATCACCTTCGCATGTCTCTCGGAGTGCTAGCTCTCATGATTTTTACCACAAAATCAAACACTTGCTTCCCTCTAGCTCACGGTTTTTCCCAGAAAACAGAACCAGAAAAATGCCCTCCATGGGCGTGAAGAGAAGGAAATTGAGGAGAGAGAGAGAGAGATAAAATGTGTAATGGATAAATTGATTTCCAAATCAATTAATAAAACATATACCAAATTTTTGAAAAAGCTTTCAAAAAGTCAACTAATTTGGCTCCAAATTTGCAGTAAATGATATCCACATACTCACATCAATCCATCAATCAATCAATCAGTGACAAGTTGTCACATCACTCAAAGTGACTAATGATTTGACGCTTGATGCGACTAATGATTTGACGCTTGATTTGACTTGCGTGCCGCACTCAAATTTGAAATGTGAATGCGCTCGCAAATAATCTCGGGCTCGGGTTCGCTAATTCCAAATTAACAAATTTTCCGTTGTGACGTAATTAAATCTAATTTAATTAAATAATCATGCCTAGCATAATTACTATTCTCGTCGCTAACGAATTAAATGTAAATTAATTCGTTCGCCCGAATTAAAATCTAATTTTAATTCCGCGTCGAAATCCAATTTCGTTTAATATATCAATATATTAATTTATCGATTAAATCCAAATTAATCGTTCTCTCTTTAATGATATTTTATCCCAGATAAAATATCTCTGCAATTAATCCCAGATTAACTTTCTCTCTCTTCTAATTAATCCCATATTAATTAAAGCGCGAGTCATACGTCATCGGTGAATCTTTGGGAAGTGACCCATGAGATCCCCGGATATATTGGCAGTAAATTCGATCGTCGGACTATCCGAACATGTAAGTACCAAGTACTACGTTTTACCGATTTATAAGACAAGGTTGGCTTCTAGCAAAGCGCCATGCCTACCCAATTCTCCAGAAATATCCTTACAAGAATAAGGATCTATATCGGGAGTTGTATACGTAGTATTGCTATGTCGATCCAGTATCGGATGATCACGTACTAGGCCTGGGGCTGGAATTGTGTCTGCCCCGTACGAAGCACATGTCGGATGTATGGTAACTAGTCTCTATATCGGATAAACATGACCTTGTCATTTTATCCCGATGACTGCAATACTTAATAGTACTAGTACCATATCCTACGTGACCATCATCTCCATATGACTGGAGCGACACTTCCGTCTTGACATCACACCCAACACACTACGATTCTCAATATACCCAGCATAGGCGTACACAGAACCTGTTAAAGCCTGGATGACCGCAACCAAAGTATATTGATTGTCGCAAGTATTAGCGGTGCAAGTCTCAGGTTAAGACCAAATACACCTACCCTGATTTCGGACTTCCATAGACACATAGTCATACTACCAATGGAATTCTGATGGGGTCTATCCAGAGCAAAGCTGTTTCCCGTACCATCGGTAAAACACAACCTCCTATTACACTTGCATGAGTATCCTATACCCAAATATATGAGAACTATGTTGTTGTGCCCTCACAATGCGCACAAGTGTAATACTAGTCTTTTACATTTTTATCGATGTCCAATCTCGATAATACTCTGACTATGGATATTTAATGATTTATCCTTCGTGGACTGATATTGTCTCATATTATTCTCAATCCAGGAACAAATCATAAGGACCTCCTATCATTTATACATCTAGGTGATCTAATCACAAATGATAAGAGTGCAATCTCCTTTATCACATAGTTAATTTGTACAACAACACCATGATCTATACAAATAGTGACGCTATGGGTCATAATTGTCCAACACTTTCTTCTTGGCTTTCGGCTTATCCTCATCAGACATGTATCCCAACCCTCTCCGGGTAGTCTGCCCCTTAAAGTTTAGTAATGTCGAACCATTACCCGGCTCGAACTTCATCTTCTCCATGATCTTAGCCACCTTAGGATCCACCCACTCCTCAAAAGTTGCTGATACCTGGAACCTCGTGAAAGGTTGTATCTCTAAAGCAGCCACAACATTATCTACTTCAGCTCGGATGGTGACAATCTCTCCCCCGTAGGAAACTTAATAACCTGATGCATAGTGGAGGGTACGCCCCCAAGCTTGTGAAACCAAGGCCTTCCCAATAACAAAGCAAAAGTGGCCGGGATGTCCAGTACTGTGAACTCAACCTCATCCTCAATCGGGCCAACCTTGACTACTGCGGAAAAGGTACCCTTAACTCCTCGCTTGCTATCATCATAAGCTTTGATGGTCATATTGGAGGGATCCAGATCTGTTGCCTTCATACCCAGCTTTGCCAAAATCTTCAATGGACACACATTGATAGATGAGCCATCATCTACCATCACACAAAATGTCTTCTTGCCCATCACTTCGGCTCTGATGAATAAAGGCTTGTTGTGATTTCTTCCCTCGGTCAGGAGTTCCTCCTCAGAAAAGGTTATTATCTGGAAAGCTTCATTTTGCACTGATCCGACAAACATCGCGGGGTTGGAATCCTCCGTCACCACTATCTTGTTCAAGGCCTCACCCATGGCCCGTCTATGCTCCTGAGACGAACACAATAATTCCCATATGCTAACATGTGCCCGTGTCTTCCTCAACTGACGTAGCACTGCATCCCCATCAGCATTCTCCATATTTTCAGACACTTCTTTGCCTTCCGTCAACACTTCTTTACCCTTATCAGCGTATCACTGTAGAAACGTCCGATGTGTGTCATTTCTCTTACCACCTCTTCATCACTACTGGAGAAATCTTCCCAGAAATTATTCCCCTGTTATGTTTCATCCTCGCTGCTGCCATCCCAGATTCCTAGGCAGAAGGCTTGGTGGTCAAAGGATTTGAGGACAAGGCTTTCGGATAGGCCAGAGTTTATCATATAGGTTGGTGGTGGGACAAAGTGGTAATTCGGCAGGGGGTTTTTGTGTGTGTTAGGCTGTTCTGTTTCTAGGTCGGGTATCTTTTTGGAGTTTATAAGGTCCTGGATTTCATGGCGAAGGTAGGCACAATTGTCAGTGTCATGGCCCTTCTGTTGATAGAAATGACAATAGTGGTTCAGGTTGAGATGTGGTGGTGGATGGTGTGGAAATGGTTTGGTTTCTAAGGGTTTCAGAAGTCACTGTCTCTTTAATTTCTCCAATACCTTAGACAATGATCTACCTAGGTTGGAGAAATGTCAGTTCCGGATAGCAGCAATCTCAGCAGAAACAGGTTTGGCACCTGATGTTCCTCTAATGGGCCTCATGTTCAGGCCATAGAACTTTCTGTTCTCAGCTTATTCTTCTTCAATATCCATGATAGTCTCCCTCAACTATCGAAAATCAGTAATCATGGAGGTCATCCTCCTCAACTTCCCGTAGATTGAGGGCTTACTACCCTTGATAATCATTTTTATCTGGTCATTCTCTGAGGGCCGAGTCTGCATTTTCAAAAGCTGACTCCTCCAACGGTCTACATATTCCTTGAAGCTTTCTTCTGGCTTCTGCTTGGTGTTTTCTAAGTCCCGGAGTGACAAGTCGATCTCCAGATCTGTAACATACTGTTTCAAAAAGGCCTCTGCCATTTCCCTCCAATCCTCATTGATCTTCCTCTCCAGGTTGTGATTGTTGGGGTTTTCAGGGGGAATATCGGTAACGCAGCGGAATCGCGGAAAATCAAAATTTTCCAATTTCAAAAATTTTTCTCGGATCAATCAAATAAACTTATTTATTTAATTATCCAATTATCAAATTCTGAAAAATTACACAAGAGATACAATTTCTTGGTAATTACCGAATTGCCCCAAAACTTTGTAAATTGGTCATTTTAGTCCAAAAGTTGTCAAATACAATTTTGGATGATTCTAAATCATTTCTAAAATGTTTTTCAACACATCTAATGCATCAAAATCAGATTTCACACAAATCCCTAATTTTTAGTCTAATGCCGTGACAACCCCCAAATTTTCAAGTAATTACATTTTGGTCCCTTTTGTTCAAAACATGCCAAGATCAAATCCAATCAGCCCAAAAATTTACATGCATCATACTCATACCAAAATACATCACATATATGAAAAGCCCCAAATTTGGAGTGGGTTATGAACCCTAATTTTTCAATTTCATCAAATTGAGCAATTTTACCAAATCTTTAAAATCCAACACTTTAATACATTCAATACTTCACCAATCTAGCCTCACCACTTTGAAACAACTCTAGAAAAATTCTAGGTCACCAAGGAGTGGCTTACCAACTCTAGAATGGCAACTTGATTTTCTAAAAAATCAAAAGTAAAGCTTTGAAACCATTTCAAGCTTACTTACATGCACACATCTTTCATTCAAGTTCACAACAACTAAAACACAAACTATAAGTAGAGAGACAACATCAAAGCAACACAAGATGAAGCTAAGCATGTTAGAAACATTTTGCATGTTGGAAGATTTGAAAGAAAACTTACAAAACCTTAAGATTTCCAAGCTTTTCCTTCTTTTCTTCAAACTTTTCTCTCAACCATTTTTGTGTTTCTTTTGTATCTAATGAACTTCTTAAACCCTAAAAGATGAAACAAACCAATATATACTCCACAATTTTAGCCTTGGCCGAAATTTAAGGTGTATATACAAATATCTAGATATTTTTCATTTCATTTAATTTTACTTTATCAACTTGCTTGAATCATCATCAAACCATTTAATGATCTAAAGTAAGTCAACAAAAGCAACTAAAAAATATAACAATTATATTCATTTAGGTATATGGCCGAAAATTACACTTAAAATTAAAGGAAATGATATTTCAATTTTAAACATTTTAAACAAATATCAAAGAAGTCAAATCCAATTTGACTACCATTTCCTTTACATTAAAGTCAACAATAAACACTTATAATCATTTCCTAACTATATCATTTGGTAAGATATTTATATTTTAATTATATTAATCATTTAACAATTAAATAATTAAATAAATAATTAAATACAAATATCTCAAATATATGTATTATATTTACTTTAAATATCTTAAATACATATATTAATGATATATGTAAAATACCTTTATTTGACAATTTATTAATGTGTATTTAATAATATCATATATTAAATACAAACACACATTAATTAGGAAATGACTGTTTGGCCCGTTCGCATGTATATTTCGTATAACGTTTAAACGATTTATAAATAATCATCATTATTCATAAAAGTTGCCATAGTGCTCTACGAGTATATTTCATTAGGGAGACTCTCTAGATTCAGGTATATCCGTCACAAAATCCAATTTCGTGTCCATAATTTACCCACCCATAAATTATGACGACCACAAATAAACTAGCTGAATCATACAGGTCGAGGTCATTGCATACGTATAATCCCTCCGTCACAGGTATCCGGATAATACCAGAGATATAGATGTAAACGTCAAATCTCTATAGGTATTATCCCGTCGATGTATCTATTAGCAATCTCTAAATAACATTCGGAACTTACTTCCGAAGTATACTGTGGCCACAGATTTAACAGACTGCTAATCACATATGGACTACCTATGCTATGTACACAGAACTGACGGATCCTATCTTGACACATACAGGGTATCCTGAGGATCGGTCCACACCCAACGAACAGGCGGAGGTCTGATCTAAATAGATTGATGACGTGACTGCCATCTAAGTGTGGAGGATGTCTCATACATCCACAGTGGTATCTCAATTCGAATGACCACTATGCTACTCAACCCGAGAGGATTCTTATTGACGTTGGTGTACCATCCATTAAGAATATTCGGTGAGTCATTCAGTGTTTATCCACTATAAATACCTACACGTCTATACGAGTCTCCCAGACTCATGGTTCATTGGGATATACCATCGGACCAAGTCTCAATATACGACATGTACTGGTCTCAACGGATTTGACTAACCGACCCGTGTTAGTAAATCTTGACCAGGAACTATATTTGATAATATACATTTGCCAGTGACACTTCCCAATGTCAATTACAAACTACCTTTGTAACTGTGTACTGCATTATATATTATCGGACCTTTTTCTAATATATACATATCACTAAACCACATTTAGTTTCAATCTAATCGTAATCAGATCAAATACGTATATAAAAACAAGAGGTGTAACCACTAAGAAAGTAATATTATGGAAAATGGGATGTTCGTATTCATGAATCAGACATAAATACGGTCTGGATTGGCGCTCTGAGCACCAACTCCAACAATTTCTCCTACTTGCTCTTGTGCCAATCCACGGTATCATATACACATCTCAATGTGCATCGTATACACATAGCCCTCAAAAGCTCACCTAGCACCTAAGAGGTAGGTAACAAAAAGTAGGTCCGCTATAACATAATGAGTTTGTCAAACAAACTCAATCGTTTCTCATAGCCAGCATCTTTTATATTTGGTAGAATCTAAATTATACATCAATATAACTCTAATGCTACATCAGTATTATGCTACAGCTACTGAGTTGTCCAAGTATTTAGGGATCAAATCCAAAATACTATGAGGATAATGTTGTTAGTGTTCCTAGAACATGCCAAAGATCTAATAAGCATGTAAAGGTGTTCATAAATTCAAAATAAGTTGCGGAATATACTTACAATGAACAGATTTGAGCTTTAAAATTTTGAGAAGAGATCTCTAAGATCCAAGCTTTAAGTGATGATTCCAACTCTTGAAGTAGTTTCCATATCACATTAGTTGATTTCTCCAAGTGCTAGCTTTGTTGATTTTGAAACAAAATCAAAGAGAATGGAGGAAGAGGCTCACGCCCATTGTAGAGAGTATTAGGGTTTTCATTTTCCAAAATGTGTTACAAGTGTGTAGAGTGAAGAGAGAGAGAAGGCTTTTTGGTTTTGTTAAAGGGTTTTACCCTTTTACCCAAAACCATGTAGTTGGGGTAATTTGGTTTCACCTAAACCAAGTGGTTGGAAAGTAAGTGGTTTTGGCATAAATGCCAACCACTTTCCAACCACCACTTCACATGTGTGACATGTGTGAAGTGGGCCCCACCATTTTGAATTCAAAACTCAAAATGTCTCTACGAACATTTGTCACGGCTCTGTTCCGTTTAATTCGATTAAACGAACTTTCGTCGCTAAATAATTAAATCTAATTTAATTAAATAACGATGCCTCGCAAATATATTACGAACGTCGTTTACGAATTAATTCTAAATTAATTCGTTCATTCGTATTAAAGTCCGACTTTAATTTCGTAACGAAATCCAATTCATATTAATATATCCAATATATTAATTTTAGCCCATATGAATAAATTAAATAGAAAAATCAAATTTAACCATTAAATTATTTTACCGATTAATTCCAAATTAATCGCGTTCTCTCTCTTCCGAACACATTTAATCCCAGATTAAATAATACCTCAATTAAACCCAGATTAATTTTCTTTCTCTTAATTAATCCCAGATTAATTCTCTCACTTAATTAATCCTAGATTAATTCTAATTTAAATCAACTGTCATCGGTGAATCTTTGGGAAGCGACCCAAGAGATCCCTGGATATGTTGGCAGTAAATACGGTCATCGGATTATCCGAATACGTGCGTAGCTCGTACCACGTGCTTACTGATTTCAAAGACATGGTTAGCTTCTAGCAAAACATCGTGCCTACCCAATTCTCCAGAAATATTCTTACTGGAATATATAATCTATGTCAGGCGTAGTATACGTAGTATTGCGTATTGCGATCCAATATCTAATGTCACGTGCTAGGTCTGGGGCTGGAACTGTGTCTGCCCCGTACGAAGCACATGTCGGATGTCTGGTAACTAGTCTCTATAATCGGATATACATGACCTAGTCATAACATCCCGATGACTGCAGTACTTAAGAGCACTAGTACCGTATCCTACGTGACATTATCTCCACTATGACTTGAGTGATACTTCCGTCTTGACATCACACCCAATACACTACGATTCTCAATATACCCAGCAGAGGCGTACACAGAACCGGTTAAAGCCCTGGACGACCAAAGCTAAAGCATACCGATTGTCGCAAGCATTAGCGGTGCAAGTCTTAGGTTAAGACCAAATACACCTACCCTGATTTCGGACTTCCATAGACACATAGCCATACCACCAATGGAATTTCGAGGGGTCTATCCAGAGCGAATCTATTTTCCGTACCATCGGTAAAACACAACCTCCTATTACACTTGCATGAGTATCATATACCTAAATATATGAGAACTATGCCGTTATGATCTCACATAACACGCACAAGTGTAATACTAGTCTATTCCGCATTATCGATGTCCAGTCTCGATAATACTACGACTAGGGATATTTAATGATTAATCCTTCGTGGACTGATACTGTCTCATATCATCTCAATCCAGGAACTAATCATAAGGACCTCCTAACATTTATACAACTAGGTGATCTAATCACAAATGATAAGAGTGCAATCTCCTTGTCACATAGTTAATTTGTACAACAACACCATGATCTGTACAAATAGTGACGCTATGGGTCATAATTGTCCAACAATCTCCCACTTGGCCTATATCCAGTCACTTGAGTGTCTTACACCCGAACTATGTACGGTTCGCTCAAACTGCTGAGGAAAGGCTTTCGTCAGCGGATTTGTATGATTATCGTCTGATGCAATTTATTCGATCATCACATCGCCACGATGTATGATCCGAACGAATCAGATGAATAGTCGAAGTATATATCTGGATCGTTGATGAGACCATTAATTCTTTAGTCTGCGCTGTAGCCTAGCTCAGCTGCTAACAGAACTATATCTAATCTAATCAGATTTGTTAATGACCCAGATGGCTTCTATTGCTGCCTCAGCTGCAGCAATAACCCGCATTTGTTGTTTATTCGGTAACAGTATCTTGTTTGGAAGATTTCCAGATCACTGTTCCGTTATTCAAACTGTATAGTACCGTTATTTTTATCGGTTAGGAAACTTGCATCAATGATCCCAGTCACTTCAAGTTCTCTTTCTCCATATTTTAAGACATCATGCTTAGTTCTCTAAGATACTAAGTATGTTATTAACATCAATCTAGTGACCATCACTAGGATTGGCCTGTTTGTGACTCCATATGCTCTAAGCGTATGAGACACCAGGTCACGTACATTTTCCAATGTACTAGTTCTCGGAGAGTTTTAACAACTTTAAATCTATCCCAATAGATCTTTATTCCTAGAATAAAGGTTGTTTCTCCCAAGAATTCTACGGAGAATTTTCATGAAAGCCAAGCTTTCACCGATTGTAATATGGGAATATCATTTCCAAGAAATGACATATTATCATTATCTATAGGACATTTACTGTCAGTGCGCTCCCACTAACCTCCTTATATACACAAGAATCATTTTGTTTTGAATTAAATCATAAACCATTATGATTACATCAAAACGATAATTCCAATAACCTTATGCTTTCTTCAATCCAGACATGGATCGAATAACCTGCAAACCTTGTTTGCTAGTTTTGGTACGACAAAACCGTCAGGATATTGTAAACATCCTTCAAAAGGTTTCCTTTTAAGGAAAGCGTTTTTGACGTTCATTTGCCATATTTAATAAATGAAATATGCAGTATCAACAAGCATTATCCAAATGGATTTAACGTGGCAACATGTTAAAGATTTCGTTGTAATCAACATAATGTTGATAACGATACCTTTCCACTACAAGCCTAGCTTAGCACGTTGGTATGCTTCCATCCACGTATGTCTTCATTGAAGACTTATATAGTACCAATAGGCACAATGCCTTGCGGTACAACAACTAGTGTCCAAACATAGTTGATAGACATGGAATCCATTTCGGACTTATGGCACTTTGCCATGATAGGGAGTCGATACCTAGTATCACTTCCTCATACGTAGTCAGTTTGTATTCCTCAAAAGATTGACATCTTTATTAGGTGAGATCAGAAACCCATACCCCAAGTTGTTTTCTGACTCTCTCCGACCTACGTTGTTCTTGTGTATTCGAAGATTATTGGTATGGTTTCATCCTTGATGAACCGTTTGTTTTCCATTAAGGACTTGGTGCCTTGAACAGTATAACTCCGATTTTCATCGAGTTTTACTATCCTCCCACTTACCATTGCATATCGGTATTCCTCTTAGGAAAACCGCATGGTGAGCAACAATCATATTGCTCTCTTAGTGAGTTGTATAAGTACTATACTTTGGTTTCCTTAAAGACTTTGATTCCAAATCCAATCTTAATGGGTCTCAAAGGCCTAATAACATCCAATGTCAATTTAATTAAAGTCCAATGGGCTTTTAATTAATTCTTAAGGCATAGGCTTTGGCCATAATGGATCAAACCCAAAATGCCAAGGCCCAATAGGAATCACCCTATTGCCTACAAATTAATTTAGGCCCATTAGGCCCAATTAAATTCTTTAAAGGGCCAAGTGATTTATTTGGACTTTATGGAATTGGTTTTGGGCCCAATTGGATCCAATCCAAAAGTCCAAAACCAAACTTAGTCAAACCAAGCCCATTAAGCCCAAATACACACTTTTAGCCCAATACATAATTAAAGGCTTATTAACATAATTATAATATTCCAAATATCACAATTATTTTAATTAAAGTGTATTAGCCATGATTAATTAATTAAACTCAATATTTCCAAAATACCAATTAACTTAATTAATCATGCTTAATCCATCAATTCATGCTCAACACAAATTGAAGCCAAAACACATCATTTCATGCTCAACACAATTGAATCCTAAATTCATCATTTCATGCTCAACATGCTCTTTGATTTTAACATAAACTTTATTGACTTTGATTCTAATCTAATCAAACCAACAATCAACATTTAAACATGCATTTAAACACATCATTTAATGTTACAAAAATCAAAAAACTGCAGTGCAAACAGTAGCATATTCGGCCATGCTAAGATTTTTTAAATTTTTGATCCAATCAATTTATTTCAAATCTAATCATGCACAACTCTAAGTTAACATAATCTAAGCATGCTCAAATCATCAATTTGAAGAAATCATGCTCAAAACATAAAAGCCCCAAATTTTAGTCTCATGAACCCTAAAATTTTCATGCTTAAAATTGGCTCTTGATACCATTGTTAGTGTTCCTAGAACATGCCAAGGATCTAATAAGCATGTAAAGGTGTTCATAAATTCAAAATAAGTTGCGGAATATACTTACAATGAACGGATTTGAGCTTTAAAATTTTGAGAAGAGATCTCCAAGATCCAAGCTTTAAGTGATGATTCCAACTCTTGAAATAGTTTCCCTATCACCTTAGTTGATTTCTCCAAGTGCTAGCTTTGTTGATTTTGCAACAAAATCAAAGAGAATGGAGGAAGAGGATCACGCCCATTGTAGAGAGTATTAGGGTTTTCATTTTCCAAAATGTGTTACAAGTGTGTAGAGTGAAGAGAGAGAGAAGGCTTTTTGGTTTTGTTAAAAGGTTTTACCCTTTTACCCAAAACCATGTAGTTGGGGTAATTTGGTTTCACCTAAACCAAGTGGTTGGAAAGTAAGTGGTTTTGGCATAAATGCCAACCACTTTCCAACCACCACTTCACATGTGTGACATGCGTGAAGTGGGCCCCACCATTTTGAATTCAAAACTCAAAATGTCTCTACGAACATTTGCCGCGGCTCGGTTCCGTTTAATCCGATTAAACGAACTTTCGTCGCCAAATAATTAAATCTAATTTAATTAAATAACGATGCCTCGCAAATATATTACGAACGTCGTTTACGAATTAATTCTAAATTAATTCGTTCGTTCGTATTAAAGTCCGACTTTAATTTCGTAACGAAATCCAATTCATATTATTAATATATCCAATATATTAATATTAGCCCATATGAATAAATTAAATAGAAAAATCAAATTTAACCATTAAATTTATTTTACCGATTAATTCCAAATTAATCGCGTTCTCTCTCTTCCGAACACATTTAATCCCAGATTAAATAATACCTCAATTAATCCCAGATTAATTTTCTTTCTCTTAATTAATCCTAGATTAATTCTCTCTCTTAATTAATCCCAGATTAATTCTAATTTAAATCAACTGTCATCGGTGAATCTTTGGGAAGCGACCCAAGAGATCCCTGGATATGTTGGCAGTAAATACGGTCATCGGATTATCCGAATACGTGCGTACCTCGTACCACGTGCTTACCGATTTCAAAGACATGGTTAGCTTCTAGCAAAGCATCGTGCCTACCCAATTCTCCAGAAATATTCTTACTGGAATAAATAATCTATGTCAGGCGTAGTATACGTAGTATTGCGTATTACGATCCAGTATCTATGTCACGTGCTAGGCCTGGGGCTGGAACTGTGTCTGTCCCGTACGAAGCACATGTCAGATGTCTGGTAACTAGTCTCTATAATCGGATATACATGACCTAGTCATAACATCCCGATGACTGCAGTACTTAAGAGCACTAGTACTGTATCCTACGTGACATCATCTCCACTATGACTGGAGTGATATTTCCGTCTTGGCATCACACCTAATACACTACGATTCTCAATATACCCAGCAGAGGCGTACACAGAACCGGTTAAAGCCCTGGACGACCAAAACTAAAGCATACCGATTGTCGCAAGCATTAGCGGTGCAAGTCTCAGGTTAAGACCAAATACACCTACCCTGATTTCGGACTTCCATAGACACATAGCCATACCACCAATGGAATTTCGAGGGGTCTATCCAGAGCGAATCTATTTCCCGTACCATCGGTAAAACACAACCTCCTATTACACTTGCATGAGTATCCTATACCCAAATATATGAGAACTATGCCGTTATGATCTCACATAACACGCACAAGTGTAATACTAGTCTATTCCGCATTATCGATGTCCAGTCTCGATAATACTACGACTGGGGATATTTAATGATTAATCCTTCGTGGACTGATACTGTCTCATATCATCTCAATCCAGGAACTAATCATAAGGACCTCCTATCATTTATACATCTAGGTGATCTAATCACAAATGATAAGAGTGCAATCTCCTTGTCACATAGTTAATTTGTACAACAACACCATGATCTGTACAAATAGTGACGCTATGGGTCATAATTGTCCAATAAACCGTAAGCACAACACCAATATAAAACTTCTAATTTATAAGGTCATTATGCAACTTCATAAGTTGCATCTAATTCCACTGTAACAATAGAATCATGCGTGACACTCCCACTGCATCTTTTGTGACGCTTTATGACGTAGACTGTCTAACGTCATAATTAGTCTCAAAACTAATATGACCCTAATGGTTGCAGACTGTATTCTCCATGAATTAGAAACTTGTTCTTAATATCTCAAAAATCACAAAGAACGTGTTTCAAGATCCATCCTATGGTCTATAGGGTATCAAAATAACTCGTAACAATTATGATTAAATCGATATTTTTAATCGCATATAATAAAGTATTCACTTTGTCATCATCAAATGATACATAAGATTGATTATACATTCTAATCAATATCTCATTCGAAAAAGGAATCATCCTTTATGAAAGATGAATACTATATATAAGACATACAATAACTGTCCAACAGTTATACTAACTGTCATACAGATAGCCTTGTTATGTCCTTTATTAGATCATATCTAATGCACGACTAATAGGAGTATCTCACAAGTCTCCAAGTTTTATATCATATATAAAACTTTATATCAAATATAACAGAGACTACTTCAACTGCTTTCACGGAGTCAAGAAGACTTAAGTAAATCTTTTACCTTACAAACATCTCATTATTACTATAATAATGATAATGTTGTTAGGATATATAACACTAGAAAGTAATTTGTACGCTCCCACTAACCTTTCAATCAAATATGTATCGTTTATACTTTGACAAGATCAGACAATCTGACTGATGTAAAAAATAGAGAACATGGATTTCCGGAAGACTTATCTGAGTCTACAATAGGCTCTATAAGCTAGCACACTAAACTGCGATCTCAACAGAACACAAACTCTAGGGCCATTCCAGAATGAACTCTTGAAACAAAGAAATCACAACTGATCTCTTATCTGAATAAGTCATTCAAAAAATGACATTTTGCATTCTTTTGCTAAAATGTACAGCTTAATATCAACATTAACCAATATATCTTTAATTTTTCAATTAGCGTGACTAGAGACAAGTTTTCTCAGAATCTACAATAGATTGCTGAGTATAACTTTTCTCACTGTCATACTATAAAGGTCAAACCTTTAATAAGCTCACACTGCTTTTGTTGCGCAAACAATTAGCACAAATCATGAACTAATTCATAATTAAAGCTTAATCAAGTTCAAAACTTGATCGTAGTAAGCTATGAACAATCTTAGATCTATGGTTCAATGGTGAACTTCCAGAATCGATATCAAATATCGCTTCCATTATAAGTTATATGATAATTTTCTTCAATAAGAAAACAACAGAACCATTAAGTATCAAATACTCATAAATGATTCTGTTATCCTATTGGACTTGTACGGAAGATGTATAAGGGTTTTTTCATCTTATTAATTACGTAGTTCCAATTATAGTTTATCATTCTCACATTTGACTTCAATAAGTCAAGTCTTTTCTACAATAATTAACGTCTGATGTTACACACCAAATAATAAAACGATTTTATTACTTAGGATCGTAGGAAAGATATTTATTAAATAGAATACAATATTCTATAAAATAGAATAAATGATAAACTTTTACTTATACCTCCGAGGTGTAAGTAATTTCCATTATATAACTATTATATAAAATAAAGATTCAAATCTCAAACTTTTCAAGATTCAGATTTTCTACCTATACATATCATATATGTAACTGTGGAAATTAATGGAACCTAAATTAAAAGGATGAACTAGTGTTAGTGGAGCATATCCCTAAGAGTATTGAAACTAATTCGGTAACATTCAATATCAAACAAATCAAATTATATAAGATTCGACTGCTCCCACTACTCAATTCCATCAAGATGGAATCGTGGAAGAATAATATTCAATATGAATCATATTCATTGAATAACCTTAGAACTAATTGCTTTAAATTCATATGTTTGATCGTATCAAAGATCTTTGAACAGTTCAAAGACATGTAATGAATTTAAAGGATAGAGTTCTCATAAAACTTCAGATTGAATATATTTGAACAAGTCAAAAATGTTCAACCTACGTTTCATCAGAACAGATTGAAAGTTCTTGATAATTTCAAGACGTTCAATATGTGTTCTTTCAGAAACACGTAACTAAGTTATGACAATTCATAAACTAAGTTATGAAGTAAATAAAACTACCTTAAGCAATTATTATTTATTAAACTACATACATCTAATGTATCAGTTAAATAAATCCGGTGGTCCAATGACAAATCATTGGTTAAACAAGATTTTAATCACCTTCCCGAATACAATATTCATTAAATGGATAAGGATATGTGGTGTGATGTCGTATCAAACCATCCTTTACCAAACAGAATAAGCATCTAATGCTTAAGTGATTAAACTCATAAAGCACCGTTCTAAATTATTTACTTTTATCGAATTTTTTTTTTAATGTTTATCTCTACGCCAATGACACTACTAGTTATATTTAAAATATATAACAACTGTTTATAAAGAACAATTAACTATCTAATAGTTGTAAGTTCTGATATCAAATATCAAAACAGTCATTAACTAATATTTTAAATAACTAGACGGGAGATCTGGTATCCAATACATATAGTTGTAGTATTGTGAAAATCGATATTTTCTATACACAACTATACACATTTCCTTTCTTTAGCTTTACTATTTGCATTCAACTATTCACAATAATTGCAAATAATTGATTAGCAAATTGTGTCAGACACATTGCCTCTAAAGGTAATTAAAGCTAAGAAACGTCATTACTAGATAAACAAATACCTAATGGGCTTTCTTAATGCCAGTCAAGAATCTCAAGATATGAACTAATTCAAGTCAATTCTTACTGCATAAGAAACTATTCTCTCTACAGTATTATATCCTAAAAGGGATATCTATCTAGATTATCTATCATGACTTAGAAACTAAGTCATTAACCATCTTGATTTTTGAAGAAAATCAGAATAATAGTTCCCGATGGTTTAGACCAATCTAATAATATCCTAGTCTAGTAGTATCTAGAACCTATTCTAGAATAACTGCAACCAAGAGTCAAGTCAGATAACATATCAAAATATGTGTGCAGTAAATAAAAGTTCAAATCTATATAAACAATAGAATAAGGAAACAAACAAGCGGCAATTTCCATAATAATACACACTGCCTAAGTTATGGAATATTTTAAACTTAGCAGTGCCTCCCACAATTTTACGTAATACCGTAATCCCCAACGGAAAAATTAGAATTCAATAATTACATAATGGGAAGTGGACCCCATGAATATATTTCGACTCACAGCAGAGGCACGGTCTCGCCTACGTATATTCACAGGTAGACAACTCATTTGTCAATCACTCAATAGTGACTCCGAGGTTCCGGTCCTGGTCGTTTCTCATTGTCGCTGCTAAGGCAGGCCCACAAGGAGACGTACCAAGGTTAAACTCGTCAATGATAAACTTAAGTTACTTGCGTAACCCTGACAACTAGGGCACGTTCAGGATTCCGCTTTCGCTTGAGTTTATCTAATATCTTATATACATCCGGGATAAATAAATCTCTATCAGGTACACCATCACAGCAGAGGCACGGTCTCGGATGTAGTCACGGAAAAATATTTATAAATCGTATTGACAAGGCGAACCAAGAAACAAGTATTCCAAATACTAGTTACTATAAAACCTTATTAAGCGGGGATATTCCATAAAGTGTCATACACTTTAAATTTAATCAAATTAAATGAAACCATGCATGTATCAAGTAAAGATAAAAACAAAATTAGATTTTAAAGGGCTAATCATATCGGGGTGTCTAGAATCAGACTCGCTCTGATACCATTTTGTTGGGGTTTTAAGGGGGAATATCGGTAACGCAGCGGAATTGCGGAAAATCAAAATTTTCCGATTTCAAAACTTTTTCTCGGATCAATCAAATAAACTTATTTATTTAATTATCCAATTATCAAATTCTGAAAAATTACACAAGAGATACAATTTCTTGGTAATTACCGAATTGCCCCAAAACATTGTAAATTGGTCATTTTAGTCCAAAAGTTGTCAAATACAATTTTGGATGATTCTAAATCATTTCTAAAATGTTTTTCAACACATCTAATGCATCAAAATCAGATTTCACACAAATCCCTAATTTTTAGTCTAATGCCGTGACAACCCCCAAATTTTCAAGTAATTACATTTTGGTCCCTTTTGTTCAAAACATGCCAAGATCAAATCCAATCAGCCCAAAAATTTACATGCATCATATTCATACCATAATACATCACATATATGAAAAGCCCCAAATTTGAAGTGGGTTATGAACCCTAATTTTTCAATTTCATCAAATTGAGCAATTTTACCAAATCTTTAAAATCCAACACTTTAATCCATTCAATACTTCACCAATCTAGCCTCACCACTTTGAAACAACTCTAGAAAAATTCTAGGTCACCAAGGAGTGGCTTACCAACTCTAGAATGGAAACTTGATTTTCTAAAAAATCAAAAGTAAAGCTTTGAAACCATTTCAAGCTTACTTACTGTGGGACACAGAAACTGGGCGACGCATGCTGTTCTAGGCTCGTGGCCTAGTTGGGAGTACGGAGTAGCCACGGGGGACTAAACCGGAGAATAATAGAGTCGCCACCCAGCGTGAACCGGGAAAATGAGATTTAAGGCTGCACTCACCCCTCGCAAGGGAAAACCTCAAACCGTTGGGTTCGGAATGATCACTTACTTATGTCACTTGTAATGAAAGGATTTGTGTAATAATTTAATCAAACTTAAGTAACACTTATTTCCAAGAGTATCATGCTTCTAAGTTCATATGCGCAAAAATAAATCTTACACCTTAATTTGCATATATTTTACATCTAAGATTGCATGCTTGAAAGTAAATCAAAGTAGCAACGAACATACAACTTCATTGGCATATTGTATTCATGGAAACACAAGCACACACTAACCACGAAAGAACACGCAAAAGCAAATCAAATAATGGCGGACATGTGATTTCATAGACATATCAGACTTATACATCCGGAAGCATAAACAAATAGCCATTCCATGTCCATGCGTAAATAAAAGAGTCAACTAAGTACATAATGCAAAAAAAAAAAACAATTAAGGATGCAACTAGGCATTGAAGTAAGCATGCTATGACGTGGTGCAAAAGAAGATAACTAATATGGACACAAACACACATGTGAGTACTTTTCCAAGTGGTACGTGGAATTGTATCCCAAGTACAGACCGCACTACCGTCCATTCGGAATCGGCTACGGAATTTATGTCTGGGTTTCCATCCGATATACCACAAGAAATAATACTCAAATGCTATCATAACATGGATATATGAATTGTAATACGTTAAGCCAAGACTAAGGTAAATGATGCAACTAATGGAATAAATGTGCTTTTCATTATGATGCGTACAAAGATAAAGATGACTATATGGGATTTCATAATACATGCGTGAATGGAATAGTTGGCTTTACGCGCGGGCCGAGGCTAATAGGTGGCGTTAAGGCATGGTCTTGTGAGTGGGGCAAATGGCTTGTAGGTAGTTGCGGCAAAGGGACAATTGCGTGAGGCTTTGTGCTTGTGGTAAGCGTAAATTAAAGTTGAGGCTGGTGAAGGTTGTTACGGTAAAAAGGCAAGGTGGCAGGTTTAGGGGGGACGTGGGCGAGCAGGTGCGTGGCAAGAGGAGGGGGCAAAGCTACGTGAGGCTAATAGGTGGCGTTAAGTGGGTGAAGGTGCGATTAGCGTGAAGAGGCTTAGGTCTTAACGTGAATGAGGGTTATGGTTTGTGTGTGAACAAAGGAAATTGCAAGGGCTAATAATGTGGGTGTACCAATGGTAATAGATCGATCCAATATAGGGGTAGATGATGCAATCAATATATGAAAGACGCGGTAAATATCGTGGTAAAGGTAGCCTTTTAGGCTTTTCTTCCCCCAAATGGAGAACCTTTTTAGTCCAACACAATGAGCCCATGCGCTGTTTATTATAACGCGTACAAAGATAAAGATAACTATATGAAACTTCGTATACCTGATTGAACACATCTTACATTCAACCGAATATACATCAACCGGCGCGGCAAAATATCGTGGTAAAGGGTTTTAACCCCTCCAAATAGGGGACCTTTAATCCGACTTACTAACCCCATGCGCTCGATCGCATCAAGCATACAAAGAAAAAAGACAATAATATCAAACTTAGTATGCCCGATTGAACATAACTTACATTCACCTGAACACACATCAACAGGCGCGGCAAAACATCGTGGTAAATGGTTTTAACCCCTCCAAATAGGGGACCTTTAATCCGACTTACTAAGCCCATGCACTCGATCGCATCATGCATACAAAGAATAAAGACTATAATATCAAACTTAGTATGCCCGATTGAACATTTCTTACATTCAACCGAACATACATCAACCGGCGCGGCAAAGCATCGTGGTAAAGGGTTTTAACCCCTCCAAATAGGGGACCTTTAATCCGACTTACTAAGCCCATGCGCTCGATCGCATCATGCATAAACAAGTAACATGCGGAATTTAAATGACGAATAATAAATAAATCAAAGCAACATAAAACAAAAGAAAGTACCGTTTACTCAAGCGGTACGTGGAGTTGTATCCCGAGTACAGATCATACTACCGTCCATTCGGAATCGTCTATGAAATTTATGTCCGGGTTTCCATCCGATATACCGCGAGAGTTGACACATCTTTCATTTTATTCCAAGGCCACAACATACAATATTTTGTAATCCATGCATATTTATCTACTCAAAGGCCACAACATGCATTTTAACATAACAATCATGCGAACAATACTCAATGAATAACAAAAATAAAACAGAAAACGAATGTGGAAAATACCCTCAGGTCTAACCTTTTTTGCCGACTTTCGGACTTGCATTTCACGGAGATTGGAAGGGTAAAGCTCCTCAACTTCTCCGGTTCACTGGTTTAGCGTATTAGCTCACTGTTTTGCTTGCTGTTTGGCCTCCGTTTTGCTGCTGTTTCCTCCGTATTTTCTGCTCACTGTTCAGGTCACTGTTTTGACGTTTCAACGGACTGTTTTGGGTGTTTTTCAAAGGTTTTAAGTGCAGTTTTTTGTGATTATTTTAAGGATTATAAGTGCAGTTTTTTATGTTACTGTTTTAAGGATTTTAGGGACTGGTTTAAGAGGATTTTGCTGCTATTTTGGGGGTGATTATGGCTACTATTTGGGGTATATTTTCGGTGATGGAGGGCTGCTGTATGGGGGAGATTTTTGGTGATGTGTGGGGGTTTAGGGGGTGTGATATTTTCGGTTATGGAGTGGAGGAGATGAAGAGAATTGTTTGTGTTGCTTCTTGTTGCTATTGTCGTGAATTGTAAGAGATTGGAGAGAGTTGGGCGTGAATTGAGAGGGGGAGAGGCTTGGTTTGGCTTTGTTTATATAGAGAATGGCTAGGGCTTCGCCTTGTCTCACAAGGAAGGGATTTGATTTTGTGTTGAGCAAGGAAAGTCAAAGATTGGATGGAGACAAGATTGGTTTAGATTAGGAAGTTAATATATTTAAATTGGTTATGAGTGATTTAATTAGGCATGATATGTCTTTAATTTAGTTTATGATTTTGTTTAGTTAGGAAGTTAATATATTTGATTTATCTAAATTAGGTATGATTATATTTTATGTTTTATTTAATTGGTAAATGGTTTAATTATTTTATTTAATTCAATTACATTATCTAATTAATATTTAATTTAATATTTTATTTAATTTGGGTGTAATTTAGGGTGATGGGCGTGTGGGACTAGGTGTGGTGGGTTAGGCGTGTATGGGCTAGATGAGTGATCTAAACGGAGGTCCAACAAGTGAGCTTGACGCTAAATAGTGAACAAGGATCTAACGAAATACCGATTCCCTTCCGACGACCGTTTCCTGCAATATCCTTAACTAAAAAGGCAGTGCCTCCAACTGAGACTCATCATCGGGTTTCACATGCAAAAATGCAATGCCTACAGTCACCCCTACTTTGATGGGACTTGTGCAGTGTGTGACTTTGAACAATCCTATCAAAGTTATGCAATGCATTTTCACTTACCTGGCTCGTCTACTGCCTTGAGTTGAGTTGGTGCTGCAGTGGACCTCGATCCTGGGACGCATCCCAATAACTGCAACCGACAACAGGGGCACCTCGACCCTGGGACGCATCCTGATACCGCTGGAAATGAGGGCCTCGCCCTAGAACAAATGATGTAGTGGGCCCTCGACCCTGGGACGCATCCCGGAACTACAACTGATGATGCAGTGGGCCCTCGACCCTGGGACGTATCCCAGAACTGTAACTGACAAAAGAGGCACCTCGACCCTGAGACACATCCCAAAACTGCTGACGATGTGGGCCTCGCCCTCAAGCTGATATGGGCCTCGCCCCCAAGCTGACCTGATGTGGGGTCTCGCCCCCAAGCTGATATGGGCCTCGCCTCTTGGGACTAATCCCCAAAAACTGAAATTACGCTGACGCTGTTTGGCTCATTTCTGCCGCTTTCTCCTTTCTTCGAACCTGCGAACACAAAACAAAAACAAACACGAAGAGAATGGAATGTTACGTGTATGCATGAATGATTTTCTTATTCCGTTGGGTTAAGTCTTCTGCCAATTCTCGTGGTGACTGCTCGGTCTTCTCTCCCTCAGGCAAAGTACTGCTTCAATCTGTCTACGTTGATCAGCTCGGAGAACTCGTTCCCTTCCAAGTCTGATAGCCTCACTGCTCCATTTCCCATTACTTTCTGCACTATGTAAGGTCCTTCCCAGTTAGGTCTGATCTTTCCTCTTGGATCTATCGTCGACGGCCTTGATTGCTTAAGTACCAAATCACCCTTTCTGATCTTGGTGGGGCGTACTTTCTTGTTGAATGCTCGGGCTAATCTCTTCTGATACAACTGCATGTGATACAAAGACTTCATTCTCTTCTCATCCAGCAGTGCTAACTGATCAAACCTCTGTGCGGCCCATTCCTGTTCCGGTAATTCTGCCTCTGCTAATACCCTCATAGACTGTATTTCCACTTCTACTGGCAATACTGCTTCCATTCATAGACCAAAGAGTAAGGTGTGGCCACTGTTGCTGTTCTTACTGATGTTCTGTACCCCCACAAAGCATATGGTAGTTTCTCGGCCCAATCTCTGTAGTTCTCTGTCATCTTGGCTAAAATTGTCTTTATAGTCTTGTTGGCTGCCTCAACTGCCCCATTTGGCTGCGGCATGTACGGTGATGACTTGTGGTGGCCTATCCCATATTTCTGCAACATTGCCTTCGTCTCTCCTTGAAACTGAACTCTGTTGTTTGTCACTACATGATGCGCCATACCGTACCTACAAATGAGGTTCCGAGCTATAAACTTTGCCATTTGTTTTCTTCTAACATTGCGGAATGATTCGGATGTCACCCACTTCGAGAAGTAATCTACTGCCATTACTATGAAGCGATGCCCATTCGATGCATTCGGTCGAATTTCTCCAATCATATCAATTCCCTATGCTGAGAAAGGCCACAGCTTTGACAACCCGTGCAACTTTGTGTGTGGTAAGTGATTCAAATTACCATGTGCTTGACAGTCATGACAGTGTTTTACCATCTTCGCGCAGTCTGTTTCCATGGTTGACCAATAAAAACCTTGTCTCACTATCTTGTGGGACAGATTCAACCCGTTCATGTGCGGACCACATACCCCGGCGTGTATTTCTTCCATACATGCTGAGCTTCTTCTTTTCTCAAAACTTCAACTGAATACCGTTTTCTTGCCTCTTGTACAGTTCCCCTTTCAAAACACATACTGGGAAGCTAACTTCTGAATGGCTATTCTGTCTTTTCTGCCTACCCCTTCCAGGAGTTCACCATGTTCCAGATACCTCTGAATGTCATAATACCAAGGTTTACCATCATCGACCTCAACTTCCAGAATTCTTTCTATCTCATAAACAGGTCTGCTTGCTGTTGTCAGTATCAACAGTCTTATCACTAACCTTTTTGGATTTTCCCAAGTTGCTGCAAGTGTAGCCAATGCATCTGCCATCTGATTCTCTTCTCTCGGTAAGTGCTGAAACTTACACTCGGGGATAACCTGTGCCAACTTTCTGAGGTAAAAAAGGTAAGGTTTCAACCGTTCTTCTTCAATTCCCATTCTCCTCGCATCTGCTGGACTACCAACATAGAATCTCCGTAGACTTCCACACCCGGCCTTCAAGGATATCAATGCTGTCAAACCAAAAGCACATGCTTCAACTCGGCCATGTTGTTAGTCACTCTGAATGTCAACCTCTTAGCCAAAGGCAAAGTCTCTCCCTCGGGGGTCACTATCGCGATCCCAATTCTGGCTCCCTTGTAATTCACTGCTCCGTCAAAATACATCTTCCATCTCTGAACTGTTATTGCTTGGATCTCTTCATCTGGAAATTCAAACTTATACTGATCTCCCTCAATAGGTTGCAATGCCAGAAACTCTGCTACTGCTCGCCCTTGATCATTTTGGAGGTGAGATACTCAATGTCAAACTCTGTCAGCAATACCAACCACCTGCCCAATTTTCCCACTAGTGAAGGCACCGAATGAAGATATTTCAGAGGATTTTCCTTTGCCACTACCTGGATCTTGTAAGACTGAAAATAATGTCGCAACTTTCTGGAAGCCCATACCACGGCAAGACAGATCTTCTCTACTTCTTGATACGAGCCTCATACGGGAGCATCTTCTTACTCAGATAATAGACTGCATGTTCTACCCCTGTCTCATCTGCCTGTACCATCATTGCCCCCAGTGCTTCTGATTCTATAGCCAAATACAATATCAAAGGTCTGCCCAGTCTCGGAGGTTTCAATACATGAGGCTTTACCAAGTACTCTCTGATTTTATCGAAGGCTATCTGACACTGTTCATTCCATCTCACTGGCTAATCTTTTCTCAACAGTTTGAAGATAGGCTGACATACTGATGTCAACTTGGCGATGAACCGACTGATGTACTGAATCTTCCCCAAGAATGCTCTGACTTTTTTTTCTGTCCTCGGTGTAGGCATTTCTGTGATTGCCTTGATTTTCTCAGAATCTACCTCAATTCCGCCTATTCCCACTGTATGACCAAGCAATTTTCCTGATGTCACCCCAAACACACATTTCTTGGGATTAAGCCGCAGGTTGTATTTGTCAACTCTCTGAATGAACCTTTCCAGTGCTTCAATATGCCCAACCCTTGTCTCTGATTTCACCATCATGTCATCCACATACACCTCAATCTCTTAGTGCATCAAGTCATGGAAAAGTGTAGTGGTCATCCGCTGATAAGTAGCTCCTGCGTTCTTAAGCCCAAACGACATTACCTTGTAACAATAAGTACCCCACTCAGTAACAAATGCAGTCTTGTGTTTGTCTTCCTCAGCCATGAGAACCTGATTGTAACCTGAAAACCCATCTGCGAATGAATACATAGCAGATAAAGCCGCACTATCAACCAGAAAATCTATATGCGGCAGAGGAAAATCATCTTTCGGACAAGCCTTGTTGAGATCTCTGTAGTCTACACACATTCTAACCTTCCCGTATTTCTTTGCACCGGCACTATATTAGCCAACCACTCAGGATACTTTACTACTTCTAGGAACCCCACATCTATCTGTTCTTAACTTCCTCTCTGACTTTCTCAGCCCATTCTGGTCTCATCCGTCGAAGTTTCTGTTTTACTGGCCTCATATTCGGATAAGTTGGTATTGTGTGCCGGGCAATGTTTCTGTCTACCCCACGCATGTCCTCATAGGACCAGGCAAACACTTTGGCATATCTGACCAATACTTCTTCTAATTTCTCCATTTCTTCGGAGGTAACTTCACTTGCAATCAAAATTTCCTTAGGGGTTCTCAAGTGTACCCAAGTTAAATGCAGTAGTTCTGGCCGAACAGATATCAAATATGTTTGATTCGTGCGGAGTGTAATGGAAATGACTCAGGCAAGTAAGCAAAAGAGATGTCTTTATTATTGGATAATGCGGAAGTACATTCAAACAAATCAGGAAGGTAAATGTCTTCATCATCTATAGACATTCTTCCTCTGCAACCAGGTTTTCCTCAGGCTTTTTGTCCTCTCCCAGAGTCAGGCTCTCCAACTTCATCAGTTCTTCCTCCCAATTCTCTTCTTCTTCTTCACAATTTCTTCAACTATCGGCTTCTTACCCAACATATCCTGGAAGATCTCAAATCTAGGTACCACAATCCCATTAACTTCCACAGGTTCAGGCTCCCCTTAATACCCTAAAGCTTTCACAAAACATTCCGTCAGTTTTAGGCCCTTTTTCTTGACCTTCGGCTTTTCTTCATCAGATTTGTACCCCAAACCCTTCCGAGTAGTCTGTCCTCTGAAATCTGGCAATTTTGAACCTTCAACCGGTTCAAACTTCATTTTTTTCATGATCCTAGCCACCCTAGGATCCACCCACTCCTCAAAAGTAGCTGACACCTGAAACCTCATGAAAGGTTGTATCTCCAAGGCAGCCACAACATTATCTACCTCAGCCCGGATAGTAACAACTTCTCCCTCATACGGGAACTTGATCATCTGATGTAAAGTGGAAGGCACGCCCCCAAGTTTGTGAAACCAAGGCCTTCCCAATAATAAGGCGAAAGTAGCCGGGATGTCCAGTACCGTGAACTCAACCTCATCTTCAATCGGGCCTACCTTGACCATAGCCACAAAAGTACCCTTTTACTGTCATCATAAGCCTTAATAATCATGCTGGAGGGGTCCAAGTATGTCGCTTTCATACCCAATCTTGCCAGAATTCTCAACGGGCACACATTGATGGACGAACCGTCATCCACCATCACACATGAAGTTCTCTTGCCCCTTACTTCGGCCCTGATAAAGAGGCCTATTATGATTTCTCCCCTCCACCGGGAGTTCATCCTCAGAAAAAGATATCGACAAAGCTTCTTTCTGAACTGACCCAACAAACATTGCAGGGTTGGCATCTTCCGGTACCACAATCTTGCTCAAGGCCTCAACTATGGCCTGCCTATGCTCCCAAGATGCACATAACAGTTCCCATATACTCACTTGTGCTCTAGTCTTCCTCAATTTCCTCAGCACTATATCCCCCTCAGTATTTTCTGCAGTCTCAACCATTTCTCTACCATTTGTCAAAACTTCCTTACCCTTTTCTGCCATATCATTGTAAAAACGACCGATGCACGTCATTCCCCTCAATTCTTCCTCATCACTGCTAGAGAAATCAAGCCAAAAGTTTTTCCCCTGCTCAGTCTCATCTTCACTAGTACTAACACAGATTCCCAGGCAAAAGGCTTGAGGGTGAAAGGATTTTAGGACAAGGTCTTCCGGGAGGCCATAATTGATCATATAGGTTGGTGGTGGTACGGCACGGTAGTTGGGTAAGGAGTTTCTGTGTGTGTCAGGCTGTTCTGTTTCTGGGTCAGGTATTTTCTTGGAGTCTATCAGGTCTTGGATTTCATGGCGGAGTCGGGCGCAATTGTCGGTGTCATGGCCCTTTTGTGGTGGTGAAAGTGACAGTAAAGGCTTAGGTTATAATGTGATGGTGGGGGATTGGGTAATGGTTTGGCTTCTAGGGGTGTCAGAAGTCCTTGTCTCTTCAACACTTTCCAATACTTTGGACAAGGGTTTACCCAAGTTGGAGAATCTCCGGTTCCGGATAGCGGCAATCTCAGCAGAAACTGGCTTTGTTCCTGACGTCCCCCCAATGGGCCTCCTGTTCAGACCATAGAATTTTCTATTCTTGGCCTCTTCTTCCTCAATATCCATGACAGTTTCCCTCAACTGTCGAAAATCAGTAATCATGGAGGTCATCCTCCTTAGCTTCCCGTAGATTGAGGGTTTGGTGCCCTTGATAATCATTTTAATCTGGTCCTTCTCCGAGGGCCTAGTCTGCATTTTCAACAACTGACCTCTCCATCGGTCCACATACTCCTTAAAACTCTCCTCCGATTTTTGCTTGACATTCTCCAGATCACGGAGTGACAGATCGATCTCTAGGTCAGTGAAATACTGTTTCAGGAAGGCATCAGCCAATTCCCTCCAATCTTCCTTCATATTCTTCTCTAAACTGTGGTACCACACCACGGGAGCTCCCTCGAGCGACATTCCAAACATCTTCTGCACTTGGCGCTGAGATAGGGCAACTGAACTCATGACTGATACAAACTGTCGGAGATGCACCCTTGGATCCCTATTCCCGTTAAACTTAGCCATATCAGGCATCTTGAACTATGTCGGCAACTGTTCTTTGAAAGTCAGCGTGTCATAATCCAGCAAATCCTCATTCTTAGCCCTCATCTTGCGGGTAACTGACTCAACCTGATCCCGGAGCTTCCGTAACTCTGCTTGAGACCTAGATACTCTGCCTAGTGCATACTCTGCCATATCATCATCAAAAGTGGGGATATCATCCCCCAATCTGTTCAGATGTTCCTCTTGCCTCACATCCCCAGAACTACCCCCAGCACGAGACCCGGCTATACCAGCCACAGCAGTAGTCAAAGCTTGCAACTGTTCAGTGATATTGGCGAGACCATTCTCTAACTGATCCATACGGGATACCTCGTTATCGGATTCACTCATGCTGTTACTGTTCTTTTAGTGAGCCTTGTCCCTTCTCTAACCCAAACGGTATTTATGATGTTTTTTGAGACATAGAGGGTGTTAACATGATGTATGTATGCATGAGGCGTATGAGATGTATGTAACATACTAAATCAATTAAAATTTTCAAACAAATCGGCCCATTATCACTTTAGAAGCTTTTGGGCTAACTGTCATAGGAGTGAACTCGTCCCAGTTTAAATGGCCCAACGACTTCACATCTTATGGCAAGGAGTCCAACTAAATCCAAATGGTAACGTTCCGAACACAATCACAACATGGCCCATCCATATTTAGAAGCCTTTGGCCCAATCGTCATAGGATACGTTCTTGTCCTAGTTTAAATGGCCCAACAAGCCCACATCCCATGACAAATGGTCCAAACGGATCCAAACGACGATGTTCCCAAACACAAGCATAAAAGAAAGGTAATGCAAACATAAATAATAATTTCTACAGAATGGCCCATCAACATTTCAGAAGCTTTGGGCCTAATGGTCATAAGGTACGAACTCGCCCCAGTTTAAATGGCCCAACAAGTTCGCATTTCTGACAATAGTCCAACTGCATCCAAATGAGGATGGTCCACAAGCACATACTCAAGGAAATAATTGTTACTTTAACCATACAACCCCGGTCTATGGGTGGGTTCGCAAGAGTGTAGTCAAAGGCTCTCACCGGCGAAGGATGGCCCACAACTAGGTCTCCCCAATCAAGGGTTCGAGCAGCCAAGTGAGCGCACCCTTTTTTATACACTAAGGTACGTGCCAATGAGCTATGGTGTGTGACTGACTGTCAAATGGATTTCCCATTGTAGATTCCCTAGAGGGAGGGTGGAGCGAGGCTCTCTTAAGTACCCTAGCCTCTTAGGCTCTTTTCGCTTGGTGACAGGAATAAACAACGAGTCCTCCAAATTATTCCATCACAATAGGCTACGGTAGATGGCTATATAGGTGCCTTCATAGCTTTTCCTTCTAGAAAGGTAATGAATGAAGGAAGACACCAAACCATTACCTAGCCTCAAAATGCCTTTGTTAAACCTCCTTTTTTTATCCACTATAGACACGGTCAATTAGAACATAAATCCAAACATTACAAGACAATATTTCGGGGCTGATTCTCTATCCCCAGTGGAGTCGCCAGACTGTGGGACACAGAAACTGGGCGACACATGCTGTTCTAGGCTCGCGGCCTAGTTGGGAGTACGGAGTAGCCACGGGGGACTAAACCAGAGAATAATGGAGTCGCCACCCGGCGTGAACTGGGAAAATGAGATTTAAGGCCGCACTCACCCCTCGCAAGGGAAGACCTCAAACCGTTGGGTTCAGAATGGTCCCTTACTTATGTCACTTGTAATGAAAGGATTTGTGTAATAATTTAATCAAACTTAAGTAACACTTATTTCCAAGAGTATCATACTTCTAAGTTCATATGCGCAAAAATAAAACTTACACCTTAATTTGCATATATTTTACATCTAAGATTACATGCTTGAAAGTAAATCAAAGTAGCAACGAACATACAACTTCATTGGCATATTGTATTCATGGAAACACAAGCACACACTAACCACGCAAGCACACGCAAAAGGGAATCAAATAATGGCGGACATGTGATTTCATAGACATATCATACTTATACATGTGGAAGCATAAACAAATAGCCATTACATGTCCATGCGTAAATAAAAGAGTCAACTAAGTACATAATGAAAAAAAAAACAATTAAGGATGCAACTAGGCATTGAAGTAAGCATGCTATGACGTGGTGCAAAAGAAGATAACTAATATGGACACAAACACACATGTGAGTACTTTTCCAAGTGGTACGTGGAATTGTATCCCAAGTACAGACCGCACTACCGTCCATTCGGAATCAGCTATGGAATTTATGTCTAGGTTTCAATCCGATATACCACAAGAAATAATACTCAAATGCTATCATAACATGGATATATGAATTGTAATACGTTAAGCCAAGACTAAGGTAAATGATGCAACTAATGGAATAAATGTACTTTTCATTATGATTGTACAAAGATAAAGATGACTATATGGGATTTCATAATACATGCATGAATGGTATAGTTGGCTTTACGCGCGGGCCGAGGCTAATAGGTGGCGTTAAGGCATGGTCTTATGAGTGAGCAAATGGCTTGTAGGTAGTTGCGACAAGGGGACAATTGCATGAGGCTTTGTGCTTGTGGTAAGCGTAAATTAAAGTTGAGGCTGGTGAAGGTTGTTAAGGTAAAGGGCAAGGTGGCAGGTTTAGGGAGGACGTGGGTGAGCAGGTGCGTGGCAGAGGAGGGGGCAAGCTACGTGAGGCTAATAGGTGGCGTTAAGTGGGTGAAGGTGCGATTAGCGTGAAGAGGCTTAGGTCTTAACGTGAATGAGGGTTCTGGTTTGTGTGTGAACAAGGAAATTGAAATTGCAAGGGCTAATAATGTGAGTGTACCAATGGTAATAGATCGAGCCAAGACAAGGGTAGATGATGCAATCAATATATGAAAGACGCGGTAAATATATTGGTAAAGGTAGCCTTTTAGGCTTTTCTTCCCCCAAATGGAGAACCTTTTTAGTCCAACACAATGAGCCCATGCGCTGTTCATTATAATGCGTACAAAGATAAAGATAACTATATGAAACTTCGTATACCCGATTGAACACATCTTACATTCAACCGAATATTTATCAACCGGCGCGGCAAAGCATCGTGGTAAAAGGGTTTTAACCCCTCCAAATAGGGGACCTTTAATCCGACTTACTAAGCCCATGCGCTCGATCGCATCATGCATACAAAGAATAAAGACAATAATATCAAACTTAGTATGCCCGATTGAACATATCTTACATTCAACCGAACACACATCAACTGCATGGTAAAGCATCGTGGTAAAGGGTTTTAACCCCTCCAAATAGGGGACCCTTAATCCGACTAACTAAGCCCATGCACTCAATCGCATCATGCATACAAAGAATAAAGACAATAATATCAAACTTAGTATGCCCGATTGAACATTTCTTACATTCAACCGAACATACATACACGGCGCGGGAAAGCATCGTGGTAAAGGGTTTTAACCCCTCAAATAGGGGACCTTTAATCCAACTTACTAAGCACATGCGCTCGATCGCATCATACATAAACAAGTAACATGCAGACTTTAAATTACGAATAATAAAAATCAAAGCAACATAAAACAAAATAAAGTGTTGTTTACTCAAGCGGTACGTGAAGTTGTATCCCGAGTACAGATCATACTACCGTCCATTCGGAATCGGCTATGAAATTTATGTCCGGGTTTCCATCCGATATACCGCGAGAGTTGACACATCTTTCATTTTATTCCAAGGCCACAACATACAATATTTTATAATCCATGCATATTTATCTACTCAAGGGCCACAACATGTATTTTAACATAACAATCATGCGAACAATACTCAATGAATAACAAAAATAAAACAGAAAACGAATGTGGAAAATACCCTCAGGTCTAACCTTTTTTGCCGACTTTCGGACTTGCTTTTCATGGAGATCGGAAGGGTAAAGCTCCTCAACTTCTCTGGTTCACTGGTTTAGCGTCTTAGCTCACTGTTTTGCTGTTTTGCTTGCTGTTTGGCCTCCGTTTTGCTGCTGTTTCCACTGTATTTTCTGCTCACTGTTCAGGTCACTGTTTTGACGTTTCAACGGACTGTTTTTGGGTGTTTTTCAAAGGTTTTAAGTGCAGTTTTTTTGTGATTATTTTAAGGATTATAAGTGCAGTTTTTTTATGTTACTGTTTAAGGATTTTAGGGACTGTTTTAAGAGGATTTTTTGCTGTTTTTGGGGTGATTTATGGTGCTGTTTGGGGTATATTTTCGGTGATGGAGGGCTGCTGTATGGGGGAGATTTTGGTGATGTGTGGGGATTTATGGGGTGTGATATTTTCGGTTATGGAGTGGAGAAGATGAAGAGAATTGTTTGTGTTGCTTCTTTTTGCTATTGCCGTGAATGTAAGAGATTGGAGAGAGTTGGGAGGTTGAATTGAGAGGGGGGAGAGGCTTGGTTTGGCTTTGTTTATATAGAGAAGGGCTAGGGATTCCCCTTGTCTCACAGGAAGGGATTTGATTTTGTGTTGAGCAAGGAAAGTCAAAGATTGGATGGAGACAAGATTGGTTTAGATTAGGAAGTTAATATATTAAATTGGTTATGAGTGATTAATTAGGCATGATATTTCTTAATTTAGTATATGATTTGTTTAGTTAGGAAGTTAATATATTTGATTTATCTAATTAGGTATGATTTATTTTATGTTTTATTTAATTGGTAAATGGTTTAATTATTTTATTTATTTCAATTACATTATCTAATTAATATTTTATTAATATTTTATTTAATTTGAGTGTAATTTAGGGTGATGGGCGTGTGGGCCTAGGTGTGGTGGGTTAGGCGTGTATGGGCTAGATGAGTGATCTAAACGGAGGTCCAACAAGTGAGCTTGACGCTAAATAAGTGAACAAGGATCTAACGAAATACCGATTCCCTTCCGACGACCGTTTCCTGCAATATCCTTAACTAAAAGGCAGTGCCTCCAACTGAGACTCATCATCGGGTTTCACATGCAAAAATGCAATGCCTACACTTACATGCACACATGTTTCATTCAAGTCACAACAACTAAAACACAAACTATAAGTAGAGAGACAACATCAAAGCAACACAAGATGAAGCTAAGCATGTTAGAAACATTTCACGTTGGAAGATTTGAAAGAAAACTACAAAACCTTAAGATTCCAAGCTTTCCTTCTTTTCTTCAAACTTTTCTCTCAACCACTTTTGTGTTTCTTTTGTATCTAATGATTTTCTTAAACCCTAAAAGATGAAACAAAACAATATATACTCCCCAAATTTAGCCTTGGCCGAAATTTAAGGTGTATATACAAATATCTAGATATTTTCATTTCATTTAATTTGCTTTATCAACTTGCTTGAATCATCATCAAACCATTTAATGATCTAAAGTAAGTCAACAAAAGCAACTAAAAAATATAACAATTTATTCATTTAGGTATATGGCCGAAAATTACACTTGAAATAAAGGAAAATGATATTTTCAATTTTAAACATTTTAACAAATATCAAAGAAGTCAAATCCAATTTGACTACCATTTCCTTTACATTAAAGTCAACAATAAACACTTATAATCATTTCCTAACTTTATCATTTGGTGAGATATTTATATTTTAATTATATTAATCATTTAACAATTAAATAATTAATAAATAATTAAATACAAATATCTCAAATATATGTATTATATTTACTTTAAATATCTTAAATACATATATTAATGATATATGTCAAATACCTTTATTTGACAATTTATTAATGTGTATTTAATAATATCATATATTAAATACAAAACACACATTAATTAGGAAATAACTGTTCGGCCCATTCGCATGTATATTTCGTTTAACGTTTAAACGATTTATAAATAATGATCATTATATATAAAATTTGCTAATACTCTACGAGTATATTTCATTAGTGAGACTCTCTAGATTCAGGTATATCCGTCACAAAATCCCATTTCGTGTCCATAATTTACCCACCCATAAATTATGATGACCACAGATAAACTAGCTGAATCATACATGTCGAGGTCATTGCATACGTATAATCCTCCGTCACAGGTATCCGGATAATACCAGAGATATAGATGTAAACGTCAAATCTCTATAGGTATTATCCCATTGACGTATCTATTAGCAATCTCTAAATAACATTCGGAACTTACTTATGAAGTATATTGTGGCCACCGATTTAACAGACTGCTAATCGCATATGGAATACCTATGCTCTATACACGGAACTGACGGATCCTATCTTTGACACACACAGGGTATCCTGAGGATCGGTCTACACCCAACGAACAGGCGGAGGTCTGATCTAAATAGATCGGTGACGTGACTGCCATCTAAGTGTGGAGGATGTCTCATACATCCACAGTGGTATCTCAAGTCGAAGGACCACTATGCTACTCAACCCGAGAGGATTCTTATTGACGTTGGTGTATCATCCATTAAGAATCTTCAGTGAGTCGTTCAGTGTTTATCCACTAAACACCTACATGTCTATACGAGTCTCACCAGACTCATGGTTCATTCGGATAAACCATCGGACCAAGTCTCGATAGACGACATGTATTGGTCTCAATGGATTTGACTAACCGACCCGTGTTAGTAAATCTTGACCAGGAACTATATTTGATAATATACATTTTCCAGTGACACTTCCCAATGTCAATTACAAACTACCTTTGTAACTGTGTACTACATTATATATTATCGGACCTTTTTCTAATATATACATATCACTAAACCACATTTAGTTTCTATCTAATCGTAATCAGATCAAATACGTATATAAAAACAAGAGGTGTAACCACTAAGAAAGTAATATTATGGAAAAAATGGATATTTTTATTCATGAATCAGACATAAATACGGTCCGGATTGGCGCTCTGAGCACCAACCCCACAGTGATACCATACCACGGGTGCCCCCTCGAGTGACATCCCAAACATTTTTTTGAACCTGACGCTTGGATAAACCCACTGAACTCATAACTAAAACATACTGACGGAGATGGACCCTCGGATCCTCATTCCCATTGAACCTGGCCATATCTGGCATCTTGAATTGAGCTGGCAACTGTTCTTCAAAGGTCATTGCCTCATAATCTAGCAGGTCTTCATGTTTGCCCCTCATCTTACAGGTAACCGACTCTACCTGATCTCAGAGTTTCTGCAGTTCAGCTTGAGACCCTGCCACTTTCCTCGCAGCATATTCAGCCATATCATCATCAAAACCTGGAATATCATCATTCAATCTAGTCGGAGGGTCTTCACACCTCTCATTCTCAGAGTTTCCCCCAGCATGGGGCACAGCCATATTGGCCATAGCAGCAGTTAAAGCTTGCAACTATTCAGTAACCTTGGTGAGATTGGTTTCCAACTGATCCATACGGGATGTTTCATTCTCTGATTCGATCATGTTTGCTATCGGCCTTTTAACAAGTCTTCTCTTTTCTCTAACCCAATGGATATCTATGATGGCTCTTAAGACACAAGAGAGTTAACATGATGTGTGTATGCATGAGATGCATGAGATACATGCGATGTGTGGAACGTATAATTCGGCCAATTGTCATTTTAAAGCTTCAATCATATTATTGCAAGGTGCAAACTTGTCCCAGCTGAAAAGGCCCAACAGGTTTACACCTTTGCGACAACATGGTTAAACAACTTCAAATGATAAGAGGCCTAAACACATGATGGCCCATCGGCATTTTAGAAACTTTTGGCCCAATTGTCATAGGATACTGTTGAGTTTTATTAAGGTCCCAAGATTCAACAAATCAAGCAAGAAACAAGTGAATACATCAAGGAATAATGGCGGAAACATATACTCACAATGATTGGTTTGGATGCATCAAAGAAATCTTTGTCCTCCACTTGAAGAAGGATTCGGCCATGGCTCTCCAAGGCAGTGGGATGGTCGGTTTTGATGCTCTTTGTGTCTTCAAGATTCGGCCATGGAAGACCACCATTGAAGCTCCAAGCTTCAAGCTTCAAAATGAATTCCCAACTCAAAGATTCACTACCATATCACCTTTGTATAAACCCATGGGTGTGCTAGCACTCTCTTTTGTTCATAAACTCGGTCCAACCAAGATTTTGGAGAAGAAAAAATGGCTTGAAGCCGTGAGAGAAGAGAGAAGAAAATGGGTTTCAAAACCGTGAACCCTAAAAAGGAGAGAGAGAGAACCGAATCTTGTAAAAGGAGGGAAAAGAAAATGTAATACATATATCTTTTATTTATTTTCCAAAAACAAATAAATATATATATATATTAAACATTTTCTTTATTCCAAAAAACAAAAAGCAAAAGACAATCAATGCTTTTCACCTTTTCACCCATCATTTTTACTATTCACATCAAGTCACTTTATTAAAGTGACAACATGTCATGTCACATCACTCAAAGTGACAAGTGATTTGACAATTGATGTGACTAGCGATTTGACGCTTGATGTGACTTGCGTGCCGCGCTCGAATTCGAAATACGAATGCGCTCGCAATCACTATCGGGCTCGGGTTCGATAATTCCAAATTAAAGAATTTTCCGTCGCGTCGTAATTAAATGATTACGCCTAGCGAATCATTATTCACGTCGCTAACGAATTAATTCTAAATTAATTCGTTCGCCCGAATTAAAATCTAATATCAATTCCGCGTCGAAATCTAATTTCGATTAATATATCGAATATATTAATTTTACCGATTAATTCTAAATTAATCGTTCTCTCTCTTTAAACGATATTTTATCCCAGATTAATTTTCTCTCTCATCGAATTAATCCAAGATTAATTTTCTCTCTCTTCTAATTAATCCCATATTAATTAAAGTGCGAGTTATACGTCATCGGTGAATCCTCGGGGAGCGACCCATGAGATCTCCGGATATGTTGGCAGTAAATACGGTCGTCGGACTATCCGAACACGTAAGTACCTCGTACTACGTTTTACCGATTCACAAGACAAGGTTGGCTTCTAGCAAAGCGCCATGCCTACCCAATTCTCCAGAAATATCCTTACAGGAATATATGATCTATATCAAGCGTAGTATACCGAAGTATTGCGTATTTCTGTCCAGTATCGGATAGTCACGTGCAAGGCCTGGGGCTGGAATTGTGTCTGCCCCGTACGAAGCACATATCGGATGTCTGGTAACTAGTCTCTATAATCGGATATGCATGACCTAGTCATAATATCCCGATAGCTCGAGCATTTAAGAGAACGAGTTCCGAATCCTACGTGACCATCATCTCCACTATGACTGGGGTGATACTTCTGTCTTGACATCACACCCAACACACTACGATTCCCAATATACCCAGTATCGGCGTATACAGAACCGGTTAAAGCCCTGGACGACCTCAACTAAAGTATATTGATTGTCGTATGTATTAGCGGTGCAAGTCTCAGGTTAAGACTAAATACACCTACCCTGATTGCAGACTCCCATAGACACATAGTCATACTACCAATGGGATTCCGCGGGGTCTATCCAGAGCGAAGCTGTTTCCCGTACCATCGGTGAAACACAACCTCCTACCGCACTTGCATAAATATCCAATACTTAAATATATGAGAACTATGCCCGTTGTGCCCTCACAATGTGCACAAGTGCAATACTAGTCTTTTCCGCATTACCGATGTCCAATCTCGATAATACTCTAACTAGGGATGTTTAATGATTTATCCTTCATGGACTGATATTGTCTCATATCATTCTCTGTCCAGGAACAAATCATAGGGACCTCTCATCATTTATATATCTAGGTGATCTAATCACAAATGATAAGAGTGCAATCTCCTTTGTCACATAGTTAATTTGTACAACAACACTATGATCTGTACAAATAGTGACGCTATGGGTCATAATTGTCCAACAATCTCCCACTTGGCCTATAGCCAGTCACTCGAGTCTCTGACACCCGAACTATGTACGGTTGGCTCAAACTGCTGAGAAAAGGTTTTCGTCAGTGGATTTGTATGAATATCATCTTGATGCGATTTATTCAATCATCACATCGCCACGATGTATGATCTGAACGAATCAGATGAATATCGAAGTATGTATCTGGATCGTTGATGAGACCATTAATTTTTTAGCATGTGCCGACGCCTAGCTCAGCTGCTAACAGAACTATATCTAATCCAATTAGATTTTATCGACCCAGAAGACTTCTATTGCTGCCTCAGCTGCAGCAATAATCTGTATTTGTTGTTTATTCGGTAACAGTATCTTGCTTGGAAGATTCAAGTTCACTGTACCGTTTTTCTACGTTTTTATTGTACCGTTGTTACGACTCATAGTCGTTATCATCATCACCGATTATTTTATGGGAATATCATTTCCAAGAAATGATATATCATCATCATTCAGGACATTCAATGTCAGTGCGCTCCCACTAACATCCTTATATACACAAGAATTATTTTCGTTTTTGAATTAAATCATACACCATTATGATTACATCAAAACGATAATTCTAAGCACTCAATGCTTGCTTCAATCCATCTATGGATCAAATAACCTACAAACCTAGTTTGCTTGTTATGGTTGGACAAAACCGACATGATATTGTAAACATCCTCCGAAAGGTTTCCGTTAAGGAAAGCGATTTTGGCATTAAGCTGCCATATTTCATGAATGAAACATGCAGCATCAGCAAGCATTATCCAAATGGATTTACCGTGGCAACAGGTAAAAGGTTTCGTCGCAATCAACACAATGTTGATAACTCTACCTTTTCGCTACAAGCCTAGCTTAGTACGTTGGTATGTTGTCATCCATGTATGTCTTCCTTGAAGACTTATAGTACCAATAGGCACAATGCCTTGCGGTACATCAACTAGTATCCAAACATATTTGATATACATGGAATCCAATTCGGATTCCTGGCACTTTGCCATAATTAGGGAGTTTATACCTTGTATCACTTCCTCATACGTAGTCAGTTGGTATTCCTCAATAAGATAGACATCTTTATGAGGCGAGATCAGAAACCCATACCCCAGGTTGTTTTCTGACTCTATCCGACCCACGCGGTTCTTGTGTATTCGAAGAGTAATGATATATTTCATCCTTGATGAACTATTTATGTTCCATTAAGATTCGGTGCCTTGAACAGTATTACTCCGATTTTCATCAAGTTATACTATCCTCCCACTTACCACTGCATATCGGTATTCCTCTTAGGAAAATCGCATGGTGAGCAACAATCTAATTGTTCTCTTGTGAGGTGTATAAGTACAATACTTATGGTATCCCTAGGATGACCTACAATTGGCACTTATCCTATTTGGGTTTTAGTTTGGTATCATCCAAACATATGCCTGGCATACCCAAATATTCAGGAATGTGAAACCCGATTTCTTTCCCGTTCATATCTAATATGATATCTGTCAAACAGATTATTATGGAAACTTATTCAAAATAAGTTCTTGCACTGGTTAAAGTTTATCCATTGAAGGAAATGGTAGCTCGGAGCGACTCGTGATTAACCTTATCATGTCTAACAAAATTCGGTTAATCCATTCGGACACACCATCAAACTGACGTGTTCCAGGAGGAGTCCTTATTGAAAGAATACTATACTCTTTCAAGTATACGAGAAACTTATTGCTTAAGTATTTTCCATTACGGTCTTACCGTGACAGTTTAATACTTTAGCTGATCTGTTTGTCTATTTCGTGTCGAAATTATGAAAGTTTCCGATTTGTGTTTTTCAAAAGAAACACATAACCATAATGCAATGCCACATCCTTACAGGTCACGAAATATTCATATCCACATCTAGCCTAGCTAGACATGGGCCCCACTTGCTTCACTATGAACTAGGGCTAACAGATCAGTGGCACTGGCACTTTTACCAAGTAAATAGTGTTTTAGCCACTTTGCCCAATAAACTAGATTCGTAGACTTTTATTTGAATGGAATCAAATTAGTCCTAGTACCCACTCTTCGAAAGTGTGGATATACGACTCTTGTTTAATAGTGTCCCTGACAACTATGCCACATTTAAGTTTCTTAATTGATCAAATCATTTTGAGCTATTTATTTGTCATGTTATATATTTGAGATGTGATTTATATTCAAAATATAATTCTGTTATTCACATCTAATGTTTATCTCAATATCATCTTATATATTAAAACACTTTAGTGTTCTAGAATATAAAGGTACACCCGCAGCGGGTTATACGCGATATAGAGATAATGTTTCTAGTCAAACTAGCTACATTATAACAGTTTCTAAATTTAAGTACTAACCCGAAGGTAGTTCCTAAATTCAGGTATCTACGGTTAAAACAGCGACTTTCGTCCCGTTTTCAATTCGCAGATAAATCTCAATTGAAGTCGGTATCTTGTTCAAAACAGATTCTGAACATCAATATATATATTTTAAGTATCACACTAAGTATCTAAAATCTAATTTTAATACTAGCAGTGACCATATTTATGACAAACATATTTGAAGTCAGAGCCTTGCTCGTCTTCAATTCCTTCTTAGGATATGTCCTTTTATCTTCCTAGAAGATTATAATGATTTTGCATTTGCCCAATTTCAACATTCTAGTAGCCTTTGGCCAAGCCTCGGGTTTCTAGAATATCGAAGTAAGGTGCGCCTTGCGCTACTTGCCTAATTGTAAAATTTGACTTTGTCTCCTTGAGAATAGTCATTAATTCTCCAAGAATTATTTATTGCAATTTTTTACTTCTAAAATCTAATTTTAGATTTATGAAGATCCTTCAATTTCAGTATCATACTTTAAGAATCTAATCTTTAGTTCTGATGAAGAAATAAAGGAGTCTATATGACAAGTATAATGGATTAAGCACTAAAGTTATCATTACATGAATATTCCAAATATCATGTTCCACTTATTTGCTTAACTCCGGGTTTTAGGCATAATACATTATTTTATCAAATAAAGTAACTTATTATTTTCCAGGACCATCCTGAAATTTTATTCCCAATTAGAAAACTAAAGTCGTTTAAATACATTTTCACCCAGGATTATGTTTTAAACACTAATCTTTCATTTATTTCTTGATTCTAATAGTCCAACTATTTAATCAACGATTGTGGTACTATTTATTATAATGATTATAATAGTCCAACTATATAATCAAATATCATTTAAATTAATTAACCTCAATTACATTGATTACTATAATCCAATTATAAAATCAAGTGTAAATCGAAATTAATTAATTCAAATATATTGATTAATATAATCCAATTATATATAATCAACTATAATACAGTCCAACTGTTAACTATAATACATTTGTTTAATGATTAATTTTCTCTCTCATCGAATTAATCCAAGATTAATTTTCTCTATCTTCTAATTAATCCCAGATTAATTAAAGTGCGAGTTATACGTCATCGGTGAATCCTCGGGGAGCGACCCATGAGATCTCCGGATATGTTGGCAGTAAATACGGTCGTCGGACTATCCGAACACGTAAGTACCTCGTACTACGTTTTACCGATTCACAAGACAAGGTTGGCTTCTAGCAAAGCGCCATGCCTACCCAATTCTCCAGAAATATCCTTACAGGAATATATGATCTATATCTAGCGTAGTATACCGAAGTATTGCGTATTTCTGTCCAGTATCGGATAGTCACGTGCAAGGGCTGGGGTTGGAATTGTGTCTGCCCCGTACGAAGCACATATCGGATGTCTGGTAACTAGTCTCTATAATCGGATATGCATGACCTAGTCATAATATCCCGATAGCTCGAGCATTTAAGAGAACGAGTTCAATATCCTACGTGACCATCATCTCCACTATGACTGGAGTGATACTTCCGTCTTGACATCACACCCAACACACTACGATTCCCAATATACCCAGTATCGGCGTATACAGAACCGGTTAAAGCCCTGGACGACCTCAACTAAAGTATATTGATTGTCGTATGTATTAGCGGTGGAAGTCTCAGGTTAAGACTAAATACACCTACCATGATTGCAGACTCCCATAGACACATAGTCATACTACCAATGGGATTCCGCGGGGTCTATCCAGAGCGAAGCTGTTTCCCGTACCATCGGTGAAACACAACCTCCTACCGCACTTGCATAAGTATCCAATACTTAAATATATGAGAACTATGCCCGTTGTGCCCTCACAACGTGCACAAGTGCAATACTAGTCTTTTCCGCATTACCGATGTCCAATTTCGATAATACTCTGACTATGGATGCTTAATGATTTATCCTTCGTGGACTGATATTGTCTCATATCATTCTCTGTCCAGGAACAAATCATAGGGACCTCTCATCATTTATATATCTAGGTGATCTAATCACAAATGATAAGAGTGCAATCTCCTTTGTCACATAGTTAATTTGTACAACAACACTATGATCTATACAAATAGTGACGCTATGGGTCATAATTGTCCAACAGATACGAACTCGTCCCAGTTTAAATGGCCCAACAAGTTCGCATTTCTATCAAGAAGCCCAACTGCATCCAAATGAGGATGGTCCACAAGCACAAGGAAATAATTACTATAGGTCATACAACTCCGGTCTACGTGTGGGTTTGCGGGAGTTTGAACAAAGACTCTCGCTGGCGAAGGATTGCCCACAACTAGGTCTCCCCACTCAAGGGTTCGAGCAACCAAGTGAGCGAACCCTTTTTATACCTTACAGTACGTGCCAACGAGTTATGGTGCGTGACTGACTGTCAAATGGATTTCCTGTTGTAGATTCCCCATAGGGAGGGCGGAGCGAACTCTCTTAAAAACCCAAGCCTCTTAGGCTCTTATCGCTTGGTGACAGGAATAAACAACGAGTCCTCCAAATTAGTCCATCACGGTAAGCTACAAGTACATGACTATCTAGGTGCCTTCGCAGCTTTTCCTTATAGAAAGGTAGTGAATGAGGGAAGACGTCAAACCATTACCTAGCCTTTAAAAGTGCCTTTGATTAAACCCTTTTCAACCCACGGTAAACACGGTTAATTAAAGCACAAATCATAATCACTACAAGACATTATTTCGGGGCCGATTCTCTATCCCTAGTAGAGTCGCCAGACTGTGGGACACAGATGTTCGACGACGCTGTTCCAGGCTCGCAGCCCGGTCGGGAGTATGGAGTAGCCCGCGGGGGACTAAACCGGAGAAATAATATGGAGTCGCCATCCAGTGTGAACTGGGAAAATGATTTAAGGCCGCACTCACCCCTCGCAAGGGAAGACTTCAAACCGTTGGGTTCGGAATGGTCCCTTACTTATGCCACTTATAATGATATGATTTGGGCAATAATCTAACCAAGCCTAAGCAACATATTTCCAAGAATATTCTACTGCTAAGTTCACATGCATGAAAGTAATCATCATAACGGCAAACATACGATATCACACAATGATCTCATGAACATGTTGAATCATCAAACATGAAAGATAAATAACAACCTAAACATAAACATAAAGAGACACCTATTGCGAAAGGAGATAACAAGATCATGCATAAAGGAATAACATATTAATGGCTAAATCATGTTTGAGAGACAAGTAACATCTTAACGACCTAATCATGCTTGAACACAATCTTGCGAACACATCAAATAAATGAAAGCGGGAATACAAATGGATGATAACAGCAAAAGTGTCAATAATGGAATGGCATGGTTAATTACATAATGCAAGAGAAATCGCCCAAGAAGCAATCATGCATGAAATGTGATGAAAATGACTCAGTTCAGTGTATGTGCGTTCGTGTAGCGTTTGAAAATGCGTTCGAACGGTAAACAGAAGGTTCGCATTCGTATAGCATTTGAGAACGCGTTTGAACGGGACAAGACCTGATGAAACAAAATGCATGCGCATTCGAGTAACGTTCATAAACGCGTTCGAACGGTGAACAGAAGGTTCACGTTCATATAGCATTTGAGAACGCGTTCGAATGGGGCAAAACCTAATGAAAAAAAATGCATGCGCGTTCATAAAGGCGTTCAACGGGAAACAGAAGGTTCGCGTTCATATAGCGTTCGAGAATTCATTCGGACGGGATAAGACCTGATGCATGATAAAACAAAGAAAACTCATGCGCGTTCGAGTAGCGTTCATAAATGCATTCGAACGGTAAACAGAAGGTTCACGTTCGTATAGCGTTTGAGAACGTGTTCGAACGGGACCAGACCTGATGCATGATAGACGACGCAACACATACATAGATAAGAAAATCCATAATGTAGGGCCCCGTTTGCCCGATTGAACTCATTCCCATTCAATCGAGTGTACCTCGTCCGGCGCGGTAAAACATCATGGTAAAGGTAGCCTTTAGGCATTTTCCCTCGAATAGAGGACCTTGAATCCACCCTAGTTAGCCCATGTGCGCAAGAATGCAATGCATGTGTAAATAAAGCAACGATGTGGAACTCCATATGTCTGATTAAACATATCCCACATTCAATCAAACATACTTCATCCGGCGCAGCAAAACATCATGGTAAAGGTAGCCCTTTAGGCATCTTCCCTCGAATAGAGGACCTTGAATCCACCATAGTTAGCCCATGCGCACAAGAATGCAATGCATGCGTAAATAAAGCAACGATATACAAATGGTAAATGACATAATAAAAGGTGCGGCAAAACATCGTGGTAAAGGTAGCCTTCAGGCATTTCCCTCGAATAGAGGACATTTAATCCACCATAGTTAGCCCATGCGCATTATGTTACCGTGCATATAAAATAAAGACAACAATAATATAGGACCTCGTATGCTCGATTAAATATATCCCACATTCAATCAAACATACTCCGTCCGGCGTGGCAAAGTATTATCGTAAAGGTAGCTGTGGAAACACAAACTGGGCGACGCACACTGTCCCGGGCTCGCGGCCCGGTTGGGAGTACGGAGTAGCCCAATGGGGGACTAAACCGGAGAATAATGGAGTCGCCACCCGGTGTGAACCGGGATAAAGATTTAAGGCCGCACTCACCCCTCGCAAGGGAAGACTCAAACCGTTGGTGGGTATGGTCCCTTACTTATGCCACTTGTAATAAAATGATTTGTGCAATAATCTTACCAAGCCTAATAAACATATTTCCAAGGATAATTTACTCATAAGTTTGCATGCATAGGTACAAAGCTCATATCTAAGTTTACATATAACACATTTTTCATGTTTGCATACAACCTATTTCTATATAATCTATGTCTGAATTCATGCATAAAGATATATTGACATACGAAAGACATACAATATCACATTGGTAGGAACAGAAGCGCAAACACATAGCGTTCATACAAGCATGCATATTAGGGAAAGACACTTAAGCGCATAATAGAAATAGATAACTAAAGAGGTAATACAAATACATAAGGTAAAAAGAGATAACTATATGCTAAGATAGACATGTCACGATGTGATGCAGGAGGACATGTTTACCGTGCGGCATTCGTGCGGTGTTCGTATACACGTTCAAACGGTAAACAGAAGGTTCGTGTTCGTATAGTGTTTGATAACGCGTTCGAACGGGACCAGACAGAAAACATGCGTTCGTGTGGCGTTCTGAAACGTGTTCGAACGGGGTTACAGCAACGACCTCTAAAATGCAGTAAACAACATGACACATACATGAACGGATGAATATATGACATCTAATAAACAATAACGGGCTAAAAGCACGGCAAAGCATCGTGGTAAAGGATTTTAAACCTCTCAAAATAGAGGACCTTTAATCGCACTTACTAAGCCCATGCGCAATCAACACAACACATATATAAAAAGTAAAGACAATGATATCGGACTTCGTATACCCGATTGAACACATCTTACATTCAACCGAATATACATCAATCAGCGCGGCGAAGCATCCTTGTAAAGGATTTTAACCCCTCAAAATAGGGGACCTTTAATCCAACTTACTAAGCCCATGCGCTCGATCACATCATGCATATAAAAATAAAGACAATAATATTGGCTTCGTATATCCGATTGAACACATCTTACATTCAACCGAATGTACGTCAATCGGCTCGACAAAGCATCGTGGTAAAGGATTTTAACCCCTAAAAATAGGGGACCTTTAATCCAACTTACTAAGCTCATGCGCTCGATCACGTCAATACATAAACAAATAACATGCGGAATTTAAATGACGAATAATAAATAAATCAAAGCAACATAAAACAAAAGAATGTGTCGTTTACTCAAGCGGTATGTGGAGTTGTATCCCGAGTACAGATCATACTACCGTCCATTTCGAATCGGCTATGAAATTTATGTCCGGGTTTCCATCCGATATACCGTGAGAGTTGACACATCTTTCATTCTATTCCAAGGCCACAACATACAATATTTCGTAATGCATGCATATTTATCTACTCAAGGACCACAACATGCATTTTAACATAATAATCATGCAAACAGTACTCAATAAATAATAAAAATAAAACTGAAAACGAGTGTGAAAAATACCCTCAGGTCTAACCTTTTTTGCCGACTTTCGGACTTGCGTTTCACGGAGATCGGAAGGGTTAAAGCTCCTCAACTTCTCCGGTTCACTGGTTTAGCGTCTTAGCTCACTGTTTTGCTGTTTTGCTTGTTGTTTGACCTCTGTTTTGCTGCTATTTCCTCTGTATTTTCTGCTTACTGTTTCAGGTCTTCAAAGCTACTATTTTTTGTGTGTTTTTAGGGGTTTTAGGTGCAGTTTTTTTGTGATTATCTTAAGGATTAAAAGTGCATTTTTTTGTTACTGGTTTAGGTGATTTAGGGGGGATGATTTAAGGTGTTTTTGCTACTGTTTGGGCGTGTGAAACAATGCAATTTTTGGGGTAAATTTCGATGATGCAGCTGCTGTTTTTGGGGGAATTTTCGGTGATGTTTGGGGGGGGTGTATGTGGCTGGTTTTCAGTGGTGATTAGGGGCTGTAATATTTTTGGCAATGGAGGGGTTGAGGAGAGTGATGTTTTCGGCTATGGAGGGAGAAGATGAAGAGAAATGTTTGCTATTTTTCTTGTGATTTGCGTGTGAGTTGTATCTTGTGAAGGGAGTGCATGTCTTGGTTAGGGGTTGTTTATATAGAGAAGGGCTAGGGCTTCTCCTTGTCTCACAAGGAAGGGATTTTGGCATTAAAGTGAGGATTTGATTTGGTGTTGGATAAGGAAATCAATGGATTGAAGGGGGGGGGGGGTGCAAATTTTGGTGAATTAGGAAGGTTGAATATTTGATTGGCTTGGTTTAGGAATACAATTTGTTAGATTAGGAAGTCAATATTTTTAATTGGTTATGATTGATTTTAATTAGGCATAATATTTCTTTTATTTAGTATATAATATTTTAAGTTAGGAAGTTACAATATTTTAATTTGGTATAATTATGTTTTATGTCTTATTTAATTTGGTATATCAATTAATTAATATTTTATTTAGTTAATGTTTAATTTAATTAATATTTGATTTAATTTGGGTGTAATTTAGGGTGATATGGGCGTGTGGGCCTCTCTTGGTGGGCTAGGTGTTGTGTTGGTTTGGTGAGTGGGCTTAGGTAGGTGGCAAGGGTTGTGGGCCAATGTTAAAAGGTTTGCGGGTTTTTCCTTGGGCCAAAGGTGCTCTAAACGGAGGTCCAACAAGTGAGCTTGACGCTAAACAAGTGAATAAGGATCTAACGAAATATCGATTCCCTTCTGACGACCGTTTCCCGCAATATCCTTAACTAAAAAGGTAGTGCCTCCAACTGAGACTCATCATCGGGTTTCACATGCAAAAATGCAATGCCTACAGTCGCCCCCACTTTGATGGGACTTGTGCAGTGTGTGACTTTGAACAATCCTATCAAAGTTATGCAATGCATTTTCACTTACCTGGCTCGTCTGCTGCCTCGAGCTGAGTTGGTGCTGCAGTGGACCTCGATCCTAGGACACATCCCAATAACTGCAACCGACAATGGGGGCACCTCGACCCTGGGACGCATCCCGATACCGCTGGAAATGAGGGCCTCGCCATAGAAAAAATGTTGTAGTGGGCCCTCGACCCTGTGACGCATCCCGGAACTACAATTGATGATGCAGTGGGCCCTCGACCCTGGGACGCATCCCGAAATTGCAACTGTCAATAGGGGTACCTCGACCCTAGGACGCATCCCAAAACTGCTGAAGATGTGGGCCTCGCCCTCAAGCTGATATGGGCCTCGCCCCCAATCCGACATGATGTGGGGCCTCGCCCCCAAGCTGATATGGGCCTCGCCCCCAAACTGATATGGGCCTCGCCCCTAAGCTGACCTTATGTGGGGCCTCGCCCTCAAGCTGATATGGGCCTCGCCCCTTAGGACTCATCCCCAAAAAACTGAAATTGCGCTGACGTTGCTTGGCTCATTTCTGCCGCTTTCTCCTTTCTTCGAACCTGCGAACACAAAACAAAAACAAACACGAAGAGAATGCAATGTTACGTGTATGCATGAATGATTTTCTTATTTTTTTGGGTTAGGTCTTCTGCCAATTCCCGTGGTGACTGCCCGGTCTTCTCTCCCTCAGGCAAAGTACTGCTTCAATCTGTCTACGTTGATCGGCTTGGTGAACTCGTTCCCCTCCAAGTCTGATAGCTTCACTGCTCCATTTCTCATTACCTTCTGCACTATGTAAGGTCCTTCCTAGTTAGGTCTGAACTTTCCTCTTGGATCTGTCGTCGACGGCCTTGATTGCTTAAGTACCAAATCACCCTTTCTGATCTTGGTGGGGCGTACTTTCTTGTTGAATGCTCGGGCTAGTCTCTTCTGATACAACTGCATGTGATACAGAGACTTCATTTTCTTCTCATCCAATAGTGCTAACTGATCAAACCTCTGTGCGGCCCACTCTTGTTCCGGTAATTCTGCCTCTGCTAATACCCTCATAGACTGTATTTCCACCTCTACTGGCAATACTGCTTCCATTCCATAGACCAAAGAGTAAGGTGTGGCCCCTGTTGCTGTTCTTACTGATGTTCTGTACCCCCACAAAGCATATGGTAGTTTCTCGGCCCAATCTCTGCAGTTCTCTGTCATCTTGGCTAAAATCGTCTTTATAGTCTTGTTGGCTGCCTCAACTACCCCATTTGCCTGCGGCCTGTACGGTGATGACTTGTGGTGGCATATCCCGTATTTCTGCAACATTTCCTTCGTCTCTCCTTGAAACTGAACTCTGTTGTCTGTCACTACATGATGCGGCATACCATACCGACAAATGATGTTCCGAGCTATAAACTTTGCCATTTGTTTTGCTATAACATTGTGGAATGATTCGGCTTCCACCCACTTCGAGAAGTAATCTACTGCCACTACTATGAAGCGATGCCCATTCGATGCATTCGGTCGAATTTCTCCAATCATATCAATTCCCCATGCTGAGAAAGGCCACGGCTCTGACAACCCGTGCAACTCTGTGTGCGGCAAGTGATTCAAATTACCATGTGCTTGACAATCATGACAGTGCTTTACCATCTTCGTGCAATCTGTTTCCATGGTTGACCAATAAAAACCTTGTCTCACTATCTTGCGGGACAGATTCAACCAGTTCATGTGCGGACCACATACCTCGGCGTGTACTTCTTCCATTACATGCTGAGCTTATTCTTTCCTCAAACACCTCAACTGAATACCGTTTGCTTGCCTCTTGTACAGTTCCCCTTTCAAAATCACATACTGGGAAGCTAACTTCTGAACGGCTATTCTGTCTTTTCTGCTTGCCCCTTCCGGGAGTTCCCCATGTTCCAGATACCTCTGAATGTCATGATACCAAGGTTTACCATCGTCGACCTCTACTTCCAGAATTCTTTCTATCTCATAAACAGGTTTTCTTGCTGTCGTCAGTATTATCGGTCTCATCACTAACTTTTCTGGATTTTCCCAAGTCGCTGCAAGTGTAGCCAATGCGTCTGCCATCTGATTCTCTTCTCTCGGCAAGTGCTGAAACTTACAATCTGGGATAACCTGTGCCAACTTTCTGAGGTGAAAAAGGTAAGGTTTCAACCGTTCTTCTTTCAACTCCCATTCTCCTCGCATCTGCTGGACTACAATATAGAATCTCCGTAGATTTCCACACTCCCGGCCTTCAAGGCTATCAATGCTGTCAAACCAAAAGCACATGCTTCGTACTCGGCCATGTTGTTAGTTACTCTGAATGTCAACCTCTTGGCCAAAGGCAAGGTCTCTCCGTCGGGGGTCACTATCACGATCCCAATTCCGGCTCCCTTGTAATTTACTGCTCCGTCAAAATACATCTTCCATCTCTGAACTGTTATTGCTTGGATCTCTTCATCTGGAAATTCAAACTTATACTGATCCCCATCAACAGGTTGTAATGCCAGAAACTCTGCTACTGCTCGCTCTTTGATCACTTTGGAGGTGAGATACTCAATGTCAAACTCTGTCAGCAATACTAACCATCTGCCCAATTTCCCCACTAGCGAAGGCATTGAATGCAGATATTTCAGAGGATTCTCCTTTGCCACTACCTGGATCTTGTATGACTGGAAATAATGCCGTAATTTTCTGGAAGCCCATACCACTGCGAGAGAGATCTTCTCTACTTCCTGATACCGGGCCTCATACGGGAGCATCTTCTTACTCAGATAGTAAACTGCATGTTCTACCCCTGTCTCATCTGCTTGTACCATCATTGCCCCCAGTGCTTCTGATTCTACAGCCAAGTACAATATCAAAGGTCTGCCCAATCTCGGAGGTTTCAATACAGGAGGCTTTACTAAGTACTCTCTGATCTTGTCGAAGGCTGCTTGACACTGCTCTTTCCATTTACCGGTTTATTTTTCCTCAACAGCTTGAAGATAGGCTCACACACTGATGTCAACTTGGTAATGAACCGACTGATGTACTGAATCTTCCCCAGGAATGCTCTGACTTCTTTCTCAGTCTTCGGTGCTGGCATTTCTGTGATTGCCTTGATTTTCTCAGAATCTACCTCTATTCCGCCCATTCCCACTGTATGACCAAGCAATTTCCCTGATGTCACCCCAAACACACATTTCTTGGGATTTAGCCGCTGGTTGTATTTGTCAACTCTCTGAAGGAACCTTTCCAGTGCTTCAATATGCCCAACTCTTGTCTCTGATTTCACCATCATGTCATCCACATACACTTCAATCTCTTTGTGCATCAAGTCGTGGAATAGTGTAGTGGCCATCCGTTGATATGTAGCTCCCGCATTCTTGAGCCCAAACGGCATCATCTTGTAACAATAAGTACCCCACTCGGTAACAAAGGCAGTCTTGTGTTTACCTTCCTCAGCCATAAGGACCTGATTGTAACCTGAAAACCCATCTGCAAATAAATACATAGCAGATAAAGCCGCACTATCAACCAGAACATCTATATGCGGCATAGGAAAATCATCTTTCGGACAAGCCTTGTTGAGAACTCTATATTCCACACACATTTTGACCTTCCTGTATTTCTTTGGCACCGGCACTATATTAGCCAACCACTCAGGATACTTTACTACTTCCAGGAACCCCACATCTATCTGTTTCTTAACTTCCTCTCTGACTTTCTCAGCCCATTCTGGTCTCATCCGTCGGAGTTTTTGTTTTACTGGCCTCATATTCAGATAAGTTGGTATTGTGTGTTGGGCAATGTTTCTGTCTACCCCAGGCATGTCCTCATAGGACCAAGCAAACACTTTGGCATATCTGACCAATACGTCTTCTAATTTCTCCCTCTCTTCGGAGGTAACTTCACTTGCAATCAGAATTTCCTTGGGGTTCTCAAGTGTACCCAAGTTAAATGCAGTAGTTCTGGCCGAACTGATGTCAAATATGTTTGATTCGTGCAGAGTAAATGGAAATGACTCAGGCAAGTAAGCAAAAGAAATGTCTTTATTATTGGATAATGAGGAAGTACATTCAAAAAAATCAGGAAGGTAAATGTCTTCATCATCTATAGACACTTCTTCCTTTGCAACCAGGTTTTCCTCAGGCTTTTTGTCCTCTCCCAGAGTCAGGCTCTCCAACTTCATCAATTCTTCTTCCCAATTCTCTGCTTCCACAGCTTCTTTAGTCATCGGTTTCTTACCCAACAAATCCTGGAAGATCTCAAATCCAGGCATCACAATCCCATTAACTTCCGCAGGTTCAGGCTTCCCTTGATACCCTAAAGCTTTCACAAAACATTCCATCAGTTTCAACCCCTTCTTTTTAACCTTCGGCTTATCTTCATCAGACTTGTATCCCAGACCCTTCCGAGTAGTCTGTCCTCTGAAATCTGGCAATTTTGAACCCTCACCCGGCTCGTACTTCATTTTTCCCATGATCCTAGCCACCTTAGGATCCACCCATTCCTCAAAAGTTGCCGACACTTGGAACCTTGTGAAATGTTGTATTTCCAAAGCGGCCACAACATTGTCCACCTCAACTCGGATGGTGACAATCTCTCCCCCATACGGGAACTTAATCATCTGGTGCAGAGTAGAGGGCACACCCCCAAGCTTATGAAACCAAGGCCTTCCCAACAATAAAGCAAAAGTGGCTGGGATATCCAGCACAATGAACTCAACTTCATCCTCAATAGGACCAACCTTGACTGCTGCCACAAATGTACCCTCAACTCCTCGCTTACTATCATCATAAGCCTTGATAGTCATACTAGAGGGATCCAAATCTGTTGCCTTTATACCCAGCTTGGCCAAAATCTTCAACGGACACACATTAATGGATGAGCCGTCATCCACCATCACACAAGAGGTCATTTTACCCCTCACTTCAGCTCGGATAAACAAGGGTCTATTATGATTTCTCCCTTCAATCGGGAGTTCTTCCTCAGAAAAAGTGATTGTCTGCAAAGTCTCCTTTTGCACTGACCCAACAAACATTGCGGGGTTGGCATCTTCCGTCACCACTATCTTACTTAAGGCCTCAACCATGGCCCGCCTGTGCTCTTGAGATGCACACAACAAATCCCAGATACTCACTTGTGCTCGGGTCTTCTTCAACTGTCTCAACACTGTATCTCCCTCAGTAATTTCTGCATTCTCAACCACTTTTCTGCCATCTGTCAAAACTTCCTTACCATTTTATGCCATATCATTGTAAAAACGACCGCTGCGCGTCATTCCCCTCACCTCTTCCTCATCACTACTAGAGAAATCAAGCCAAAATTTCTTCCCCTGCTCAGTCTCATCTTCACTATTACTATCCCAGATTCCCAGGCAAAAGGCTTGAGGGTGAAAGGATTTTAGGACAAGGTCTTCTGGGAGGCCAGAATTGATCATATAGGTTGGTAGTGGTACGACACGGTAGTTGGGTAAGGGGTTTCTGTGTGTGTCAGGCTGTTCTGTTTCTGGGTCAGGTATTTTCTTGGAGTCTATCAGGTCTTGGATTTCATGGCGGAGTCGGGCGCAATTGTCGGTGTCATGGCCCTTTTGTTGGTGAAAGTGACAGTAAAAGCTTATGTTATAATGTGATGGTGGGGGATTGGGTAATGGTTTGGCTTCCAAGGGTTTTAAGAGTCCTTGCCTCGTCAATTTCTCTAGTACCTTTGATAGGGGCCTTCCCAAGTTGGAAAATCTCCGGTTCCGGATGGCAGCAACTTCCTCAGAAACAGGCTTAGTTCCGAATGTCCCTCCAACAGGCCTCATACTTAAGCCATAAAACTTCATGTTTTCCGCCTCTTCGCCTTCAATGTCCATGACAGTTTCCCTCAACTGTCGAAAGTCTGTAATCATGGAGGTCATCCTCCTCAACTTGCTGTAAATGGAGGGCTTGGTGCCCTTGATAATCATTTTAATCTGATCCTTCTCCGAAGGCCTAGTCTGCATCTTCAACAACTGACCTCTCCATCGGTCCACATATCCTTAAAACTCTCCTCCGATTTTTGCTTAACATTCTCCAGATCGCGGAGTGACAGATCGATCTCCAGGTCAGTGACATACTGCTTCAGGAAGGCATCAGCCAACTCCCTCCAATCTTCCTTCACTTTCTTCTCCAAACTACGGTACCACACCACGGGAGCTCCCTCGAGCGAAATTCCAAACATCTTCTGCACTTGGCGCTGAGATAGGCCAACTGAACTCATGACTGATACAAACTGTCGGAGATACACCCTCGGATCCCCATTACCGCTAAACTTAGCCATATCAGGCATCTTGAACTGTGCCGGCAACTGTTCTTCGAAAGTCAGCGTGTCATAATCCAGCAAATCCTCATTCTTACCCCTCATCTTGCGGGTAACTAACTCAACCTGATCCCGGAGCTTCTGTAACTCTGCCTGAGACCCAGATACTCTGCCTGCTACATACTCTGTCATATCATCATCAAAAGTGGGGATATCATCCCCCAATCTATTCGGAGGTTCCTCTTGCCTCACATCCCCAGAACTACCCCCAGCGCGAGACCCGGCTATACCAGCCACAACAGTAGTCAAAGCTTGCAACTATTCAGTGATCTTGGCGAGACCGTTCTCTAACTGATCCATACGGGATACCTCATTATCGGATTCACTCATGCTTGTTACTATTCTTTTAGTGAGTCTTGTCCCTTCTATAACCCAAACGGTATCTATGATGTCTTTTTGAGACACAGAGGGTGTTAACATGATGTATGTATGCATGAGGTGCATGAGATGCATGTAATAGAACATACTAAATCAATTAAAATTTTCAAACAAATCGGCCCATTATCATTTTAGAAGTTTTTGGGCTAACTGTCATAGGAGTGAACTCGTCCCAGTTTAAATGGCCCAACGAGTTCACATCTCATGGCAAGGAGTCCAACTAAATCCAAATGGTAATATTCCGAACACAAGCACAACATGGCCCATCCATATTTAGAAGCCTTTGGCCCAATCGTTACAGGATGCGTTCTTGTCCCAGTTTAAATGGCCCAATAAGCCCACATCGCATGACAAATAGTCCAAATGGATCCAAACGATGATGTTCCCAAACACAAGCATAAAATAAAGGTAATGCAAACATAAAATAATAATTTCTATAGAGTGGCCCATCGACAGTTCAGAAGCTTTTGGCCCAATTGTCATAGGATACGAACTCGTCCCCGTTTAAATGGCCCTACAAGTTCGCATTTCTGACAAGAAGTCCAACTGCATCCAAATAAGGATGGCCCACAAACACAAGGGAATAGTTGCTATAGGTCATACAACCCTGGTCTACGTGTGGGTTCGCAAGGGTGTAGACAAAGGCTCTCACCGGCGAAGGATGGCCCACAACTAGGTCTCCCCACTCAAGGGTTCGAGTGACCAAGTGAGCGCACCATTTTTTTATACACTAAGGTATGTGCCAACGAGCTATGGTGTGTGACTAACTGTCAAATGGACTTCCCGTTGTAGATTCCCCAGAGGGAGGGTGGAACGAGGCTTACTTAAATACCCAAGCCTCTTAGGCTCTTATCGCTTGGTGTCAGGAATAAACAACGAGTCCTCCAAATTTGTCCATCACAATAGGCTACGAGTAGATGGCTATCTAGGTGCCTTCACAACTTTTCCTTCTAGAAAGGTAGTGAGTGAAGGAAGACACCAAACCATTACCTAGCCTCAAAATGCCTTTGATTAAACCCCTTTTAACCCACTGTAGACACGGTCAATTAAAGCACAAATCATAATATTACAAGACATTATTTCGGGACCGATTCTCTATCCCCAGTGGAATCGCCAGACTGTGGGAACACAGAAACTGGGCGACGCATGCTGTTCCGGGCTCGCGGCCCGGTTGGGAGTACGGAGTAGCCCGCGGGGGACTAAACCGGAGAGTAATGGAGTCTCCACCCGGTGTGAACCTGGACAAAGATTTAAGGCCGCACTCACCCCTCGCAAGGGAAGACCTCAAACCGTTGGGTTCGGAATGGTCCCTTACTTATGCCACTTGTAATAAAATGATTTGTGCAATAATCAAACCAAGCTTAAGCAACATATTTCCAAGGATGATTTACCCCTAAGTTCGCATGCATACATCAACAAGTTCATCTAAATTTACATGTAACACATATCCAAATTTGCATACAGCCTATTTGCATGTAATCTATGTCTCAATTTGCATACATAAAGATAAATTAACATACGGCAAGCATACAAGTTAATAAACACATTGTACTCATACATGTGGGGAATACAGATGAACGACACCTACAAAATCTTACGTAATACAGAGAAACAATCAGGTTCATCATACGAAGGGATAGCTACTTGTAGACAACAGAACCTGGGCGACGCTGTTCTAGGCTCGCGGCCTAGTTGGGAGTACGAAATAACATGGAGTCGCCACCCGGTGTGAACCGGAACAAAGATTTAAGGCCGCACTCACCCCTCGCAAGGGAAGACCTCAAACCGTTGGGTTCGGAATGGTCCCTTACTTATGTCACTTGTGATGATATGATTTGTGCAATAAACTAACCGAATCTATTCAACATTCATGCTCAAGGGTACTTAGATCTAACATGCTTTCATCCAAATAACTCCACGCAATATAACACAACGACCATATTGAACCATTAAACCAAAGTAAACAAATAACTAATTAAACATAAACATAAACTAAACGAAACATCATGCATAAAGAATGAAGAAACAACATGCCTAAATAACACAATCATGCTTTGAAAATTAAATAACAAGACTAAATTAACTCATGCTTAAAATAAACGGCCTAGAACTATGACATGCTCAAATACAAGTTTGGATGAGACGAAATACGTGTCTCTTAAGTGGTACGTGGCGTTGTATCCCGAGTACAAACCGCATTACCGTCCATTCGGAGTCAGCTACGGAATTTATGTCTGGGTTTCCATCCTATATACAACAAAAGGGAACACATATTCCGCTCATCCAACAATCACATCATGCCTCAAACGACTCTCATGCGATAATATTTCTAAAATAAATAAAATAAACGAAAGATAATAAATAAAAGGGTGCCCTCAGGTCTAACCTCTTTTGTTGTCTCAAGAAAGGGCGTTACACGTCCGTTGGAAGGGTGAATGATCCGCAACTCTTTTGGTTCACCAACTTAACGTCTTTTCTCGCTGTTTGCTGTTCGGGCTACTGTTTTCACTCTATTTCGCTGCTGTTTATGTTGTATTTTCTGGTTACTATTTCTTGGTAATTTAGGGGACTGTTTTGGCGCGTTTGGAGGGGTATTGGGCTGCTGTTTTAGGGGCAAAATTTTTGGTGATGTTTGGGACAGTTTTCACGGAAATTTGAGGGTGTTTTGCGGCAATTACTGGTAGTGAAGTGGGGCTGTTTGCGTGCAGTGAAAATAGGCGTGAATGGCTATGTATTGGTCGTTGCTGTGTGCGTTAATGCGTCATCAATTGGATGAGTGTTGGCTATTTTGTGGGCTTGTTTGGTCAAATCGGTGGGGGCAGGCATGAAGGGTTTGTGGCTGAGATGCTTGCTGTGTAAATGGGCAGTAGGCAGGTGGCTTTTGTGATGTGAGTGGAGAGAGACTGAAGCGTGAACGTGGCTGGAAAGTGAAGGATGAGGGGCAGGTGAAGGCAGGCGTGAATTAGCAATGATAGGGGCAGTGTGGCGTGGCTATGCGTGAGGCGTGAAGGGGGAATTCACAAGGCAGTTCTCGACTGTGAAGGAAGGTAGATGCGTTGGTGTTGGAAGGTGGTGTGGGTGTGAATATGAGGGCTGTGCAGGAAGTGTTTGTGGCGTGAATAATGAGGGCTTTAATGTGTGTTTCTTGTGTGAATCTGCCAGGGTTTGAATTGTGTGGAGAAGGGTTATTTTTATAGGAAAATGGGTGAGTTTACCTTGTTGGAGAAGGAATATGATTTGTTGTTTAATTAGGAGATATTTTTAATTTAGTATGTGATAGGGAAAATCTTTTAATAAGGGAAGTGATTTGATTTATTCTTTTTAGTTAAGGATATGATTTATTTAAATTGGTAGGTGATTTAATTAAATTAGGAATGTGATTTATGTATTTTAGGAAAAGAATTTAATTAAATTTAGGAAGGTGATTTAATTTGTGAAGTGTGTTTTAATTTAATTTAATTTTGTTTTAATTATTTAATTTGTGAGATGTGTTTTAAATGTTTTAATTATTTAATTTGCGAGATGTGTTTTAAATGTCTTAATTATTTTTGGATGTGATTTAATGGGTTTGGTGTGTTTTAAAACAGAGGTCCAACAAGCGAACCCGAAGCGAAACAAGCGAGTTAAATCTGACAAAATGCTAATTTCCAACTTTACCCTTCCAACGTCCGTTTCCCGCTACTTTCACAACTAAAGAGGTAATGTCTCCATACGAGACTCATCATCCGGCTGATATGCAAAAATCCAATGCCTACAGTCGCCCCCACTTTGATGGGACTTGTGCTATGTGTGACAATGACAATCCTATCAAAGTACGTGCAATGCATTTTTACTTACCTGGCTCGCCAGTTGTCACCTGGTCTACCTGCTACTTTGAACTGAGTTGATATGGTGGCGAGGTGCCTCGACCCCTATGGCTTTGTTCCCGAACCACCGAATGTGAAATGTGCTAATGATGCAGTGGGCCCTCGACCCTGGGATGCATCCCGGAACTGCAATTGATGTGTGGGCCCTCGACCCTGGGACACATCCTAAAAGTGATGATGAATGAATTCTTGGCTTGCAAGCTGCCACATGACTTGCCTGCTGTTTTGAACTGAATTGATATGATGGCGAGGTGCCTCGACCTCTGGGCTTTGTTCCCGAATCACTGAATGTGAACTGTGATGATGATGCAGTGGGCCCTCGACCCTGGGACGCATCCCGAAACTGCTAATGACAACGGGGGCACCTCGACCCTCGAACTGATGATGTAGTGGGCACCTCGACCCTGGGCACGCATCTCGACCCTGAACTACAACCGACAACGGGGGCCTCGACCCTGGGCACGCATCTCGACCCAATACCGCTGACAATAGGGACCTCGCCCTAAATATGATGATGTAGTGGGCATCTCGACCCTGGGTACGCATCTCGGCCCGGAACTACAACCGACAACGGGGGCACCTCGACCCTGGGCACGCATCTCGACCCAATACCGCTGACAATAGGGACCTCGCCCTGAATATGATGATGTAGTGGGCACCTCGACCTTGGGTATGCATCTCGACCCTGAACTACAACCGACAACGGGGGCACCTCGACCCTGGGCACGCATCTCGACCCAATACCGCTGACAATAGGGACCTCGCCCTGAATATGATGATGTAGTGGGCACCTCGACCCTGGGTACGTATCTCGACCCGGAACTACAACCGACAACGGGGGCACCTCGACCTTGGGCACGCATCTCGACCCAATATCGCTGACAATAGGGACCTCGCCCTGAATATGATGATGTAGTGGGCACCTCGACCCTGGGCACGCATCTCGACCCTGGGCACGCATCTCGACCCAATACCGTTGACAATAGGGACCTCGCCCTGAATATGATGATGTAGAGGGCACCTCGACCCTGGGTACGCATCTCGGCCCGGAACTACAACCGACAACGGGGGCACCTCGACCCTGGGCATGCATCTCGACCCAATACCGCTGATAATAGAGACCTCGCCCTGAATATGATGATGTAGTGGGCACCTCGACCCTGGGCACGCATCTCGACCCGGAACTACAAACGACAACGGGGGCACACATCTCGACCCTGGGCACGTATCTCGACCCAATACCGCTGACAATAGGGACCTCGCCCTGAATATGATGATGTAGTGGGCACCTCGACCCTGGGTACGCATCTCGACCCGGAACTACAAACGACAATGGGGGCACGCATCTCGACCCAATACCACTGACAATAGGGACCTCACTCTGGAACTGATAATGATGTAGTGGGCTTCGTCCCCAGAATGATACTGATATGGGCCTCGCCCCCAGACTGATGCTGATGTGGGCCTCGCCCCCAGACTGAAACTGATGTGGGCCTTGCCCCAAAACTAATACTGATGTGGGCCTCGCCCTCAAACAGATACTGAGGTGGGCCTCGCCCTAAAACTGATACTGATATGGGCCTCAACCTTGGGACTCATCCCCAAAACTAGTACTCATATGTTGCTGATTCTGGTTGGCTTGTCTTTGCCACTTTCTCTTTTTCTTCTTTGAAACTTGTGAATACAAAACGAAACAAACACAAAAAGAATGCAAATACGTTACGTGTATGCATGCGTGCATGAATGAATTTCCTATTTGGTTGGGTTAGGTCTTCCGCCAGTTCTCCATGTGATTGCTCAGTCTTCTCTCTGGTCTCATGACTCAATATCTTGTCATGTCCCTGATTCGCGATGTGGTAGACTGGTCGCCCCCACTCTTGGTTTAGCTTTCTGCTCTCCGCTGTTTGTATTTGGTCAAGATGAACCATATGGTGGGGCCTTCCATATCATCATGCTATATCACATTCTACGAAATAGTCCCAATAGTTATACATATCATTGTCCTCAAAGAATGTTCAATAATGAAACCAGAGAACCTTCAAAACACTCAATGCGACTCAAATCCAATTCTTTGAATAAATGATCTAAGCCAGACTCAAGGTGTGTGTGTGTGCAAAGGTTCTTTTACAGCTTGATTCCTAAGGGCCAACTCAATGATTTCGTTTCAAAAATCGGGATCGATGGGTCAAACCAACCTAGATGTCTCAGTTATACTCCGCAATTGCTTTTTCGTGCTCAATGTGGTATGGTTTTTTTTTTTTTTTGTCTCTTTTTTTTTTCTTTTTTTTTTTTTTTTCTCTTTTTTTTTTCAACACACCTACCCTTTAAGGTATCATTTCTCCTAATGGTTGTCCTAATACTCACCCATGGGTAGCTTCACGCTTATCGGTTATAGGTGGTTCAATTCTTTTCTTTAGAGACTTTTCTTTCATTTTCAACCATACCACACATCATAACATAAGCAAATCAAGATAGACATCTAAGCAAACAGTCATTCACCGACCTACAATTTCTTCAACTAGTCACCTTGCCAACTACTCAGGTTTTCACCGCTAAGAACCTATAGTGAAGTGCTTACGAGTCTAACATAGATCAATCACTCAAAGTATCAGATAAAAGCACATCAAGGGTTTATCGTTTCTAAGATTTCATCCTAAAGCAAACGATTTCATCATTGGACTTATGTCTAACTATTAAGGACTAAGAACAAACAACAATTTTTTTTTTTTCTTTTTCTTTTTCTTTTTTTTCTCTTTTTCTTTTTTTTTTTTTTTTTTCCTTTTTTTTTCTCTTTTTTTTTTCTCTTTTTTTTTTCTTTTTTTTTTCTTTTTTTTTTCTTTTTTTTTTCTTTTTTTTTGAAGGCCCCCCATGGTCTTTCTATCCTTGCAGTAAAGTTCTCTGTTTCTCGATTTCCTTTTTCCCGATGTCAATGTTTGCTAAACTCTCCTTTGACAAGTCTCTTTTTTCTAACCCAACGGATATCTAGGATGACTTTTAAGACACGAGGTTTAACATGATGCATGTATACATGAGATGCATGGGATGTATGAGACATAATATGCATGGGGTTATCAAAAGCATAAAGGGTGGCCCCAATAGGTCATACAACTATGGTTCACATGTGGGTTTACGGGAGTGTGGACAAAGGCTCTCGTTTGACGAAGGATTACCCACAACTAGGACTCCCCACTCAAGGGTTCAAGCGACCAAGTGAGTGCACCTTTTTTATACCTTACGGTACGTGCCAACGAGTTACGGTGTGTGACTAACTGTCGAATGGATTTCTCGTTGTAGATTCCCCATATGGAGGGTGGAGCGAGGCTCTGTTAAGTACCCAAGCCCCTTAGGCTCTTATCGCTTGGTGTCAGGAAAAAACAACGAGTCCTCCAAACTAGTCTGTCACAACGAGCTACAAGTAATGATTATCTCGGTGTCTTCATAGCTTTTCCTTATGAAAAGGTAGTGAGTGAAGGAAGACACCCAACCATCACCTAGCTCCAACAAAGCCTTTGATTAACACCTTTCAACCTACCATAGAAACGATTAACTGAAGCACAAATCATAAACATCACAAGACATGATTTCGGGGCCGATTCAAAATATCCCCAGTGGAGTCGCCAAACTGTAGACAACAGAACCTGGGCGACGCTGTTCTAGGCTCGCGGCCTAGTTGGGAGTACGAAATAACATGGAGTCGCCACCCGGTGTGAACCGGGACAAAGATTTAAGGCCGCACTCACCCCTCGCAAGGGAAGACCTCAAACCGTTGGGTTCGGAATGGTCCCTTACTTATGTCACTTGTGATGATATGATTTGTGCAATAAACTAACCGAATCTATTCAACATTCATGCTCAAGGGTACTTAGATCTAACATGCTTTCATCCAAATAACTCCATGCGATATAACACAACGAGCATATTGAACCATTAAACCAAAGTAAACAAATAACTAATTAAACATAAACATAAACTAAACGAAACATCATGCATAAAGAATGAAGAAACAAAATGCCTAAATAACACAATCATGCTTTGAAAATTAAATAACAAGACTAAATTAACTCATGCTTAAAATAAACGGCCTAGAACTATGACATGCTCAAATACAAGTTTGGATGAGACGAAATATGTGTCTCTTAAGTGGTACGTGGCGTTGTATCCTGAGTACAAACCGCACTACCGTCCATTCGGAGTCGGCTACGGAATTTATGTCCGGGTTTCCATCCTATATACCACAAAAGGGAACACATATTCCGCTCATCCAACAATCACATCTTGCCTCAAACGACTCTCATGCGATAATATTTCTAAAATAAATAAAATAAACGAAAGATAATAAATAAAAGGGTGCCCTCAGGTCTAACCTCTTTTGTTGTCTCAAGAAAGGGCGTTACACGTCCGTTGGAAGGGTGAATGATCCGCAACTCTTTTGGTTCACCAACTTAACGTCTTTTCTCGATGTTTGCTGTTCGGGCTACTGTTTTCACTCTGTTTCGCTGCTGTTTGTGTTGTATTTTCTGGTTACTATTTCTTGGTAATTTAGGGGACTGTTTTGGCGCGTTTGGAGGGGTATTGGGCTGCTGTTTTAGGGGCAGAATTTTTGGTGATGTTTGGGACAGTTTTCACGGCAATTTGAGGGTGTTTTGCGGCAATTACTGGCAGTGAAGTGGGGCTGGTTTCGTGCAGTGAAAATAGGCGTGAATGGCTATGTATTGGTCGTTGCTGTGTGCGTTAATGCGTCGTCAATTGGATGAGTGTTGGCTGTTTTGTAGGCTTGTTTGGTCAAAGTGGTGGGGGCAGGCGTGAAGGGTTTATGGCTGAGATGCTTGCTGTGTAAATGGGCAGTAGGCAGGTGGCTTTTGTGACGTGAGTGGAGAGAGACTAAAGCGTGAACGTGGCTGGAAAGTGAAGGATGAGGGGCAGGTGAAGGCAGGCGTGAATTAGCAAAGATAGGGGCAGTGTGGCGTGGCTATGCGTAAGGCGTGAAGGGGGAATTCACAGGGCAGTTCTCGGCTGTGAAGGAAGGTAGATGCGTTGGTGTTGGAAGGTGGTGTGGGTGTGAATATGAGGGCTGTGCAGGAAGTGTTTGTGGCGTGAATAATGAGGGCTTTAATGTGTGTTTCTTGTGTGAATCTGCCAGGGTTTGAATTATGTGGAGAAGGGTTATTTTTATAGGCAAAGGGGTGAGTTTACCTTGTTGGAGAAGGAATATGATTTGTGTGTTAATTAGGAGATATTTTTAATTTAGTATATGATAGGGAAAATCTTTTAATTAAGGGAAGTGATTTGATTTATTCTTTTTAGTTAAGGATATGATTTATTTAAATTGGTAGGTGATTTAATTAAATTAGGAATGTGATTTATGTATTTTAGGAAAGGGATTTAATTTAATTTAGGAAGGTGATTTAATTTGTGAAATGTGTTTTAATTTAATTTAATTTTGTTTTAATTATTTAATTTGTGAGATGTGTTTTAAATGTTTTAATTATTTAATTTGCGAGATGTGTTTTAAATGTTTTAATTATTTTTGGATGTGATTTAATGGGTTTGGTGTGTTTTAAAACAGAGGTCCAACAAGCGAACCCGAAGCGAAATAAGCGAGTTAAATCTGAAAAAAATGCTAATTTCCAACTTTACCCTTCCAACATCCGTTTCCCGCGGCTTTCACAACTAAAGGGGTAGTGTCTCCATACGAGACTCATCATCGGGCTGATATGCAAAAATGCAATGCCTACACTACTAGGAACAATTATGTACGAAATCTGATGAAAAGGACTCAGTTCAGTGGGTGCGCGTTCGCGTAGCGTTCGAGAACGTATTTGAACGGTAAACAGAAGGTTCGCGTTCATATAGCGTTCGAGAACGCGTTTGAACGGAGCCAGACCTAATGCATGAAACACTAAGAAAATGCGTGCGTGTTCACGTAGCGTTTGAGAATGCGTTCGAACGGTAAACAGAAGGTTCACGTTCGTATAGCGTTCGAGAACGCGTTCGAACGGAACCAGACCTGATGCATGATGAAACTAAGAAAATGCGTGCGCGTTCATGTAGCGTTTGAGAACGCGTTCGAGCGGTAAACAGAAGGTTCACGTTCGTGTGGCGTTCGAGAACTCGTTCGAACGGAAGCAGACCTGATGCATGCAACACATTCATAGACAAACAAATCCACAATGTGGGACCTCACGTATCCGATTGAACTCATCTCGCATCCAATCGAATATACACCAATCGGCGCGGTAAAGCATCGTGGTAAAAGATTTTAACCCCTCAAAATAGGGGACCTTTAATCCAACTTACTAAGCCAATGTGCTCGATCACATCATGCATATAAAAATAAAGACAATACATCGGACTTCATATACCCGATTGAACACATCTTACATTCAACCGAATATACATTAATTGGCGCGGCGAAGCATCGTGATAAAGGATTTTAACCCCTCAGAATAGGGGACCTTTAATCCAACTTACTAAGCCAATGTGCTCGATCACATCATGCATATAAAAATAAAGACAATAACATCGGACTTCGTATACCCGATTGAACACATCTTACATTCAACCGAATATATATTAATCGGCGCGGCAAAGCATCGTGGTAAAGGATTGTAACCCCTCAGAATAAGGGACCTTTAATCCAACTTACTAAGCCCATGCGCTCGATCACATCATGCATATAAAAAATAACATGCGGAATTTAAAAGACGAATAATAAATAAATCAAAGCAACATAAAACAAAAGAATGTGCCGTTTACTCAAGCGGTACATGGAGTTGTATCCCGAGTACAGATTATACTACCGTCCATTCGGAATCGGCTATGAAATTTATGTCCGGGTTTCCATCCGATATACCACGAGATTTGACACAACTTTCATTTTATTCCAAGGCCACAACATACAATATTTCGTAATACATGCATATTTATCTACTCAAGGACCACAACATGCATTTTAACATAATAATCATGCGAACAATACTCAATAAATAATAAAAATAAAACTGAAAATGAGTGTGAAAAATACCCTCAGGTCTAACCTTTTTTGCCGACTTTCGGACTTGCGTTTCACGGAGATCGGAATGGTTAAAGCTCCTAAACTTCTCCGGTTAACTGGTTTAGCGTCTTAGCTCACTGTTTTGCTATTTTCCTTGCTGTTTGACCTCCGTTTTGCTGCTATTTCCTCTGTATTTTCTGCTTACTGTTTCAAGTCTTCAAAGCTACTGTTTTTATGTTTTTTTAGGGGTTTTAGGTGCAGTTTTTTGTGATTATCTTAAGGATTAAAAGTGCAGTTTTTTTATTAATGGTTTAGGTGATTTGGGGGGGTGTTTTAAGGTGTTTTTGCTGCTGTTTGGGCGTGTGAAACAGTGCAGTTTTTGGTGTAAATTTCGGTGATGCAGCTGCTGTTTTTGGGGGAATTTTCGGTGATGTTTGGGGGGTGTATGGGGCTGGTTTTCAGTGGTGATTAGTGGCTGTTTTGATGGTTGTAGGGGCTGTAATATTTTCGGCAATGGAGGGGTTGAAGAGAGTGTTGTTTTCGGCTATGGAGGGAGAAGATGAAGAGAAATGTTTGCTATTTTTCTTGTGATTTGCATGTGAGTTGTATCTTGTGAAGGGAGTGCATGTCTTGGTTAGGGGTTGTTTATATAGAGAAGGGCTAGGGCTTCTCCTTGTCTCACAAGGAAGGGATTTTGGCATTAAAGAGAGGATTTGATTTGGTGTTGGATAAGGAAATCAATGGATTGAGGGGGGGGGGGGGACAAATTTTGGTGAATTAGGAAGGTTGAATATTTGATTGGATTGGTTTAGGAATACAATTTGTTAGATTAGGAAGTCAATATTTTTAATTGGTTATGATTGATTTTAATTAGGCATAATATTTCTTTTATTTAGTATATAATATTTTAAGTTAGGAAGTTACAATATTTTAGAAGGCATTGTGCCTATTGGTAGCAAATAGGTCTTCATGGTGAAGACAAACATGGATGGCAACATACAAACGTACAAAGCTAGGCTTGTAGCGAAAGGGTATCGTCATCAACATGGTGTTGATTACGACGAAACCTTTTACCCGTTGCCATGATTAAATCCATTCGGATAATGCTTGCTATTGCTGCATATTTCGACCATGAAATATGGCAGATGGACGTCAAAATTGATTTCCTTAACAGAAACCTTTTAGAGGATGTTTGTATACAACACCCTGACGGTTTTGTCGTGCCAAAACATGCAAACAAGATTTGTAAGTTAAATCAATTCATTTATGGATTGAAGCAAGCATCACGTTATTGGAACCAACATTTTGATGAGATCATAATGGTATATGGTTTCATTCAAAACGAAGATGATTCTTGTGTATATAAGAAGGTTAGTGGGAGTGCACTGATAATGATTATCCTATACGTTGATGATGTATTGCTTCTTAGCAATGACATTCCCATGTTACTATCGGTGAAAGCTAGGCTTTCATTAAAATTCTCCATGAAAAACTTGGGAGAGGCAACCTTTATTATAGGAATAAGGATCTACTGGGATAGATCTAAAAGTTGTTGGCACTCTCCGAGAACTCGTATATTGAAAAACATATACGGGACCTGGTGTCTCATATGCTTCGAGCATGTGGAGTCACTATCAGGCCGATCCGGGTGATGGTCACTGGATTGATGTAGAGAACATCCTTGAGTATCTTAGATTAACTAAGGATGCTTTCTTAGTCCATGGAGAATGAGAACTTGAGGTGACTGGGTTTACCGTTGTAAGTTTCCAAACCGATAAAGATGACTATAAGTCGCAATCAGGGTACATATTTTGTTTGAACAACGAAACATTGAGCTGGAAATCTTCAAAGCAAGATACTGTTGCCGATTCAACAACAAAAGCGAAATACATTACTGCGGCTGAGGCAGCAAAAGAAGCATTTTGGATCTATAAATTCCGAATTGGATTAGGAGTTGTTCTGTTAGCAGTAGAGCTAGGCTACAAAAGAAGCTAAGGAATCACGGTCTCATCAATGATCCAAGTATGTACTTCGATGGTTTTATCTGATTCATGAGATCATACATCGTGGCGATGTGAAGATCGAAAAGATTGTTTCAGATGATAACCTTGCATATCCGCTGATGAAAGCGATATCTCAGCATAAGCATGAGCGACCCGTACATAGTTCATGTGTTGGACACTTGAGTGATTGGCTATAGGCCAAGTGGGAGATTGTTGGACAATTATGACCAATAGCATCACTATTTGTAAAAGACATGGTGTTTTTGTACAAATTAACTATGTGACAAAGGAAATTACTCTTTTATCATTTTGTAATTAGATTACTTGGATATATAAATGATAAAAGTCCATATGATTAGTACCGGATTAATAAGATATGAGACAGTATTAATTCATGAAATGTTTAATCATTAAATATCCCTAGTCGTAGTATTATCGAGACTTGACATCGATAATGCGGAATAGGCTAGTATTACACTTGTGTGCGTTATGGAATCTTAACAGCATAGTTCTCATATATTTAAGTATTGGATACTTATGCAAGTGTGATAGGAGGTTCTGTTAGCCATTGGACCGGGAACAGCTTTGCTCTGGATAGACCCCTCGGAATCCCATTGGTAGTATGACTATGTGTCTATGGGAATCCGAATCAGGGTAGGTGAATGTGGTCTTAACCTGAGACTTGCATCGCTAATACTTGCGACAATCAATATACTTTGGTTTTGGTCGTCCGGAGCTTTAACAGGTTCTGTGTACGCCTCTTCTGGGTATACTGAGAATCATAGTGTATTGGGTGTGATGTCAAGATGGAAGTATCACTTCAGTCATATGGAGATAATGATCACGCAGGATACAGAACTAGTACTCTTAAATGCTGCAGCTATCGGGATAGTATGACTAGGTCATGATTATCCGATTACAGAGACTAGTTACTAGTGATCCGATATATGCTTCGTACGAGGCAGACACAATTCCAGCCCTAGGCCTAGTATGTGACATCCGATACTGGATCGTATTACACAATACATTATATACTACGCCTGATAAAGATTATATATTCCTCGTTGAATATTTCTGGAGAATTGGGTAGGCACGGTGCTTTGCTAGAAGCCAACATTGTCTTGTAAATCGGTAAGAACGTGGTACCGGGTACACACATGTTCGGATAGTCCGATGACCGTATTTACTGCCAACATATCCAGGGATCTCTTGGGTCACTTCCCAAAGATTCACCGATGACATTTGACTTTAACAGAATTAATCTGGGATTAATAACGACAAGAATTTATCTGGGATTAAATTTGTATAGAATAGAGAACGCAATTAATTTGGAATTAATCGGAAAAGTAAATTTAATAGTTAAATTGGATTTTACTATTTAATTTATTTAATTGGGCTACAATAATATATCAGATATATTAATTGAAATTGAATTTCAATACGGACTTAAAATTTGATTTAATTCAAGTGAACGAATTAATTTGGAATTAATTCGTAAGCGATTATCGTAATAATTTTGCGAGGCATTATTATTTAATTATATTGGATTTAATTATTTAGCGACGAAAAATTCGTTTAGTCGGATTAAACGAAACCAGGCCCAAAGTGTGTTGTGTAAGCAAACTTGAATTTTGAATTCAAAGTGGTGGGACCCACTAACTTACATCAACTTGTCACAAGTGTGATGGAAGTTGTTGGTTGCATTTAATGCAACTTTTTACACAACCAAAGCTTCTTTAACAAGTTTTGTTTTTGGAAAACATAAACTTGCCTTTTGTTTTAGAAAAAAAACATAATAAACAATTCACTCTCTCTTCCATTCTCTCTTGGCCGAAACTCACTTCTCCTTGGAGGAGAAAATTTTGTTTCAACTTTGTTCAAGCTATCACATAAGGAGTCAAAGAGAGGTGATAGGGAAACTCACCCAAGAGTTTGGAACTCAAAAGACGGCTAGGAGCTTCTACATCCATGGAAAAAGTTTTGTACTTCAACCGATCAGTGTAAGTTTTTTCCGCAAACTTTCTTGATATATTCACACACAAATTATTGTTTAGAGATCATTGTCATGTTTAGGACACTAACATTAAGAACCCTAATTTCACAAATTACTCGAATTTCCAAATTTACACTAAATTGAATTAATTCAATACTTTAATCAATTATTTATTACACCAAACAAGTGTCACCACTTGAAATAACTTAAGAACAATTCTAGGTTATAATAAAGTGGGATTAAAACTCTATAATGACAACTTGATTACTTATTAATCAAAATAATCTTAATTATTCCTATTAAGCTTAATTATTAAACATACATGCTAAACACTGATGAGTGGTATTTATATCACTATTTCCCACTCATTTAACCTAATATTTTGTATAGTTTCTCGAGTTTTGTGAACGTTTTGATGTGTTTTGTGTTATTTTGCTGATAAATAAAGTTGGGAAAGCATTGGAAGCAATTTGGGGCCAAAATAGAGAAAAAATGACGAAGGGGAATTTTCTTAATTTGCGGCGTGGCGACGCCAAGCCCTTCAGCGTTGCGATGCCTAAAGTGCACCAGCCATGCTAACGTGCGCCGAGGGACACATGTCAGAATCTGAGAAATTGGACTTGCTAACGTGCGCCAGATCTTGCTAATGTGCGCTGAACATGCTAACGTGCATCGTGCCACGTGTCATCATCACAGAAGATCAACTAAAATGTGCCTGGTGCCACGTGTCGCAGATCTCATTGGACCAAAGCAAGCGCGTGCCACGTGTCGAGTTCTCATTGGACCGAATCACCGACGAATCTGCCACGTGTCAATCTCTCATTGGACCAATCCTAAGCGCGTGCCACATGTCAGATATTCATTGGACCGAAAGCTCAGCTAATCACCGTGTGCCACATGTCGACTTCTCATTGTACCACCTTTACCACGTGACACGTGTCACCTCCTGATTGTGCCGACAATGCGCGTGGTCAAAAGCCGCGTTGACTGATAACGCGTTCTGGCGTCGCGACGCCAAACACTTCAGCGTCGCGACTCCGGTTGCCGAAAATGTCTTTAAATTCAGCTCTTCACCACTTCATTTGGTGTGCTTTCCTTGGGAGCTTTTCCCTATTTTTAGAGGATTGCATCTAATTTTTGTAAATATAAATAATATTTACTTTATGTATTTTAATTTTCAGTAATAATAGTAGTTCTTCTTCTTCTCCTTTCTTTTATGTTTTGTAGTTAATTTTCCACTGGGGAAGGGTGAAGCTTTTATTATTTTAATTTAGATTAATCTCTCTTAATTATAATTTAGAAATTATAATTCAAATTAAAAAGATTATCGCCTTAATGGATGGTTTTATTTATTTGACATAAAGTGGCACCGCCTATATGGCCGGTCTTTAGGTGACAGATAATTACCGCCTATATGGCTGGTTTATGGACAAATAATAATACCGCCTTTATGGCTGGTCGGACTTAATTAAAATCTAATTTAATGAGGATACCGCCTTTATGGCTGGTCGGTAATATCACGATTAATTTTTATATTATAATAAGAGAGATGTCTAAATTATAAATAGTAAAAGTCGATCCCCAACCCCAGTATTTTATTTTTATTCTAGGGAAGTGATGAAACACAATATCCACACTTAATAATTGATTTTCTTTTTATGGTTGTTCTTTAGTTTTTTATTGAGTCTTAAGCTTAAAGCTTCTTGTTAACTGGTCATTAATAAGATTGATGGGGTAAACTTAAAATGAACGAGACATAGGGATTTTAGGTTTCATCCTTAGATTCAATAGTCCACGATCTTCCTTGATGATAGATAACCCTTTAATAGATTTTCTTACATGATAGCCATATACCTGTCGGGTGAGGGTAGCCACAATTGGAACTTAATCTTAATGAATCCAGGTAATTTGGTTGACATATACATATGGTTCAATTGGGTTATACTGGGTATTTGCGTCTGACCATCGACAGAGGCTTTTGCATAATTTCGCGTTCCAGGTTAGCAAACTGATTTATTACACATAAATAAGAGAATCAATTCATCTTTATAATAATATTGTGTGGAGTCACGACCCTAGATCCTTGAGTCGTTTCTTTTATTTTCCTTTGTATTTTCTTTTGAGTCTGTTTTTATTTTATTTTGCAAAACCACATTCAACCAACCAAAAGCAATCAATTCACTTCTCCCTATAATTAGATACCTGTAAATAAATAGTATCAACAATTAATAACAACAGTAGGAATTAAGTCCTCGTGGGATCTATATTTTTATACTACTTGAACGATACGTGCGCTTGCATTATACATGTGTGTCTACGCCGGTCAAGTTTTTGGCGCCGTTGCCGGGGACTTATTTTTCTTAAGTTATTAATTTTGAAGCTATCTAATTTACTTGTATCTAATTTTCTTTATTTTTATCTGTAATTTTTATTTCTTTTTTTTGTTTTTAGGTGATTAAAAAATGGAACATTATTGGGAGATTGAGAGATCGCGAGCTTTACTAGAAGATACACCCCAAATCTGGGAGCAACAGTCCGATTTTCTGAGGCCTGTTGACCAGCCTAACAATTATCACTGGATGCTAGAACCAAGCAATACTACATTTGCTTAACAGAACGAAATGGGGAGATGTGTAATTTGTGATGGTAACCACCCGAGCGATCAATGTATATATATTTCAGAGTGGCAGAATTATTGGAATCATTCAAGGTACGAAGAATCATCACATTTTCCATCTTATCCACCATCTACCTACCATCTTCAACAAGAATCAGAACTATCAGAGGAAGATCAGTTGATTCACATGCTCAAAGATTGGTTCGAGGAACGGGAAGCTCAATTTGATGCACAAATTCAGAGTCAAGCAGCGTCTATACAAAGGATGACAGATCAAGTTAGACAATTAACAGAGAACCTGAATCACATATCTCATGGAGCAAATTCAAATACTACTGAAGAAGCCTTCGAATATCCTGAGATTCATCATGACATCATAACAGAGGATGAGGCTGAGCAGTATCAAGAATCAGAGGTATCAGTTTAGGAGCCTGAACCAACAAAGTCTCTGTTTAATTTCTATTATTCAGATTATGACTCTGACGAAGAAGCTGAGCTGTTTGTTTTGAGTTCTAATATAGGTCCCAAGAATCATGAAAATCAAGCACAAAATTCGTATGAACACATCAAAGGAGTAAGGCGGAAACATAACTCACATTGAACGGTTTTGGATGCGAAGAACAAGATGCGTTTTCTGCCTCCCTCCAAGCTCGGCAGTGAGCTCCTTGCACTGCTGGACTGCACGGTAATGGACTGGTTTGCCTCCTCCATGTTCGGCCATTGATGACCTCCATTGAATCTCCAAGCTTCAAGCTTTTCCATGCTCATAAACTCACTTCCCTATCACCTTAGGATAACTCTATGTGTGTGCTAGCACTTGGTTTTGAAACAAAATCAATTCTTGCTTCTCATTACTTCTCGGCAGAACCAGAAAAATGAGAAAGAAGAAGATGAAAAACGGCTCCAAGCCGAGAGAGAAAGGAGGGAAAAGAAGAAGACCGTATGTCCTTAATTTGAGAGAGAGAAGATAAAGCTTTAATATATATATTTATTACATTTACCAAGTAAATTAAATAAAACATATATATTACTTTAATTCAAAAGTCAAAAAGTAAAAAGCAATAAGCTTTCCATCATTTCACATCACTATTCACATCACATCTATTCACTTTAATAAAGTGACAACATGTCATGTCATATCACTCAAAGTGACAAGTGATTTGACAATGATGCGACTAGCGATTTCACGCTTGATGTGACTTGCGTGTCGCGCTCGAATTCGAAATGCGAATGCGCTCGCAATCACCCGCGGGCTCGGATTCGCTAATTCCAAATTAACGAATTTTCCGTCGCGTCGTAATTAAATGATTACGCTTAGCGAATTCACTATTCACGTCGCTAACGAATCAATTCTAAATTAATTCGTTCGCCCGAATTAAAATCTAATTTTAATTCCGCGTCAAAATCCAATTTCTAATAATATATCAAATATATTATTTTATCGATTAATTCCAAATTAATCGTTCTCTCTCTTTAATTAATATTTTATCCCAGATAAAATATCTCCGTGATTAATCCCAGATTAATTTTCTCTCTCTTCTAATAATCCCAGATTAATTAAGTGCGAGTTATACGTCATCGGTGAATCTTCAGGAAGCGACCCATGAGATCTCCGAATATGTTGGCAGTAAATACGGTCGTCGGACTATCCGAACACGTAAGTACCTGGTACTACGTTTATATAGCGATTTACAAGACAAGGTTGGCTTCTGCAAAGCGCCATGCCTACCCAATTCTCCAGAAATATTCTTACAGGAATATATAGATCTGTATCAAGCGTAGTATACCGTAGTATTGCGTATATCAGCCCAGTATCGGATAGTCACGTGCTAGGGCTGGGGCTGGATAAGTGTCTGCCCCGTCCGAAGCACATGTCAGATGTCTGGTAACTAGTCTCTATAATCGGATATACATGACCTTGTCATAATATCCCGATGGCCGGCCAGCACTTAAGAACACTAATACCGTATCCTGCGTGACATCATCTCCACTATGACTGGAGTGATACTTCCGTCTTGACATCACACCCAATACACTACGACTCTCTGATAAACCCAGAAGTGGTGTACGCAGAACCGGTTAAAGCCCTGTACCACCAAGACCAAAGTCTACCGATTATCGCAAGATTAGCGATGTAAGTCTCAGGTTAAGACTATACACACTACCTTGATTTCGGCCTCTCATAGACACATAGTCATAATACCAATGGGATTCCGAGGGGTCTATCCAGAGCGAAGCTGTTTCCCGTACCATCGGTGAAACACGACCTCCTATCGCACTTGCATAAGTATCCAATACTTATATATATGAGAACTATGCCGTTGTGCCTCACAACCACAAGTGCACAAGTGCAATACTAGCCTATTCCGCATTATCGATGTCCAGTCTCGATAATACTCCGGCTAGGGATATTTAATGATTAAACCTTTGGGGACTGATACTGTCTCATATCATTCTCAGTCCAGGAACTAATCATAGGGACCTCTCTTCATTTATATATCTAAGGTGATCTAATCACAAATGATGAGAGTACAATCTCCTTTGTCACATAGTTAATTTGCTACAACAACACAATGATATGTGCAAATAGTGACGCTATGGGTCATTTTGTCCAACAATCTCCCACTTGGCACATAGCCAGTCACTCAAGTCTCACACCCGACCGAACTATGTACGGTTGGCTCAAACTGCTGAGAAAATGTTTTCGTCAGCGGATTTGTATTATTATCGTTTGATGCGATTTATACGATCATCACATCGCCACGATGTATGATCCGAACAAATCAGATGATATAGAAGTATATATCTGGATCGTTGATGAGACCTTCAATTCCTTAGCCTGTGCTGACGCCTAGCTCAGCACTAACAGAACTATATCTAATCTTATTAGATTTATTATATCGACCCAAATGGCTTCTATTGCTGCTTCAGCTGCAACAACAACCCGCATTTGTTGTTTATTCGGTAACAATATCTTGGTTGGAAGATTTCCAGCTCACTGTACCGTTATTCAAACTATATAGTACCGTTTGCGACTTTTAGTCGTCTTTATCGGTTATAGGAAACTTGCTACAGTGACCCCAGTCACTTCAAGTTCTCCTTCTCCATAGATAAGACAGCATCCTTAGTTCTCTAAGATACTAACGGATGTTCTTAACATCAATCCAGTGACTATCACTCGGATCGGCCTGTTTGTGAATCCATATGCTCAAAGCGTATGATACACCAGGTCTCGTACATTTTTCAATGTACGGTTTCTAGGAGAGTATTGCGAAAGCCAAGCTTTCGCCGATATTTATTTTATGGGAATATCATTTCCAAGAAATGACGTATTATCATTATTTTATAGGACAACCACTATCAGTGCGCTCCCACTAACCTTCTTATATATACACTAGAATTATTTTCGTTTTGAATTAAATCATACATCATTATGATTATATCAAAACGATAATTCCAAGAACCTAATGCTTGCTTCAATCCAATCATGGATCGAATAATCTGCATTATCCAAATGGATTTACCGTGGCAACAGGTAAAAAGTTGAATCGTAATCAACACAATGTTGATAACGATACCTTTCCGTTAAAGCCTAGCTTTATACGTCGGTATGTTCTCATCCATGTATGTCTTCCTAGAAGACATATAATACCAATAGGCACAATGCCTTGTGGTACATCAACTAGTATCCAAACTGGTTGATATACATGGAATCCATTTCGGATTACATGACACTTTGCCATAATTAGGGAGTTGATACCTTGTATCACTTCCTCATACGTAGTCAGTTAGTATTCCTCAATAAGATAGACATCTTTATGAGGTGCGATCAGAAACCCATACCCCAGGTTGTTTTCTGACTCTATCCGACCTACGCGGTTCTTGTGTATTCGAAGATTAATGGTAATAGTCTCATCCTGGATGAACTATTCATGTTCCATTAAGATTCAGTGCCTTGAACAGTATTACTCCGATTTCCATCGAGTATACTATCCTCCACTTACCACTGCATATCGGTATTCTAAAAACCTTTCAGAAAAACCGTATGGTGAGTAACAATCTAATTGTTCTCTTGTGAGGTGTATAAGTACAATACTTATGGTATCCCTAGGATAACCTACATTTGGCACTTATCCTATTTGGGTTTTAGTTTGGTATCATCCAAACATATGCCTAGCATACCCAAATTATCAGGAATGAGAAACCCGGTTTCTTTCCCGTTAATATCTAATATGATATCTGTCAAACAGATTATTATGGAACCTTATTCAAAATAAGTTCTTGCACTGTTAAAGCTTATCCGTTGAAGGAAATGGTAGCTCAGAGCGACTCGTGATTAACCTTATCATGTCTAACAAAATTCGGTTAATCCGTTCGGACACACCGTCAAACTGACGTATTCCGGGAGGAGTCCTTATTTGAAAGAATACTATACTCTTTCATATATTAGAAATTTATTGCTTAAGTATTTTCCATTACAGTCTTACCATGACGGTTTAATACTTTAGCCGATCTGTTTATCTATTTCGTGTCGAAACTGTAAAAGTTTCCGATTTGTGTTCTTCAAAAGAAACACATAACCATACGCGATGCCACATCCGTAAAGGTCACGAAATATTCATATCCATATCTAGCCTAGCTAGACATGGGCCCACTTGATTCACTATGAAGTAGGGCTAACAGATCGGTGGCATTTACACTTTTACCAAGTAAATAGTGTTTTAGGCACTTTGCCCAAATAGACTAGATTCGTAGACTTTATTTGAATAGAATCAAATCAGTCCTAGTACCCGCTCTTCAAAAGTGCGGATATACGATTCTTGTTTAGTAGTGTCCCTGACAACTATGCCACAATTAAGTTTCTTAACTGATCAAATCAGTTTGAGCTATTTATTTGTCATGTTATATATTTGAGATATTATTTATATTCAAAATATAAATCCTGTTATTCACATCTAATGTGTTTATCTCAATATCATCTTTATATAATGAAACACTTTAGTGTTCTAGAATATAAAGGTACACCCGCAGCGGGTTATACGCGATATAGAGATAATGTTTCTAGTCAAACTAGATACATTATAACAGTTTCCTAATTTACGTACTAACCCGAAGGTAGTTCCTAAATTCAGGTATCTACCGTTAAAACAGCGACTTTCGTCCTGTTTCCAATTCACAGATAAATCTCTATTGAAGTCAGTATCATGTTCAAAACATATTCTGAACATCAATATATCTTATGTACCACACTAAGTATTTAAAATCCAATTTCAATACTAGTTGTGAACATAATTATGACAATCATATTTGAAGTCAGAGCCTTGCTCGTCTTCTATTCCTTCTTAGGATATGTCCTTTATCTTCCCAGAAGATTATAATGATTTTGCCTTTGCCTGTTTCAACACTCAGAAGCCTTTGGCCAAGCCTCGTGTTTCTGGAATATCGAATTAAGGTGCGCCTTGCGCTACAAGCTTAATATATTATTTTATCAAATAAAATAACCTATTAATTTCCAGGACCATCCTGAAACTTTATTCCCAATTTGAAAATTAAACCATTTAAACACATTTTCCCCAGGATTATGTTTTAAATGTCAATCTTTCAATTATATCTTGATTCTAATAGTCCAACTATTTAATCAACGATTTGTGGTACTATTTATTATAATGATTATAATAGTCCAACTATATAATCAAATATAATTTAAATTAATTAACCTCAATTACATTGATTACTATAATCCAATTATAAAATCAACTGTAAATCGAAATTAATTAATTCAAATATATTGATTAATATAATCCAATTATATATAATCAAATATAATACAGTCCAACTGCTTATTAAAAACAAATTTAAATATTAGTCCAACTATAATTTAATCTAACGACGAAATAATTTGTGATTGAGCGCGTATGGCGAGTAATTGAACGAGTATTGCAAATTCAATTCTTGCCTCCCACTATTTTTCGGCGAGCCTCTAACCCTCTGTCGAGTACTCGGGAAACCGTGTTTCCTAGTGGGCTAGGATCCCGTTAAATATCACACAATCTTGACTTTGGCCAACAAATTGTATGATAATTAACTAGGTAGATCTCGAAGATCAATTGGATCCCATCCAATTCCTAGATCCAGTAGGCGGATATCCAAATCCTAAACATATATCTTATATATGCCAATACATTCAATGTATTACCTAACCTTTTTCCTCTGAATCAACTAAGCCTTGGCTTTGGCACAACAAACCTAGTGATCCCAGTCAAGCGCGACCCATTGACCATGGAAAGCTTCGTAATCAATGTCGATGGACAAGAAGTGGTCTTGACTTTGGCCAACAAACCACAACTTGGACAAGACACCGATATGGAACAAAACTCTCGTGATTCAAACACATCTTCGACGGACAAAGGGCTTGACTTTGGCCAACAACCCAATGCCAATCTCGGATCTTGAGTAAGAATCACTCAATGGAAGGAAAAACACTTGATATTGAGCGAGGGTTTTTCGCGTGCAATTGGCTACCAATTTATTATCTTTATTAAGGTCTCATCATCATACACCCTTAAACATGCATTCTAAACACATAATAAAGCGCATATGAAATAAAATAATAATGATATGCGGATGGATACTTTACATTGATCCTAGATCAAATCTCTCATTTTCTCTCTCCAAAGCTAGCACATGTATTTACTTCTACCCGTTACACTACACTTCTAAAGAAACCTCATTTACATTGAGGGGAATAGGTGAGAAGAGAATACAAAGAGTATAGAGGTGAAAAGGCTGGACACGCAGGTCCAATTAATAAATCAAATTTATTACAACAATTTCCAAAATTTCCCCACCCGACTAATATCCATCCGATATACATTATTCATGCATCGCAACCATGTATTCATACAAGCATGTTATCAATCAATCTAATCCAATTAATTAATCTGATAATTAGTGATCATCCAATGTTCAAACAACGATTTGATTTTTGCTCGAGTCAAACTCGTTTTGCGAATAAGTACTCAAAGTACGAATTCTCGAATTAAATTAAACTACATAATTAAATCCAATTTAATACGCATTTAATTCTAATTCACTATTTAATTCCAAATTAAATATTACACTTTTATTAATGAACCTTTACGACTTAAATTCCAAATTTAATCGCAACGGGTCTCAAAGCCCGATTAACATCTAATGTTTATTTAATTAAAGTCCAATGGGCTTTTAATTAATTTCTATAAGGCGTGGACTTTTGGTCAACTCGGGTCAAACCAAATAACCAAAATCCAATCCGGGAGTTACCCCATAAGCCTTTAAATTAATTTTGGCCCATTAGGCCCAATTAAATAATTAAGGTCCATTAAGTCATAATTGGACTTTATGGATACGGTTTTAGGCCCAATTGGATCCAACCAAATTGGCCTAAACCTAACTTTGTACAACAAAGCCCAAAAGCCCAATCACAACCTTAAAGGCCCAATTTCCAAAAATAAGCCCAATTAATTAACTTATAAAATTCTAAATTCCATAATTAATTAACCTAAGTGTAATACACAATTAACCACCCAATTAATATTTCTAAAACATCAATTAGCATACTTAATCATGCACTTTAATGACAAATAGTGTCCAACACAATTTTAACAAAATCAAACCCATTACATGCTACTTTATCTCGGCAATTAGGGGTTTTTCCAATCCGATTCGGTTTCAATCCAATTGAATCCACAATCATCATTTCCCAAATCAATTCAATTCATCCAATGAATTAAAATAAAAAAACACAATGAATTTCAAATTCAATTGAATTCGGCCAAGCCACTTTAATTTGGGAAAAATGTTCCAAATCAAAATTCAATCAAATTGAACTTCAAAACAACATTACCCAATTGTTTTAAGTCATCCAATGATCAAACAAACAAAATCACCAAGAAATTTAGGGTTCTTTAATTTCGGCCAACATAAGCAATTGGGGAAATTTGTTCCAAACACAATTTCAACAAATTGATCCAATCAATCCTCAATTAAACATACTTTAAGCATTCTAAATCATCCAATTTCATCAAACATGCTCAAAATCAAGTTTACCCAAATTTTTCACTTTATGCCAACATAACAAATTGGGGAAATTTGTTCCAAACACAATTTCTTCAAATTGATCCAATCAATCATTAATTCATCAACATTTAAGCATACTTAATCAATCAATTTAATCAAATCATGCTTCAATTGATTTTACCAAATTTGTCATGCCCAAAATTTAGGGAAAATTGAATCCAATCCAATTTCATGAAATTGATCATGCACAACTTCAATTCAACCTCATTCAAGCATACTTCATCAAACAATTCAACCAAATCATGCCTAAATCGAGTTTACCCAATTTTAACCCTAACTTTTTCATGCTTGATAATAGCTCAAGATACCATTGTTGAGTTCTAATATAGGTCCCAAGAATCATGAAAATCAAGCACAAAATTCGTATGAACACATCAAAGGAGTAAGGCGGAAACATAACTCACATTGAACGGTTTTGGATGCGAAGAACAAGATGCGTTTTCTGCCTCCCTCCAAGCTCGGCAGTGAGCTCCTTGCACTGCTGGACTGCACGGTAATGGACTGGTTTGCCTCCTCCATGTTCGGCCATTGATGACCTCCATTGAAGCTCCAAGCTTCAAGCTTTTCCATGCTCACAAACTCACTTCCCTATCACCTTAGGATAACTCTATGTGTGTGCTAGCACTTGGTATTTGAAACAAAATCAATTCTTGCTTCTCATTACTTCTCGGCAGAACCAGAAAAATGAGAAAGAAGAAGATGAAAAACAGCTCCAAGCCGAGAGAGAAAGGAGGGAAAAGAAGAAGACCGTATGTCCTTAATTGAGAGAGAGAAGATAAAGCTTTAATATATATATTTATTACATTTACCAAGTAAATTAAATAAAACATATATATTACTTTAATTCAAAAGTCAAAAAGTAAAAAGCAATAAAGCTTTCCATCATTTCACATCACTATTCACATCACATCTATTCACTTTAATAAAGTGACAACATGTCATGTCATATCACTCAAAGTGACAAGTGATTTGACAAATGATGCGACTAGCGATTTCACGCTTGATGTGACTTGCGTGCCGCGCTCGAATTCGAAATGCGAATGCGCTCGCAATCACTCGCGGGCTCGGATTCGCTAATTCCAAATTAACGAATTTTCCGTCGCGTCGTAATTAAATGATTACGCCTAGCGAATTCACTATTCACGTCGCTAACGAATCAATTCTAAATTAATTCGTTCGCCCGAATTAAAATCTAATTTTAATTCCGCGTCAAAATCCAATTTCTAATAATATATCAAATATATTATTTTATTGATTAATTCCAAATTAATCATTCTCTCTCTTTAATTAATATTTTATCCCAGATAAAATATCTCCGTGATTGAGATCTCCGGATATGTTGGCAGTAAATACGGTCGTCGGACTATCCGAACACGTAAGTACCTCGTACTACGTTTATACCGATTTACAAGACAAGGTTGGCTTCTAGCAAAGCGCTATGCCTACCCAATTCTCAAGAAATATTCTTACAGGAATATATAGATCTGTATCAAGCGTAGTATACCGTAGTATTGCGTATATCAGCCCAGTATCGGATAGTCACGTGCTAGGGCTGGGGCTGGATAAGTGTCTGCCCCATCCGAAGCAGATGTCAGATGTCTGGTAACTAGTCTCTATAATCGGATATACATGACCTTGTCATAATATCCCGATGGCCAGCCAGCACTTAAGAACACTAATACCATATCCTGCGTGACATCATCTCCACTATGACTGGAGTGATACTTCCGTCTTGACATCACACCCAATACACTACGACTCTCTGATAAACCCAGAAGTGGTGTACGCAGAACCGGTTAAAGCCCTGTACCACCAAGACCAAAGTCTACCGATTATCGCAAGTATTAGCGATGTAAGTCTCAGGTTAAGACTATACACACCTACCTTGATTTTGGCCTCCCATAGACACATAGTCATAATACCAATGGGATTCCGAGGGGTCTATCCAGAGCGAAGCTGTTTCCCGTACCATCGGTGAAACACGACCTCCTATCGCACTTGCATAAGTATCCAATACTTATATATATGAGAACTATGCCATTGTGCCCTCACAATGCGCACAAGTGCAATACTAGCCTATTCCGCATTATCGATGTCCAGTCTCGATAATACTCCGATAAGGGATATTTAATGATTAAACCTTTGGGGACTGATACTGTCTCATATCATTCTCAGTCCAGGAACTAATCATAGGGACCTCTCTTCATTTATATATCTAAGGTGATCTAATCACAAATGATGAGAGTACAATCTCCTTTGTCACATAGTTAATTTGCTACAACAACACAATGATCTGTGCAAATAGTGACGCTATGGGTCATTTTGTCCAACAGTTTGTACCAACTACACCAACAAATGAGGATAAAATTCTGTATTCTCAAAATGAAGATCTTGGAGACTATTTTGCACTGATGTTTGAAGAAGATCTACATGAGCCAATTATTTCACCCAGATCAGAGGATGAAGACCTAAAATCTGACATTTCTTTACATCCTCAGGTTGATAATTTTGAAGCAAGCATTTCATAGATGACATATGAAGAATTGAATGGGGAAATTTAAAATTCATCTGTGAAGAAAAGGTGGAGCAAGAAGCAGAGAAAATGAAGGAGCACATGTCTGAACTTATTAAAGATCTAGAACATTCAGGAGAAACATCACTATTTTGGGGAGTACTAATCAAAGATATCACCAAGAAGATTGACAGAATGGAACTTCCATTCCAAGTCAAGCACCATACGAGACCTCCTGATTTTATTTCTTACTTTTCAAGAACCACTGCAGCAACAAAGGTTAAAAAGGTGGCACGAGCACGAAATAAGACAAAAGTCTTTTTGCCCCTTTACCGTTGGAAGAGACCCTTCAAAAGCAACGCTCACAGGATTGTCTTTAATCGGACATCCAAAACGATGCTGAAACCTCCTTAACAGATGGATTTCAGTCACGTTTGGCTGAAGACGAAAAATTTAGCGCTAGCAGGGAGGCAACCCATTCAATTTGTTGTAATTTCTATTTTTATATTTTTTGTATACATGTTGTATAGTTTTTAATTTTGTGTGTTATTTTTGTAGGGAAAAGCTCAATCAAAGCATAAGACAGAAGGAATGGTGTTTGGCAAAGATAAGAGATAATTCATTAGCGATGGCTGAGTAAGGAATGGATTCTTGAGACGCATCCTAATGAATTTATACTAAGCGAATGGCGTATTGTGTACACAATTCTGGTGCCTTAATTATTGCTTTGATTCACTTTTCTGTTGTAATTATCTTTATTTTCGTAGACATGATCCAGACTTTTTGACCTTTCACGATTTCTTTTGTTGTTTAGCTAACAATCGTCCTTTGGAAGAAACTAGTGCTATTATTACTCACCATTTTCAGGTATTATAAATTCAACTCATCATTGCACTTTTGAAGACATCCAGAGTAAAAAATGGAAGCCACTTCAAGAAGACGAGTTTGAAAACATCTGTGTGTTTTACGGTAGTAGTGTTGGTACTAAGCCACAATACGTAGAAGCAGCACAGGAATTGGGTTGAGTCTTAGCTGCAAGGAATATGCACTTAATATATGGCGGAGGCAATCTTGGACTAATGTGGATCGTTTCAAAGGCCGTACAGGAAGAAGGCAGTCACGTTTTGGGAATCATCCCAAAACCATTGGCAGAGGCAAATCTTATTGGATCATCAAATGGAGAGGAACTGATCATGCCAGGTATGTCTGAACGACTGGTAGAAATGATTAACCGTGCTGATGCTTTTATTGCTTTGCCAGGTGGCTTGGGCACATTGGAGAAAATTTTTATAGTGTTATCTTGGGCGAACCTGAACATACACCAGAAACCGCTTGGACTGTACAACGTTGATGGATTTTATGATTTTCTTTTTGTGTTTCTTGATGATGCCCGGAGAAATGGGTTCGTGTCAAAACCTATAAAAAAACTCCTCCATACTGCCAGAACTGCTTCGGATCTAATAGACCAACTCTTAGCCTATGAACCACAAGTTGACCCTATCCTTTCAAAGATAAATTGGTCCGAGGACGATCGTGGTAAGAGGCGTCGGATTAATCTGGATCTTAACCTTTAATTTCCTGTAGAATTTCAGTTAACTATGTATTATTTTCTAAACTCTTCTTCTACTATTTAAGACATTGGGGACAATGTCTCATTTAGGTTTGGGGGAGGGAATTAGTTGATCAGTACCTTGTTTTAGTTTGTGTGTTATTTTTATTTTTAGTCCAAAGTTTTTCGAAAAATACAAAAAAATTGAAATTTTTTCAAAAATTACAAAAATATTTTGCGTTTTTGTGTTTTTATTTTGACTAAAAAGGTGAAATTGGTAAGAGATAGCTGAGGAAGGAGTTTCCACTACTGAGACGTCTCTCAAACCTATTTTTGAAACAATTTAGTTTTTGTTTATTTCATTTTAAATTATTTAATTTATAAATTCTCCATAAAACGGACTAAAATGGATCTTCATATGCTCAGTTGAAAGGTATTATCAACATACATAGTAACATACAGACATGAACTGTAATTGAAAAGTTTGTAATATTCAGTGCTCTAGTTTAATTGGAGGAAGCATCTCAGAAAGTGATGGAGTAAAAAAAAAAACATCTGAGATCCGAGTTATTAAGTCTGTAAGTGTGTTTTAACACCTAATGCCCTAAAACCAACTGGTTTGGGAGTCACTGGCCCAAAGCTCGCTACATGGATCAAAGATGCTGCAAAAATATATATATCTGAAGTCTGAGTAATTAAGTCTGTAGGGGTGTCTTAACACCTGGTGCCCTAAAGCCAACTGGTTTGGGAGCCACCGACCCAAAGCTCGCTACATAGATGGAAGATATTGTAAATAAATCAAAAAAAATCAAAAATCAAAGAAAAAATCAGAAAAATGAGAAAAATTATTCCATTGCTACAAAAAGGTGTGAAATCTGATAGAACTTTAGGACAAAAATATTACTCTCTTATCAACTACACTTGTGACTGTTGTGGGCAAAAATGAGTTGTTTAATATTTTGTTGGCTGTGTATATGGATAATGGTAAATATAATCGGAGAATTTACTTATTCAGTAATTTAGAAAGAAACAAAACAACTAGTAACTTGGAGTAGAAATTTCACCTGATTAGTTACTAACTTCTTTATTCTCTTTTCGCTTGTCTTTTTGCTTTTGTGTGCATTAGTTTTACTACCTTTTTACTTTTGTAAAATGTTTGTGGGTATCATTGCTGTAAACCCTCACGAGACTACAACTCATCCACTAGGGACACCTAGGGGTTTAAAGGCTTGTTGCATACGCTAAATGCAACCGTGATCCCTACGAAAGTGGCTTAGTTAATTTTATTTTTGTTATTTTATTTTGTGTTTTGCTCGAGGACTAGCAAAATGTTAGGTTTGGGGGTGTGATGAGTGGTATTTATATCACTATTTCCCACTCATTTAACCTAATATTTTGTATAGTTTCTCGGGTTTTGTGAACATTTTGATGTGTTTTGTGTTATTTTGCAGATAAATAAAGTTGGGAAAGCATTGGAAGCAATTTGGGGCCAAAATAGAGAAAAAATGACAAAGGGGCATTTTCATAATTTGCGGCGTCGCGACGCCAAGCCCTTCAGCGTCGCGACGCCTAAAGTGCGCCGGCCATGCTAACGTGTGTCGAGGGACACGTGTCAGAATCTGAGAAATTGGACTTGCTAACGTGCACCGGATCTTGCTAACGTGCATCGTGCCACGTGTCATCATCACAGAAGATCAACTAAAATGCGCATGGTGCCACGTGTCGCAAATCTCATTGGACCAAAACAAGCGCGTGCCACGTGTCGAGTTCTCATTGGACCGAATCACCGGCGAATCACATACTGCCACGTGTCAATCTCTCATTGGACCAATCCTAAGCGCGTGCCACGTGTCAGATATTCATTGGATCGAAAGCTCAGCTAATCACCGTGTGCCACGTGTCGACTTCTCATTACACCACCTTCACTGCGTGACACGTGTCACCTCCTGATTGTGCCGACAATGCGCGTGGTCAAAAGCCGCGTTGACTGATAACGCGTTCTGGTGTCGCGACGCCAAACACTTCAGCGTTGCGACACTGGTTGCCGAAAATTTCTCTAAATTCAGCTCTTCACCACTTCATTTGGTGTGCTTTCCTTGGGAGCTTTTCCCTGTTTTTAGAGGATTGCATCTAGTTTTTGTAAATATAAATAATATTTACTTTATGTATTTTAATTTTCAGTAATAATAGTAGTTCTTCTTCTTCTTCTTCTCCTTTCTTTTATGTTTTGTAGTTAATTTTCCACTGGGGAAGGGTGAAGCTTTTATTATTTTAATTTAGATTAATCTCCCTTAATTATAATTTAGAAATTATAATTCAAATTAAAAAGATTACCGCCTTAATGGCTGGTTTTATTTATTTGACATAAAGTGGCACCGCCTATATGGCCGGTCTTTAGGTGACAGATAATTACCGCCTATATGGCTGGTTTATTGAAAAATAATAATATCGCCTTTATGGCTGGTCGGACTTAATTAAAATCTAATTTAATGAGGATACCGCCTTTATGGCTGGTCGGTAATATCACGATTAATTTTTATATTATAATAAGGGAGATGTCTAAATTATAAATAGTAAAAGTGGATCCCCAACCCCAATATTTTATTTTTATTCCAGGGAAGTGATTGTTGGACAATTATGACCCATAGCGTCACTATTTGTACAGATCATGATGTTGTTGTATAAATTAACTATGTGACAAAGGAGATTGATCTCTTATCATTTGTGATCAGATCACCAAGATATATAAATGATAGGAGGTCCATATGATTAGTTCATGGATTGAGATGATATGAGACAGTATCAATCCACGAAGGTTTAATCATTAAATATCCCTATTCAGAGTATTATCGAGATCGGACATCGATAATGCGTAAAAGACTAGTATTACACTTGTGCGCGTTGTGAGGGCATAATGACATAGTTCTCATATATTTGGGTTTATGATACTCATGGAAGTGCAGTAAGAGGTTGTGTTTTACCGATGGTACGGAAAACAGCTTCGCTCTGGATAGACCCCTCGGAATTCCATTGGTAGTATGACTATGTGTCTATGGAAGTCCGAAATTAGGGTAGGTGTATTTGGTCTTAACCTGAGACTTGCACCGCTAATACTTGCGACAATCAATATGCTTTGGTTTTAGGTCGTCCTGAGCTTTAATAGGTTCTGTGTACGCCTCTGCTGGGTATATTGAGAATCGTAGTGTATTGGGTGTGATGTCAAGACGGAAGTATCACTCCAGTCATAGTGGAGATGATGGTCACGTAGGATACGGAACTGGTTCTCTTAAGTACTGCAGTCATCGGGATAAAATGACTAGGTCATGTTTATCCGATTATAGAGAGTAGTTACCATAGATCCGATATGTGTTTCGTACGGGGCAGACACAATTCCAACCCCAGGCCTAGCACGTGACATCCGATACTGGATCGAAATACGCAATACTACGTATACTACGCCTGATATAGATCACTATATTCCTGTAAGTATATTTCTGGAGAATTGGGTAGGCATGACGCTTTGCTAGAAGCCAACATTGTCTTGTAAAGTACTAGGTACTTACGTGTTCGGATAGTCCGACGACCGAATTTACCGCCAACATATCCGGGGATCTCATGGGTCGCTTCCCGAAGATTCACCGATGACATATGACTCGCACTTTATTAATCTGGGATTAATTAGATGAGAGAGAAAATTAATTTGGGATTAATTGCGGAGATATTTTATCTGGGATAAAATATCATTTAAAGAGAGAAAACGATTAATTTGGAATTAATCGACTAAAAAATATATTCGATATATTATACGAAATTGGATTTCGACGCGGAATTAAAATTAGATTTTAATTCGGGCGAACGAGTTAATTTAGAATTAATTCTTTAGCGACGTGAATAGTGATTTTGCTAGGCATAATCATTAAATTACGTCGCAACGGAAAATTCGTTAATTTGGAATTAGCGAACCCGAGCCCGGGATTATTTGCGAGCGCATTCGCATTTCGAATTCGAGTGCGGCACGCAAGTCTAATCAAGCGTCAAATCGCTAGTCGCATCAAGCGATTTTCTTTTTATGGGTAGTTCTTTAGTTTGTTTATTGAGTCTTAAGCTTAAAGCTTCTTGTTAACTGGCCATTAATAAGATTGATGGGGTAAACTTAAAATGAACTAGACATAGGGATTTTAGGTTTCAGCCTTAGATTCAATAGCCCACGATCTTCCTTGAGGATAGATAACCCTTTAATAGATTTCCTTACAGGATAGACATATACATGTCGGGCGGGGGTAGCAACCATTGGAACTTGATCTTAATGAATCCAGGTAATTTGGTTGACATAGACATATGGTTCAATTGGGTTATATTGGGTATTTGCGTCTGACCATCGACAGAGGCTTTTGCATAATTTCGCGTTCCAGGTTAGCAAACTGATTTATTACACATAAATAAGAGAATCAATCCATCTTTATAATAATATTGTGTGGAGAACCCTAAATGTCTTGGTTTTTTGATTTTGATTCATTGGATGACTTGGAATCAATTAGGAATGATGATTTGATGTTGAATTGGATTCAATTGGATTGGATTTAAAATTGGACATTAAAAACCCCTAAAAACCGAGAGTTTTATAGCATGTTTGTGTTTGAGTTTTTGATCAAAATGTGTTGGACACTAATTGATGTAATTGAGCATGATTAGTTGTGTAAATTGATGATTTGGAAATATTGATTTATGTAATTAATTATGCTATACACTTTAGTTTAATTAAATATGAAATTTGGAATTTTTGTGTTTAATTAAATGGGCTTTAAATTGGATTTGGGCTTGTAATGTTGTAAATGGGCTTATTGGGCTTGGTTGTACCAAGTTAGGTTTAGGCTAAATTGGTTGGATCCAATTGGGCCTAAAACCGCTTCCATAAAGCTCAAATGTGACTAATGGACCTTAATATATTTAATTGGGCCTAATGGGCCTAAATTGATTTCTAGGCTTATGGGGTTACTCCTTGATTGGGCTTTGGTTATTGGGTTTGACCCAAGTTGACCAAAAGTCCATGCCTTAAAGAAATTAATTAAAAGCTCATTGGACTTTAACTAAATTAATATTGGATATTAAACGGGCTTTGAGACCCGTAACGATTAAATTTGGAATTTAAGTCGTAAAGGTTCATTAATAAAGTGCAGTATTTAATTTGGAATTAAATAGCGAATTAACATTAAATACAAATTGAATTGGATTTAATTTTGTAGTTTAATTTAATTCAAGAATTCGTACTTTGAGTACTTATTCGCAAAACGAGTTTGACTCGCGCAAAATCAAATCGTTGTTTGAACATTGGATGGTCACTAATATCAGATTAATTAATTGGATTAGATTGATTGATAACATGCTTATGTGAATACATGGTTGCGATGCATGAATAATGTATATCGGATAGATATTAGATGGGTGGGGCAATTTTAGAAATTGTTGCAATAAATTTGGAATTTATTAATTGGACCTGTGTGTCCAACCTATTACCTCCATACTCTTTGTCCTATTCCCCTCAATGTAAATGAGGTTTCTTTAGATGTGTAGTGTAACGGGTAGAAGCAAATACTTATGCTAGCGGGAGAGAGGAAAGGGAGAGATTTGATCTAGGATCAATGTGTTAAGTATCCATCCGCATATCATTATTATATTTATTTACGAGCCTTATTATGTGTTTAGAATGCTTGTTTAAGGGTGTATGATGATGAGACCTTAACAAAGATAATAAATTGGTTTCCAATTTGCACGCGAAAAACCCTCATAAAATATTAAGTGTTTTTCCTTCCATTGAGTGATTCTTACTCAAGATCTAAGACTGGCATTGGTTTTTTGGCCAAAGTCAAGACATTTGTCTGTCGAGGATGTGTTTGAATCATGAGAGCTTTGTTCCATATTGGTGTCTTGTCTAAGTTGTGGTTTGTTGGCCAAAGTCAAGACCACTTGTTGTCCATCGACATTGATTACGAAGCTTTCCATGGTCAATGGGTCACGCTTAACTGGGATCACTAAGTTTGTTGTGCCAAAGCCAAGGCTTAGTTGATTCAGAGGAAAAAGGTTAGGTAATATATTGGATATATTGGCATATATAAGATATATGTTTCGGACTTGGATGTCCCCCTACTGGATCTAGGAATTGGATGGGATCCAATTGATCTTAGAGATCTACCTAGTTAATTATCATACAATTTGTTGGCCAAAGTCAAGATTGTGTGACATTTAACGGGATCCTAGCCCACTAGGAAACACGGTTTCCCGAGTACTCGACAGAGGGTTAGAGACTCTCCGAAAAATAGTGGGAGGCAAGAGTTAGATTTGCAATATTCGTTTAATTACTTGCCATACACGCTCAATTCAAATATTACGTCAAATAAATTATTTATTAGTTGGACTAATATTTAATAGTTGTTTTAATTAAACAGTTGGACTGTATTCAAACTATTTCAATTAATAGTTGATTTTATTATTGGATTATAGTAATCAATATAATTGAATTAACCAATGAAATTATAGTTGATTATATAGTTGGACTATATTAATCATTATAATAAATAGTACCTAAATCATTGATTAAATAGTTGGACTATTGGAATCAAGACAAATTGAAAGATTGACATTTAAAACATAATCCTAGGGAAAATGTATTTAAATGGTTTAATTTTCAAATTGGGAATAAAATTTCAGGATAGTCCTGGAAACTAATAAGTTACTTTATTTGATAAAATAACATATTAGGCCTAAGCCCGGAGTTAAACAAATAAGTAGAGCATGATATTTGGAATATTCATGTGATGATGACTTTAGTGCTTAATCCATTAAGCTTGCTGAATAGATTCCTTAATTTCCTAATCAGAACTAAGGATTAGATCCTTAAAGTATGACATTGAAATTGAAGGATCTTCATAAATCTATCTTTATAATTTAGAAGTAAAAATTGCAATAAGGCAAGAAGCGCAAGGTGCACCTTACTTCGATATTCTAGAAGGCCAAGGCTTGGCCAAAGGCTTCTGGAGTGTTGAAAAGAGCAAAGGCAAAATCATTATAATCTTATAGGAAGATAAATGACATATCCCAAAATGTCTGCCTAAAATATGACAAACGGGATCGCGGAAGCGTGACTGCCGTTTGGACAAAGCAGAATTGAAGGAATTGAAGACGGGGCAAGGCTTTAACTTCAAATATGTTTGTCATAAATATGTTCACTACTAGTATTAAAATTGGATTTTAAATACTTAGTGTGATACATAAAATATATACTGATGTTCAGAATCTGCTATGAGCAGGATACTGACTTCTAATGAGATTAATCTACGAATTAAAAACGGGACGAAAGTCGTTGTTTTAATCGTAGATACCTAAGTTTAGGAACTACCCTTCGGGTGTGTACCTAAATTGGGAAACTGTTATAAAGTAACTAGTTTGACTAGATACATTATCTCTATATCAGTGTTTAATCCGTTGCGGATTTACCTTTATATTTTAGAACACTAAAGTGTTTTATTATATAAAGATGATATTGAGATAAACACATCAGATGTGAATAACAGAATTTATATTTTGAATATAAATAAATCTCAAAAATATATAATATGACAAACATATAGCTCAAACTGATTTGATCAGAAGAGACTAATTGTGGCATTGTTGTCTGGGACACAATTAAACAAGAATCGTATATCCACACTTTTGAAGAGTGGGTACTACGACTGGTTTGATTCTTTTCAAATAAAGTATACGAATCTAGTTTATTGGGCAAAGTGCCTATAACACTATTTACTCGGTAAAAGTGCAAATGCCACCGATCTGTTAGCCCTAGTTCATAGTGAAGCAAGTGGGCCCATATCTAGCTAGGCCAGAGGTGAATATGAATATTTCGTGACCTTTACGGATGTGGCATCACGTTATAGTTATGTGTTTCTTATGAAACACAAATCAAAAACTTTTAAAGTTTCGACACGAAATAGACAAACAGATCGGCTAAAGTATTAAACCATCACAGTTAGACCATGATGAAAATACTTAAGAAATAAGTTTCTTATATACTTGAAAGAGTATAGTATTATTTCAATGAGGACTCCTCCCGGAACACGTCAATCTGACGATGTGTCCGAACAGAGTAACTGAATTTTGTTGGACATGAAAAGGTTAATTATGAGTCGCTCTGAACTACCATTTCCTTCAACGGACACGCATTAACAGTGTAAGACTTATTTAGAATAAGGTTCCATAAAAATCTGTTAGACAGATTTCATATTAGATATGAACAGGAAAGAAACTGGGATTTCTCATTCCTGTAAATTTGGGAATGCTAGGCATAAGTTTGGATGATACCAAACTAAAACCCAAATTGGATAAGTGCCGAATTGTAGGTTATCCTAGGGATACCAAAGTACAATACTTATACAACTCACAAGAGAACAATTTAATTGTTGCTCACCATGCGGTTTTCCTAAGAGGAATACCTATATGCAGTGGTAAGTGGGAGGATAGTAAAACTCGATGAAAATCAGAGTAATATTATTCTAGGCACCGATTCCTTAATGGAACACAAATAGTTCATCAAGCATGAAACTATACCAGTAATCTTCGAATACACAAGAACCACGTAAGTCGGAGAGAGTCAGAAAACAACCTGGGGTATGGGTTTCTGATCTCACCTCATAAAGATGTCAATCTTATTGAGGAATACCAACTGACTACGTATGAGAAAGTGATACAAGGTATCAACTCCCTATTATGGCAAAGTGCCATGAGTCCTAAATGGATTCCATGAATACCAACTATGTTTGGATACTAGTTGATGTACCGTAAGGCATTGTGCCTATTGGTACTATATAAGTCTTCAAGGAAGACATACATGGAAGGCAACATACCAAAGTACTAAGCTGGGCTTGTAGCGGAAAGGTATCGTTATCAACATTATGTTGATTTCGATTAGACCTTTTAACTGTTGCCATGGTAAATCCATTTGGATAATGCTTGCTAATGCTGCATGTTTCATTTATGAAATATGTCAGCTTAATGGGAAAATCGCTTTCCTGAAAAGGAAACCTTTTGGAGGATGTTTACAACATCCTGTCGGTTTTGTCGTATCAAAACTAGCAAACAAAGTTTGCAGGTTGTTCAATCCATGTTTGGATTGAAGCAAGCATTAGGTTCTTGGAATTATCATTTTGATGTAATCATAATGGTTTATGATTTAATTCAAAATGAAATGATTCTTGTGTATATAAGGAGGTTAGTGGGAGGGCACTGACAATACTGTCCTATAAAATAATGATAATATGTCATTTCTTGGAAATGATATTCCCATAAAACAAATCGGCGAAAGCTTGGCTTTCGAGAAAATTCTCCGTAGAATTATTGGGAGAAACAACCTTTATTCTAGGAATTAAGATCTACTGGGATATTTCAAAAAGGTTGTTAATACTCTCCGAGAACTCGTACATTGAAAAATGTACGTGACTTGGTGTCTCATACGCTTTGAGCATATAGATTCACAAACAGGCCAATCCAAGTGATAGTCACTGGATTGATATTAAGAACATCCGTTAGTTTCTTAGAGAACTAAGGATGTTGTCTTAAACTATGGAGAATGAGAACTTGAAGTGACTGGGATCACTGTTGCAAGTTCCCTAACCGATAAAACGACTAAAAGTCGTAAACGGTACTATAAAGTTTGAATAACGGAACAGTGAGCTGGAAATCTTTCAAGCAAGATACTGTTACCGAATAAACAACAAAAGTGGATTATTGCTGCAGCTGAGGCAGCAATGGAAGCCATTTGGGTCGATACTAAATCTAATTAGATTAGATATAGTTCTGTTAGCAGCTGAGCTAGGCTTCAGCACAGGCTAAAGAATTAGTGGTCTCATCAACGATCCAGATATATACTTCGACTATTCATCTGATTCGTTCAGATCATACATCGTGGCGATGTGATGATCGAATAAATCGCATCAGATGATAATCATGCAAATCCGCTGACGAAAGCATTTTCTCAGTAATTTGAGCGAACCGTACATATTTCGGGTGTTAGACACTCGAGTGACTAGCTATAGGCCAAGTGGGAGATTGTTGGACAATTATGACCCATAGCGTCACTATTTGTACAGATCATGGTGTTGCTGTACAAATTAACTATGTGACAAAGGAGATTGCTCTCTTATCATTTGTGATTAGATCACCAAGATATATAAATGACAGGAGGTCCATATGATTAGTTCCTAGATTGAGATGATATGAGACAGTATCAATCCACGAAGGTTTAATCATTAAATATCCTTAGTCAGAGTATTATCGAGATCGGACATCGATAATGCGTAAAAGACTAGTATTACACTTGTGCACGTTGTGAGGGCATAACAACAGAGTTCTCATATATTTGGGTATAGGATACTCATGCAAGTGTAGTAGGAGGTTGTGTTTTACCGATGGTACGGAAAACAACTTCGCTCTGGATAGACCCCTCAGAATTCCATTGGTAGTATGACTATGTGTCTATGGAAGTCTGAAATCAGGGTAGGTGTATTTGGTCTTAACCTGAGACTTGCACAACTAATACTTGCGACAATCAATATGCTTTGGTTTTAGGTCGTCCAGGGCTTTAACAGGTTATGTGTACGCCTCTGCTGAGTATATTGAGAATCGTAGTATATTGGGTGTAATGTCAAGACGGAAGTATCACTCCAGTCATAGTGGAGATGATGGTCACGTAGGATACGAAACTGGTTCTCTTAATTACTGCAGTCATCAGGATAAAATGACTAGGTCATGTTTATCCGATTATAGAGACTAGTTACCAGAGATCCGATATGTGATTCGTACGGGGCAGACACAATTCCAGCCCCAGGCCTAACACGTGACATCCGATACTGGATCGAAATACGCAATACTACGTATACTACGCCTTATATAGATCATTATATTCCTGTAAGGATATTTCTGGAGAATTGGGTAGGCATGGCGCTTTGCTAGAAGCCAACATTGTCTTGTAAATCGGTACAAACATAGGTACTTACGTGTTCGGATAGTCCGACGATCGAATTTACTGCCAACATATCCGGGGATCTCATGGGTCGCTTCCCGAAGATTCACCGATGACATATGACTCGCACTTTATTAATCTGGGATTAATTAGATGAGAGAGAAAATTAGTATTGGATTAATTGCGGAGATATTTTATCTGGGATAAAATATCATTTAAAGAGAGAAAACGATTAATTTGGAATTAATCGACAAAATAATATATTCGATATATTATGCGAAATTGGATTTCGACGCGGAATTAAAATTAGATTTTAATTCGGGCGAACGAGTTAATTTAGAATTATTTCGTTAGCGACGTGAATAGTGATTTCGCTAGGCATAATCATTTAATTGCGTCGCAACAGAAAATTCATTAATTTTGGAATTAGCGAACCCGAGCCCGGGATTGTTTGCGAGCGCATTCGTATTTCAAATTCGAGTGCGGCACGCAAGTCAAATCAAGCGTCAAATCGCTAGTCGCATCAAGCGTCAATTCATTAGTCACTTTGAGTGATGTGACAAATTGTCACTTGATTGATTGAGTGATGTGAGTTGATGGAAGTGGTTGGAAAGCTTTTTGAAAGCTTAAATGACATATATTGTTATTTTATTATTTGGTATATGTTTTGATTTTTGAAATGAATAACCAACTAATACACATTTCCAATTCTCTCTCTCTCTTCTCACGGTTTTGGGAGCCAAAATTTTCCTCTCTCACACTCGGTCTTGGACTATCTTCTTCCTTCTGTTTTTCTGGTTTACCGAGAGCTAAGGAGAAGCTATGAAATTTGTGGCAAATTTCTTGAGTGCTAGCACACATAGGAGCCATACAAAGGTGATAGGGAACTCACTTCATGAGCTTGGAATCACCATCAACCAAAGCTTGGAGCTTGGAGCAACAATGGAGATCATCAAAGCCGAAAATGGAGGACTCAAAAACTGCCACCGCCTTGATTTGGAGGAGGCAGAAAATGGATTTTTTGTTCTTCACCGCATCGTCTCAACCGATCATTGTGAGTATTCCGCAACTCCTTGATGTATTCGCATGTGTTTTATGCTTGATTATCGATCCTTGGGACCGTAGAACTCCAACAGTGATGAAACACAATATCCACACTTAATAATTGATTTTCTTTTTATGGGTAGTTCTTTAGTTTGTTTATTGAGTCTTAAGCTTAAAGCTTCTTGTTAACTGGCCATTAATAAGATTGATGGGGTAAACTTAAAATGAACTAGACATAGGGATTTTAGGTTTCAGCCTTAGATTCAATAGCCCACGATCTTCCTTGAGGATAGATAACCCTTTAATAGATTTCCTTACAGGATAAACATATACCTGTCGGGCGGGGGTAGCCACAATTGGAACTTGATCTTAATGAATCCAGGTAATTTGGTTGACATAGACATATGGTTCAATTGGGTTATACTGGGTATTTGTGTCTGACCATCGACAGAGGCTTTTGCATAATTTCGCGTTCCAGGTTAGCAAACTGATTTATTACACATAAATAAAAGAATCAATTCATCTTTATAATAATATTGTGTGGAGTCACGACCCTAGATCCTTGAGTCTTTTCTTTTATTTTCCTTAGTATTTTCTTTTGAGTCTGTTTTTATTTTATTATGCAAAACCACATTCAACTAACCAAAAACAATCAATTGACTTCTCCCTATAATTAGATACCTGTAAATAAATAGTATCAATAATTAATAACAACAGTAGGAATTAAGTCCTCGTGGGATCGATATTTTTATACTACTTGAACGATACGTGCGCTTGCGTTATACGTGTGTGTCTACGCCGGTCAAACACCAAGTTTCCAATACAATAATTCACATAATTAAACATTAGAGAAAATTCTAAGCTACACAAGTTGAAGCATGAAATCATAGAAATAATTTCTTAGTTGAAGAAAATTGAAAATAACTTACAAAAACTCCAAGTTTCTAAGATTTTCTTCTTTTGTTCTTCACTTTTTCTCTCAATTTTAACTTAGTGAATTTTGGAAAACTTTTTATTGTTATGAAAATGAAACAAAAAATATTTATATGTTGTTTAGTGTGATTGCCAGGAGTCACACAAGCAATAATAACAACCTTGCATTTGTTTCACTTCCATTGGTACAAGTTTTCTTAATTAAAAGATAACCTTTATCTTTTATAAAGTGAACTTACAAGTGAACCTTTATCTTCCTAAAACAAAAATCATGTAATAGATTTTTACAATTTAATCAATTTTAATTACTTAACATTTAAATAATTAAATAATTAAATACAAATATCATAATATATGTATTATATTTACATTAAATATTCAAATACATATATATAAATAATATATGTCAAATATCACAATTTGATATTTAATTAATGTGTATTTAATAAAATCAAGTATTAAATACAAATACACATTAATTAGGAAATGACCATTAGGTCTCTTCACACGTATTTTTCATTTAACCGTTAAACAAGTTATAAATAATCAGTACTATTTATAAAAGTTTCCCTAGTGCTCTACGAGTATATTTCACTAATGAGACACTCTAGATTCAGGCATATTCGTCACGAAATCAAATTTCGTGTCCATAATTCACCCACCCATAAATTATGACGAACACAGATAAACTCTCTGAACCATACGGGTCGAGATCATAGCATACGTATAATCCCTCCGTTATAGGTATCCGGATTATTCCAAAGATATAGATATAAACGTCAAATCTCTATATATATAATCACGTCGACGTTTCTATTAGCAATCTGATCGGTGATAAACACACATGTAACGCAAGCGCACGTATCACTCAAGTAGTATAAAATATATCGATCCCACGAGGACTTAATACCTAAGCTATCAATTTTTGAAGCTAAATGTCTACGAGTATCTAATTGATTGATTGTTGACTGTATGGTGATTTTTATTTAAAACAAGTAAATAAAATAGTATGAAAGTAAATTTAAGGAAAAATCAAATATGATAAAGCTATCTAGAGTTGTGAATCCTTCCAATATATTTTAAAGATGAAGTGATTATCTCATGTTTGTGCAATATATTGGTTTATAAACCTTGAACACGAAGTTATGCAAAAGCCTCTTCCGATGGTCAAATGCAAACACCCAAAGTAACCTAATTAACTATATTCATATATTAATTAAGAAACTCCGAATTCATTAAGTTTAAGTTCCAATTATGGCTACCCCCCACCTGATAGGTTGTAGGAAACGCTTTCCTTGCACAGCGGAAACGGTTAAGGCACACGGATCGGACTTGAAAATTTTTTCTGCCATTCTCATTTGAAATGCCGAATGTTACTGCCACACTACTAAATTTTTGCTTCAGTATTAGATAAAATTCCAGCCCCGAAACAATGGAACAGTCCCCGAACAGCCCTGAACAATCGGAAAAAAACTGGACTGTTTTGGACTCGATTCGCGCCCAATGCACTGCAGAAACATCCCCTAAAATGCGTGGAATGTGGCTGTGTTTTGGTTATAATTTTTCACTTGAAAACAGCCCCAACACAGCCCCAAAAAATCACAAAATTTTCCCCAAAAAAACTGGATTAAAACGAAACCAAACCGAGTTCCGTTTCACCAATTAAAGGGACGACAATTAGCAAAAACAATGCTCACTGCCATGAACAACAAGAAAGAGATGAAGATGAAGATTTGTTCGACACCACAAAGTCTTCCGAACTATATCTCGTTACCAACGGAAACTTGTGTGGGCAAGACTCACATAAACAATCCCTAAACTATTTAGAGATAAAGACACACAATAATTTTTGTTCTTTTGATTTTTATTTTTCTTATGTTCTTCTTTTTCTTTTCTCAAAAATTGAGAGGATTTGGAGAAGAAGAAGATGGAGGCTAGGTTAGATAATGAGAGTTGACAAAAAGAAAAAGAAAAATTTCTTTTTATATTTAGGGTTACTAATTTCCAAATTAACAAACCCTTAGTCTCCCCACAATAGCCATATTCGGCCATATGACCTTTTTTTCTTTAAGTTTGTAACATTAATCCTTTATTACTATAATAAAGGATATGTTACAAAAATAAAAGGTGTAATTGCCTTTCATAAAGAGCAATTACTCAAACCAATCAAACACCTTCCAAAAATCATTTTTGGAAAATCAAAAATCAAATTTTATATTTATTAAATTATATAAATAATATAATTTAATAATACGAAATTAATAATCATCAAATAATTATTAAAACTATATAATAACCTTTTAATATATAGTATCAAGTGTGACACATCAATATTATTAATCATATTAATAATATTTATACATATGTGAGTATATAATTGGACTATCGAATTATACTAAATCCGCTATAGTATATCAAGCTAGCACGGAGACCAAATGGACCTACGGTTCCGAGCTCCAATAATTTTGAAATATTAATTAAGCTCTTAATTAAATATTCTGAATTATTAACTCTGGGTTATTCCATAAAAAACTCGAAGCTACACTGTCGTTGCCGCAGATGAAAATAAGATAAAATAGAGACAGATTTTCAAGAATCAAAGGTCACCGTTACGTTCGGAACGGTAAAAAATGGTTGATTTGACTCTTCGTTGGTCCATATCCGACTCAGGGGCTGATTTAAAAATTTCTAGATTTTCTGGCGCTAAAATATAAATTTCAGAGACTATAGGAGGGTCAATGAAATTTAGCAGAGATGCTGACGTGGTAGACACGTGAATGCTTACATGAAAAAAATTTGAACTGGTTGGTTGATGTGGCGGACACATGGCAATGACGTGGCGCTAACTGTGTGCTGACTGTGCGCTTACGTGGCACTGACTATGTGATGATGTGGCACTGACTGTGTGTTGTCTGTGCACTAATATGGCGCTGACTGTACGATGATGTGGCTGACAAGTCAGCGTCTTCAACATCTGGACGCGCGTGTCGCGATTGGCAGAACGTGGGAAGCTCTCTGTATTGCACGTGTCACTTCATTTGGGCTCCGTTTGATCACCGAAAAATATTAATGTGCTCGTCTCGACGTGAACAAGCTGATGGTATGCTCAAAACTGATTTCTAAGAACTTTCCCGAAACCCGATTTATCCGAACCGAGTTATGTTCTTCAGTTTTACATCCTCAATGTATAACCAAAGCTACTGATACCACTTGTCGTGATTCTCTGATCACTGAAGAGTGTTTATGAGGAAAAATCGAATTCTATTACTACAAGAACAGAATTTACAAGTGTTTAAACTTTACAAAAAACCTCACTTTCTCTACACTCTTAAAGCTTTCTTTACTTGAAGCTTTATATTTGGGATGGTTTGAGCTCTCAAATGAGCTCTCAATTTATAGCCATTTCTGGGAATCATTTTGTCAACAAAAAATACAAACCTACCTAAAGTTATTTTGGTGGTTTACACCATTGTCAAAATGTGGCAATTACCTTTTGAAAATGGTGACCATAATATTTGACAATAAAGATTATGACAGCTGGATTCTACAAACTTTAAAACAATAGCTTGCTACTACAAGCAGCTTGTAAACATGACATTTTAGACAATCTATTTGTCTCAAGTGTTCAAGATCTGTTTAATTTTTAATCTCTAGATCTATTCAAGTAGTTCAGTCTCTAGAAAAAATTACTTGGCCCTCTTATTGGACAAAATGACCCATAGCGTCACTATTTGCACAGATCATTGTGTTGTTGTAGCAAATTAACTATGTAATAAGGAAATTGCACTCTCATCATTTGTGATTAGATCACCATAGATATATAAATGAAGAGAGGTCCCTATGATTAGTTCCTGGATTGAGATGATATGAGACAGTATCAGTCCACGAAGGATTAATCATTAAATATCCCTAGCCGTAGTATTATCGAGACTGGACATCGATAATGCGGAATAGGCTAGTATTGTACTTGTGCGCGTTGTGAGGGCACAACGGCATAGTTCTCATATATATAAGTATTGGATACTTGTGCAAGTGCGATAGGAGGTCGTGTTTCACCGATGGTACGGGAAACAGCTTCGCTCTGGATAGACCCTTCGGAATCCCATTGGTATTATGACTAGGTGTCTATGGGAGGCCGAAATCAAGGTAGGTGTGTATAGTCTTAACCTGAGACTTACATCGCTAATACTTACGACAATCGGTAAACTTTGGTTTGGTGGTGGGGGATCTTAACTGGTTCTGTGTTCACCTCTTCTGGGTTTATCAGAGAATCGTAGTGTATTGGATGTGATGTCAAGACGGAAGTGTCACTCCAGTCATAATGGAGATGATGTCACGCAGGATACGGTATTAGTGCTCTTAAAGTGATGCGCATCCAATCGTGATATTATGACCAGGTCATGAATATCCGATTATAGAGACTAGTTACCAGACATCCGATATGTGTTTCGGACGGGGCAGACACTTATCCAGCCCCAGCCCTAGCACGTGATTATCCGATACTGGGCCGATACGCACAATACAATTGTATACTACGCTTGATACAGATCTAGATATTCTTTGATGAATATGTCCGGAGAACTTGGGAAGACTTGGTGCTTTGCTAGGAGTCGACCTTGTCTCGTAAATCGGTAGAACGTAGTACTTGGTACGTACGTGATTCGGGCACTCCGACGACCGTATTTACTGCCAACTTATCCGGGGATCTCATGGGTCGCTTCCCGATAATCCACCGATGACGCACAACTCGCACTCTTGAATAATCTGGGATTATAAAGAAGAGAGAGAGAGAGAATTAATCTAGGATTAATAACGGAGATGTTTTATCCGGGATAAAATGTCGTCTAAAGAGAGAGAACGATTAATTCGGAATTAATCGATGTATTAATATATTCGATATATTAGACGGAATTAGATTTCGACGCGGAATTAAAATTAGATTTTAAATTCGGGCAAACGAGTTAATTTAGAATTAATTCGTTAGCGACGTAAATAATAATTTCGCCAGGCGCAATTATTTATTTAAATTCAATTGAATTAACGTCGCGACGTAAGCTCGGTATTTCGGAAATATCGAACCCGAACGCGTGAGTGCACGTGGGCCCACTTTCATTTGGAAACGTGTGGGGCCCACATGACACATGTCATTGTATGTATTATTTTATTGATAATGCATTGCATGTTGATAGTGTAGAATGCACTCAATGTTATTGCATGGAAATTGAGTGTTTGACACTCTAAGCCATTGCATGTTTTGTGTCATAATTTTATTATTTATTTAATAAATATTATGGCATAAATATAAATTGATTTTTGGTAAATCATTTTAACTTAACAAAAACACATTTTTCTCTCAAATTCTCTCATCTCTCTCACGCCCAAGTGTGGCTATTCTTCACTGGTTTTGAACCAGTTTGGGCGTGAATAAGGGAAGCAAGAGTGGTTTCTCATGGTGAGAAATCAAGTGCTAGCACACTTACAAGTCTTGCGAAGGTGGTAGGGAGGTTCGACCATGAGGCGGGACTCATCCGATGGAGTTTGGAGCTTCGTTTTGAGACCCGAAATTCTGTTTTGCAGGGACAGTGGACTGCAGCAGTTTGGCTTGAAGGGCAGTGCGTTTTTGGGCATGATTCATCTTCAAATCGACATAACCGATCAATGTGAGTATTCCGCTACCTCCGTTGATGTATTCACGCATTATTTCATGTCTTGATTTGATCTTGGGACCTTAGAATAAACCAACAATGGCATCATGAGCTAATGTTGCAAGCATGAAATTTTAGGTTAAAATTTGGTGAAATTGATTGAAGCATGTTCTTGTGAAATTTGATGAATAAGTATGCTTGCATGTATATAGAATGATGTTACATGGAATCAATTTTATGAAAAATGCATTGGATGATTTTTCCCCAAAAATTTAACCTTGGCCGAATGGGTGTAATGAAATTGATTGAAGCATGTTCTTGTGAAATTTGATGAATAAGTATGCTTGCATGTATAGAATGATGTTACATGGAATCAATTTTATGAAAAATGCATTGGATGATTTTTCCCCAAAAATCCAACCTTGGCCGAATGGTATGATGAATTGATTGAAGCATGTTCTTATGAAATTTGATTAATAAGAATGCTTACATGTATATAGCATGATGTTATATTGAATCAATTTTATGAAAAATGCATTGGATGATTTTTCCCCTAAATTCATGCCTTGGCCGAATGTGTTGCTACTTGGAGTGGATTGGAATTTTTTGTGTTTAAGATCATTGGATGACTTAGAACGTGTACGGGACGTAGATTAGTAATTCAATCGGATTGAAAAACAAATCGGCACAAAAAACTCACCTTGGCCGAATACATAATGGACATGTAAAGGAGTTGATTTTTTGTTAAAATTAATGTTGGACATTTATTTTGAAAAATAGATGATAATAATAAATGGGTATTTTTGAAATATTTGGTTTAATATATTAATCTTGGTATTACACTTTAATTAATTGGACTTTAATGTTTGGAATATTAAAATTTAATTAATGGGCTTTAAAAAAATTTAATTGGGCCTTATGGGCTTAAAATTGGTTTTATGGCACTTAAGGGTGATTCCTTATTTGGGCTTGGTAATTGGGTTTGACCCACATTGACCAAAGCCCAAGCCTTAATAAACCAATTGAAAGCCCATTTGACTTGAATTGAATTTAACATTGGATGTTAGTTGGGCTTTGAGACCCAATAGGATTAGATTTAGAATCTAAGTCTTTAAAGCATATTAAAAGTGTAAACATTTAATTTGGAATTAAATAATTGAATTAGTATTGAATACGAATTAAATTAGATTTAATAAGTAGTTCGATATAATTCGTGAATTCGTACCTTATGTACTTATTCTCAATCGAGTTGGACTCGTGCAAAATCAAACCGTTGTTTGAACATTGGATGATCACTTTAAATAAAGACTAATTAATTGGATTAGATTGGTTGTAAAAGCATGTCTTGTTTGTATATATATGTGTGTGAATACGTGGTTGTGTTGAATGAATAATGTATATCGGATGGATATTAGATGGGTGGGCAATTTTAGAAATTGTTGTAATAAATTCGATTTATTAAATTGGACCTGCGTGTCCAGCCTTATCACCTTCTTTCTCTTTGTATTCTCTTCTCACCTATTCCCCTCTATGTATATGAGGTTTCTTTAGAAGTGTAGTGTAACGGGTAGAAGTAGTACAAGTGCTAGCTTGAGTGAGAAAGGGAGAGATTTGATCTAGGATCAATGTGTTAAGTATCCATCCGCATATCATTATTATTTTATTTCATACTCGCTTTATTATGTATTTAGAATGCATGTTTAAGGGTGTATGATGATGAGACCTTAACAAAGATAATTAAATTGGTAGCCAATTTGTACGCGAAAATCCCTCAATCTATATTAAGCAAATATCCTTCCATTGAATGATTCTTGTTCAAGATCCGAAGTTGGCATTGGTTTGTTTTTGACCAAAGTCAAGACCTTTGTCAATCAAGGATGTACTTGAATCATGAGAGTTTTGTTGCATATCGGTGTCTTGTCCAAATCGTGATTTTTATTGGCCAAAGTCAGATCACTTTTTGTCCAATGACATTGATTACGAAACTTTCCTCGTCAATGGGTCCTGCTTAACTGGAATCATTAGGTTTGTTTTTGGCCAAAGCCATGGCCTAGATGATTCGGAGGATATGGTTGGGAAAATGTATTGGATACATTGACATTATACATATGTTTCGGACTTGGATGTCCACCTAACCGGATCTAGGAATTGGATGAGATCCAATTGATCTGTGAGATCTACCTAGTTAAATAGCATACAGCTTTTTATTGACCAAAGTCAGGGTTGTGTGTTATTTAATAGGATCCTAGCCCACTAGGAAACGCGGTTTCCCGAGTACTCCACAGAGGGTTAGAGGCTCGACGAAAAATAGTGGGAGGCAAGTATTGAATTTGCAACATTCGTTCGAATACTCGCTAAACACGCTCATTTATATTTTATTCGTCATATTAATCAAAAGTATTAGTCGGACTAATATTTTATGTTGTTTTAAAAAATATATATAGTTGGACTATATACAAACTCATTCAATATATAGTTGATTTTGTAATTGGATTATAGTAATCAATATAATTGAATTAAATGATAGTTGATTTTATAATGGGATTATAGTAATCAATATTAAAATATATAGTTGGACTATATACAAACTCATTCAATATATAGTTGATTTTGTAATTGGATTATAGTAATCAATATAATTGAATTAAATGATAGTTGATTTTATAATGGGATTATAGTAATCAATATTAAAATATATAGTTGGACTATATACAAACTCATTCAATATATAGTTGATTTTGTAATTGGATTATAGTAATCAATATAATTGAATTAAATGATAGTTGATTTTATAATGGGATTATAGTAATCAATATTAAAATATATAGTTGGACTATATACAAACTCATTCAATATATAGTTGATTTTGTAATTGGATTATAGTAATCAATATAATTGAATTAAATGATAGTTGATTTTATAATGGGATTATAGTAATCAATATTAAAATTATAGTTGATTAAATAATTGGATTATTGTAATCATTATAATAAATAGTACCTTAATAATTGATTAAATAGTTGGACTATTAAAATCAAGTAAAGAATTGAAAAGGTTGAATATTTAAAATATATAATCCTTGGATTAAATGTTTTAAATGATTTAATTTTCAATTGGGAATCGATAATAGGTTAATTTATTTGATAAAATAACTTATTATTACTAAGCCCATAATTAAGCAAATAGTAGAGCATAAAGTCTTTGGAAGATTTATGTGATGATGACTTTAGTGCTTAATTAATATACTTACAAAAATCTATCTTTAGATTTAAAAGTATTAAAATTGCAATTAATAATTCTTGGAGAATTAATTGACTATTCTAGTGGAGAAAAGTCAAAGTTTGCAATTGGGCATATAGCACAAGGTGCACATCGTTTCGATATTCCGAAACCCAAGGCTTGGCCAAAGGTTTGCGAAATATTGAAAAGGATAATTGACATATCCCAAAGTGACTACCATTTGGATATGGAAGACACGAAGGAATTAAAGAAAGGGCGAGGCTCTAACTTTAAATATTTGTCAAAGTTATGTTCACTACTAGTATTAAAATTGGATTTTAAATACTTAGTGTGGTACATAAAATATATGTATTGACGTTCAGAATCCGCTGTGAGCTGGATACTGGCTTCAAGCCGAGATTTCTCTGCGAATCGGAAACGGGACGAAAGTCGCTGTTTCGACCGTAGATACCTAAGTTTAAAACTACCCTTTGGGTATGTATTTAAATTAGGAACTGTCATAATGTAACTAGTTTATCTAGAGTCATTATCTCTATATCAGTGTTTAATCCATTGCGGATAAAACCTTTATATTCTAGAACACTAAAGTGTTTCAATATATAAAGATGATACTGAGATAAATACATTGGATGTAAATAACAGAATTTATATTTTGAATATAAATAAAATCTCAAACATATAAAATGACAAATAAATAGCTCAAATTGATTTGATCAAAAGAGACTTATTTGTGGCATTGTTGTCTGGGACACAATTAAACAAGACTCGTATATCCACACTTTTGAAGAGTGGGTACTAGGACTGATTTGACTATTCAAATAAGGTCTACGAATCTAGTTTATTAAACAAGACTCGTATATCCACACTTTTGAAGAGTGAATACTAGGACTGATTTGACTATTCAAATAAGGTCTACGAATCTAGTTTATTAGGTTAAATACCTAAAATACTATTTACTTGGTAATAGTAAAAGGGCCACCGATCTGTTAGCCCTATTCATGGTGAAGTAAGTGGGCCCACATCTAGCTAGGCTAGATGTGAACATGAATATTTCGTGACCTTAACGGATGTGACATCACGTTGTGGTTATGTGTTTCTTTTGAAGAACACAGATCGGAAACTTTAGAGTTTCGACACGAAGTAGACAAACAGATCGGCTGTAGTATTATTCCGCCACGGTAAAACCGTAATGGAAAATACTTAAGCAGTAAGTTTCATACGTAAATGAAAGAGTACGGTATTCTTTCATATGAGGACTCCTCCCGAGACACGTTAGTTAGACGGTGTGTCCGAACCAAAAACCGAATTTTTGTTGGACATGATAAGGTTTATCACGAGTCGCTCTGAGCTACTATCTCCTTCAACCGGATATGTATTAACAGTGCAAAACTTATTTAGAATAAGGTTCCATATAAATCTGTTTGACAGATATCATATAGGATATGAACAGGGAAGAAACGAGGTTTCTCATTCCTGATAATTTGGGTATGCCAGGCATAGCGTTTGGATGATACCAAACTAAGGACCCAAATTGGATTAGTGCCAATATAGGTTATCCTAAGGGAAACCTTAAGTATAGTACTTATAAATCCCACATGAGAACAATGTAATTGTTGCTCACCATGCAGTTTTCCTGAGAGGAATACCGATATGCAGTGGTCAGTGGGAGGATAGTGATACTCGATGAAAATCGGAGTAATACTGTTCAAGGCACGAAGTCCTTAATGGAACACAAATAGTTCATCTATGATGAATCTATACCATTAATCTTCAAATACACAAGAAACTAGTAGATCGGATAGAGTCAGAAAACAACCTAGGGTATGGGTTTCTGATCTCACCCCATAAAGATGTCAATCTTATGGAGGTGTACCATCCGACTACGTTATGAGGAAGTGATACGAGGTATCGACTCCCTGTTATGGCAAAGTGCCATGAGTCTGAAATGGATTCCATGTATAACAACTATGTTTGGATACTAGTTGTTGTACCACAAGGCGTTGTGCCTATGGTATATTAAACGTCTTCAAGGAAGACATACATGGAAGGCAACATACCAACGTGCAAACCTAAGGTTTTGACGGAAAGGTATCGTTATCAACATTGTGTTAATAACGGTTCAACCTTTTTACCTGTTGCCATGGTAAATCCATTTTGAAAAATGCTTGAAAAAATAACTGTATATTTCATTTATGAAATGTGTCAGTTATAAATCAAAATCGCTTTCCTGAAAAGGAAACCTTTTGGAGGATGTTTTACAACATCCTGACGATTTTGTATAACCGACAAACAAGGTTTGCGGGTTATTCGATCCATGTTTGGATCAATACAAGCATAAGGTTCTTGGAACTGTCGTTTTTGAAATAATCATAATGGTTTATGATTTGATTCAAAGCTAAATAATTCTTGTGTATATAAGGAGGTTAGTGGGAGAGTGCACTGACAGTGAAATTCCCATAAAGCAATTGGTGAAAGCTTGGCTTTCATAGATATTCTTCATAAGAAATTCTCCGTAGAATTCTGGGGAGTAACAACCTTTATTCAAGGAATAAAGATCTACTGGGATAGATTTGGAGTTTGTTAACACTCTCTGGGAAATTGTACATTTAAAATGTACTTGTATTGGTGTCTCATACGCTTCGAGCATATGGAGTCACAATCGGGTCAATCCAAGTGATAGTCACTGGATTGAAGTTAAGAACATCTGTTAGTATCTCTGAGAACTAAAGATGCTATCTTAAACTATGGAGAAGGAGAACTTGAAGTGACTGGGATCACTACTGCAAGTTTCCAAACGATTAAATACTGCGGTACTATAAAGTTTGAATAACAGGGACAGTGAGCTGGAAATCTTCCTAGCAAGATAACTGTTGCCGAATAAACAACAAATGCGGATTATTGCTGCAGCTGAGGCAGCAATAGAAGACCATCTGGGTCGAAAAAATCTAATAAGATTAGATAAAGTTCTGTTAGCAGCTGAGCTAGGCGTCAGCATAGGCTAAGGAATTAAAGGTCTCATCGACGATCCAGATATATACTTCTATATCATCTGATTCGTTCGGATCATACATCGTGGCGATGTGATGATCGTATAAATCGCGTCAAACGATAATCGAACAAATCCGCTGACGAAAACCTTTCCTCAGCAATTTGAGCGAACCGTACATAGTTCAGGTGTGGGACACTTGAGTGACTGGCTATGTGCCAAGTGGGAGATTGTTGGACAAAATGACCCATAGCGTCACTATTTGCACAGATCATTGTGTTGTTGTAGCAAATTAACTATGTAATAAGGAAATTGCACTCTCATCATTTGTGATTAGATCACCATAGATATATAAATGAAGAGAGGTCCCTATGATTAGTTCCTGGATTGAGATGATATGAGACAGTATCAGTCCACGAAGGATTAATCATTAAATATCCCTAGCCGTAGTATTATCGAGACTGGACATCGATAATGCGGAATAGGCTAGTATTGCACTTGTGCGCGTTGTGAGGGCACAACGGCATAGTTCTCATATATATAAGTATTGGATACTTGTGCAAGTGCGATAGGAGGTCGTGTTTCACCGATGGTACGGGAAACAGCTTCGCTCTGGATAGACCCTTCGGAATCCCATTGGTATTATGACTAGGTGTCTATGGGAGGCCGAAATCAAGGTAGGTGTGTATAGTCTTAACCTGAGACTTACATCGCTAATACTTACGACAATCGGTAACTTTGGTTTTGGTGGTGGGGGATCTTAACTGGTTCTGTGTTCACCTCTTCTGGGTTTATCAGAGAATCGTAGTGTATTGGATGTGATGTCAAGACGGAAGTGTCACTCCAGTCATAATGGAGATGATGTCACGCAGGATACGGTATTAGTGCTCTTAAAGTGATGCGCATCCAATCGTGATATTATGACCAGGTCATGAATATCCGATTATAGAGACTAGTTACCAGACATCCGATATGTGTTTCGGACGGGGCAGACACTTATCCAGCCCCAGCCCTAGCACGTGATTATCCGATACTGGGCCGATACGCACAATACAATTGTATACTACACTTGATACAGATCTAGATATTCTTTGATGAATATGTCCGGAGAACTTGGGAAGACTTGGTGCTTTGCTAGGAGTCGACCTTGTCTCGTAAATCGGTAGAACGTAGTACTTGGTACGTACGTGATTCGGGCACTCCGACGACCGTATTTACTGCCAACTTATCCGGGGATCTCATGGGTCGCTTCCCGATAATCCACCGATGACGCACAACTCGCACTCTTGAATAATCTGGGATTATAAAGAAGAGAGAGAGAGAGAGAATTAATCTAGGATTAATAACGGAGATGTTTTATCCGGGATAAAATGTCGTCTAAAGAGAGAGAACGATTAATTCGGAATTAATCGATGTATTAATATATTCGATATATTAGACGGAATTAGATTTCGACGCGGAATTAAAATTAGATTTTAATTCGGGCAAACGAGTTAATTTAGAATTAATTCGTTAGCGACGTAAATAATAATTTCGCCAGGCGCAATTATTTATTTAAATTCGATTGAATTAACGTCGCGACGTAAGCTCGGTATTTCGGAAATATCGAACCCGAACGCGTGAGTGCACGTGGGCCCACTTTCATTTGGAAACGTGTGGGGCCCACATGACACATGTCATTGTATGTATTATTTTATTGATAATGCATTGCATGTTGATAGTGTAGAATGCACTCAATGTTATTGCATGGAAATTGAGTGTTTGACACTCTAAGCCATTGCATGTTTTGTGTCATAATTTTATTATTTATTTAATAAATATTATGGCATAAATATAAATTGATTTTTGGTAAATCATTTTAACTTAAAACACATTTTTCTCTCTCAAATTCTCTCATCTCTCTCACGCCCAAGTGTGGCTATTCTTCACTGGTTTTGAACCAGTTTGGCGTGAATAAGGGAAGCAAGAGTGGTTTCTCATGGTGAGAAATCAAGTGCTAGCACACTTACAAGTCTTGCGAAGGTGGTAGGGAGGTTCGACCATGAGGCGGGACTCATCCGATGGAGTTTGGAGCTTCGTTTTGAGACCCGAAATTCTGTTTTGCAGGGACAGTGGACTGCAGCAGTTTGGCTTGAAGGGCAGTGCGTTTTTGGGCATGATTCATCTTCAAATCGACATAACCGATCAATGTGAGTATTCCGCTACCTCCGTTGATGTATTCACGCATTATTTCATGTCTTGATTTGATCTTGGGACCTTAGAATAAACCAACACCTCTACCTTAAATTCAATATGGACTCCACAAACTTATACCACAATGACATGATGGTTGTAAACTCTTGACATGCTTTCATTTTGGCATTTGTCCTTAGAGGTATTCATGGGGGCCAACAATGAAAAAGAAAGAGAAAAAAAGGTAAAACTAAATTCTTGAAACCACAAATAAATGAATTTCATGGTCGCTACTTATTGTTTAATGATGGTGAAGTCATGTACATTTTCAAATAGAAATTAAATATTCACAAAGCACTCTTTTTCATTTTTAAGGGGTATTTTAAGAGACCAGCTACAATTCAATCCAAAGTACAAGTTCATGAAGGATCCAGCTGCCTTCCATTGCCACCAATCTTTGTTCTTCATTGTCAAAGATTGATCCCCACAATTACCACCATTTTAAAAATTTGATGGAACCACAAAAAAATGGTCAAAATAATTTTAGGTGGGAACTAGTCATTTGATGACAATTTGAGCCAGAATTTTACTATAAATAGGGAGCTCACTTGAGAGCTCAAATCATTCCAACAATTAAGCTTCATGTAAAGAAAACTTAGAGAGTTTAAGAGTGTGAGATTTTTTATAAAGTTTAAACACTTGTAAATTATGTTCTTATAGTAATAGAATTCGTTTTTCCTCATAAACACTCTTCAATGATCAGAGAATCACAACAAGTGGTATCATAAACTTTGATTATACAATGGGATCGTAAAATCGAAGAACGAAACTCGATTTGAAAAATTAGGTTTTCGGGTAAGTTGTAAAAAATCAGTTTTGAGCATACCATCAGTTTTGGGCATGGAATGCACACCAAGCTTGGAGCTTGAAGGACTGAAAATGGAGGACAAAAATAGAGCCCAAAACCGTGAGCATCATGGAGCAATAGCTTGAAGATTTTTGTCGTTCCTCGCATCGCATATCCGATCAATGTAAATATGATTCCGCCATATTTCATTGTTGTATTCGCACATATTTCTTGCTTGAAATTGATCTTGGGACTTAATAGAAACCCAACAATGGTATCTTGAGCCATTTTGAGCATGAAATGAATTTAGGGTAAAATTTGGGTAAAATCAATTTGAGCATGATTTGATAAAATTGATTGATTGAGTATGCTTAAATGATGATGTATTGAAGTTGTATATGATCAATTTCATGAAATATTGATTGGATCAATTTTTCCCCAATATGTGAGGCTTGGCCGAATGTATACAATGCCCTAATGTCATGGTATTTTTTGTTTTTTGATCATTGGATGAGTTGGAAAACATTGGGTAATGTTGAATTGGATTTAATTGGATTAAAACCGAATCGGACAAAGAAATCCCTATCATTGCCGTGACTATAAGCATGTAAAATGATGTGATTTTTTGATTCAAATGTGTTGTACATATATTGATGATGATAAGCATAATTAATTGAGTAAATTAGTGTTTTGGAAATGTTAATTTGGATAATTAATTATGGCTATACACTTTGGTTAATTTAATTGTGAGATTTGGAATTTTAGAATTAAATTAATTGGGCTTATTTTGGAAATGGGCTTGTAAAGTTGTAATTGGGCTTAATGGGCTTGGTTGGGCCAAGTTTGGTTTAGGCTAATTGGCTGAATCCAATTGGGCCCAAAACCATATCCATAAAGTCCAAATATAACTAATGGACCTTTAATTTTAATTGGGCCTAAATTGGTTTCTTGGCAAATAAGGGTGATTCCTTAAATGGGCTTTGGTATTTGGGTTTGACCCATATTGACCAAAAGTCCATGCTTTATGAAATTAATTAAAAGCCCATTGGACTTTAATTAAATTGACATTGGATGTTAATTAGGCTTTGAGACCCGTAAAGATTAGATTTAGAATCTACGTCGCAAAAGGTTCATTAATAAAATGTAATATTTAATTTGGAATTAAATACAGAATTAGTATTAAATACAAATTAAATTGGATTTAATGTTGTAGTTTAATTTAATTCAAGAATTCGTACTTTGAGTACTTATTTGCAAAACGAGTTGGACTCGCGCAAAATCAAATCGTTGTTATAACATTGGATGGTCATTAATTTTCAGATTAATTAATTGGATTAGATTGATTGATAACATGCTTGTGTGAATACATGGATGTGATGTATGAATAATGTATATCGGATGGATATTAGATGGGTGAGGGCAATTTTGGAAATTGTTGTATTAAATTTAGAATTTATTAAATTTGACTTGCGTGTCCAGCCTATTACCTCTTGACTCTGTGTATTTCTCTTCTCACCTATTCCCCTCAATGTAAATGAGGTTTCTTTAGAAGTGTTATGTAATTGGGTAGAAGTAATACTTGTGCTATCGGGAGAGAGGAAAGTGAGAGATTTGTTCTAGGAACAATGTGTTAAGTATCCATCCGCATATCATTATTATATTTATTTATACGCACCTTATTATGTTATTTAGAATGCATGTTTAAGGGTGTATGATGATGAGACCTTAACAAAGATAATTAATTGGTTGCCAATTACGCGAAAAACCCTTACAACATATTAAGCATTTTTCCATTCCATTGAGTGATTCTTACTCAAGATCCAAGACTGGCACTGGTTTGTTGGCCAAAGGCAAGACCATTGTCTGTCGCGGATGTGTTTGAATCATGAAGGCTTTGTTCCATATCGGTTTCTTGTCCAAGTTTTGATTTGTTGGCCAAAGTTAAGATCACTTCTTTCCATCGACATCGATTACGAAGCTTTCCAAGGTCAATGGGTTCCGCTTAACTCGGATCACTAAGTTTGTTGTGCCAAAGCCAAGGCTTAGTTGATTCAGAGGAAAAAGGTTAGGCAATATATTTGATATATTGGCATATATAGGATAACAAGGTTTCCCGAGTAGTCCACAGAGGGTTAGAGGCTCGCCGAAAAATAGTGGGAAGCAAGTATTAAATTTGCAATATTCGTTTAGTTACTTGCCATACGCGCTCATTTCAATTTTTCGTCAATTAAATTATTTATTAGTTGGACTAATATTTAATCGTTGTTTTAATAAAACAGTTGGACTGTACTCAAACTATTTCAATTGATAGTTGATTTTATAATTGGATTATAGTAATCAATATAATTGAATTCAAACTATTAAATTATAGTTGATTTTATAATTGAATTATAGTAATCAATATAATTGAATTTAACCTATTAAATTATAGTTGATTATATAGTTAGACTATAGTAATCATTATAATCAATAGTACCTAAAATCGTTGATTCGATAATTGGACTATTGGAATCAAGATAACTGAAAGATTAACGTTTAGAACATAATCATAGGTGAAAATGTATTTAAATGGTTTAATTTTCAGATTGAGAATAAAACTTCAGGATAGTCCTGAAAACCGAGAAGTTACTATATTTGATATAGTGACATATCGAGCCTAAGCCCGGAGTTGAGCAAATAGTAGAGCATGATCTTTGGAAGATTCATGTGATGATAACTTTAGTGCTTAATCCATTAAGCTTGCCGAATAGACTCCTTAATTTCTTAGTCAGAACTAAGGATTAGATCATTTGCGGGTATACCTTTATGTTCTAGAACACTAAAGTGTTTTATTTTATAAAGATGATATTGAGATAAACACATTAGATGTGAATAACAATATTTATATTTTAAATATAAATAAATCTCAAACGTAAAACATGACAAACAAATAGCTCAAACTGATTTGATCAGATGAGACTTATTTGTGGCATTGTTGTCTAGGACACATAAACAAGACTCGTATATCCACACTTTCGTAGAGTGGGTACTAGGACAAATTTGATTCTATTCAAATAATCTCTACGAATCTAGTTTATTAGGCAAAGTGCCTAAAATACCTTTACTTGGTAAAATTGCAAGTGCCACCGATCTGTTAGCCCTCAGTCATAGTGACGTAAGTGGGCTCATATCTAGCTTGGCTAGAGGTGGATATGAACACTTCGTAACCTTTACGGATGTGGCATCGCGTTATGGTTATGTGTTTCGTTTGAAACACGAATCGGAAACTTTTGATAAATTCAAAGAGTTTCGACACGAAGTATAAAAACAGATCGGCTAAAGTATTAAACTATCAAGGTTAGACCATGATGGAAAATACTTAAGCAATAAGTTTCTCAAATACTTGAAAGAGTATAGTATTCTTTCAATGAGAACTCCTCCCAGAACACGTCAGTTTGACGGTGTGTCTGAACTGAGAAACAGAATTTTGTTGGACATGATAAGGTTAATCATGAGTCGCTCTGAGCTACCATTTCCTTCAACGGATACGCATAAACAGTGCAGAACTTATTTTGAATAAGGTTCCATAAAATCTGTTTGACAGACTTCATATTAGATATGAACATGAAAGAAACTGGGTTTTCTCATTCCTGAATATTTGGGAATGCTAGGCATATGTTTGGATGATACCAAACTAGAACCCAAATTGGATAAGTGCCTAATTGTAGGTTATCCTAGGGAAACCAAAGTATAGTACTTATACAACTCACATGAGAACAATGTAATTTTTGCTCACCATGCGGTTTTCCTAAGAGGAATACCTATATGCAGTGGTAAGTGGGCGGAAAGTAAAACTCGATGAAAATCGGAGTAATACTGTTCCATGCACCGAGTCCTTAATGGAACACAAATAGTTCATCAAGGATGAAACTATACCAATAATCTCCGAATACACAAGAACCGCGTAAGTCGGAGAGAGTCAGAAAATAACCTGGGGTATGGGTTCCTGATCTCACCTCGTAAAGATGTCAATCTTTTTTAGGAATACGAACTGACTACGTATGAGGAAGTGATACTAGGTATCGACTCCCTATTATGGCAAAGTGCCATGATGTCCGAAATGGATTCCATGTATACCAACTAAGTTTGGACACTAGTTGTTGTACCGCAAGGCATTGTGCCTATTGGTACTATATGAGTCTTCAAGGAAGACATACATGGAAGGCAACATATTAACGTACTAAGTTAGACTTGTAGCGAAAAGGTATCGTTATCAACATTGTGTCGATTACGACGAAACCTTTTAACTGTTGCCATGGTTAAATCCATTTGGATAATGCTTGCTGATGCTGCATGTTTCATTTATGAAATATGGCAGCTGAATGCCAAAACCACTTTCCTTATGGAAACCTTTTGGAGAATGTTTACAACATCCTGACGGTTTTGTCGTACCAAAATGAGCAAACAAGGTTTGCAAGTTAATTCGATCCATGGATGGATTGAAGCAAGTATAGCGTTCTTGGAACTGTCGCTTTGATGTAATCATAATGGTATATGATTTAATTCAAAACGAAAAGGATTCTTGTGTATATAAAGAGGTTAGTGGGAGCGCAATGACAATGAATGTCCTGTATAAAAATGATAAGTCATTTCTTGGAAATGATATTCCCATAATACAATCGGTGAAAGCTTGACTTTCATTAAAATTCTCCGTATAATTCTTGGGAGAAACAACCTTTATTATAGGAATAAATATCTACTGGGATAGATATAAAGGTTGTTAGTACTCTCCGAGAACTCGTACATTGAAACAAATGTACGCGACCTGGTGTCTCACATGCTCTGAGCATATAGATTCAAAATCAGGCCAATCCAAGTGATAGTCACTGGATTGATGTTAAGAACATCCTTTAGTATCTTAGAGGAACTAATGATGCTGTCTTATACTCTGCAGAAGGAGAACTTGAAGTAACTGGGTTCACTACTGCAAGTTTCCTAACCGATTATAACAACTATAAGTCGTAATAAAAGTACTATAAAGTTTGAATAACGGAACAGTGAGCTGGAAATCTTCCAAGCAAGATACTGTTACCGAATAAACAACACAAGCGGGTTATTGTTGCAGCTGAGGTAGCAATATAAGCCATTTGGGTCGATAATAATCCTAATTAGATTAGGAATAGTTCTGTTAGCAGCTGAGCTAGGCTTCAGTACAAGCTAAAGAATTAATGGTCTCATCAACGATCCAGATATATACTTCAGTTATTCATCTGATTCGTTCGGATCATACATCGTAGCGATGTGATGATCGTATAAATCGCATCAGATGATAACCTTGCAAATCCGCTGACGAAAGCCTTTTCTCAGCAGAAGTTTGAGCAAACAGTACATAGTTCGGGTGTAGGACACTTGAGTGATTGGCTATAGGCCAAGTGGGAGATTGTTGGACAATTATGGCCCATAGCATCACTATTTGTACAGCTCATGGTGTTGTTGTACAAATTAACTATGTGACAAAGGAAATTGCTCTTTCATCATTTGTGATTAGATCACCAAGATATATAAATGATGAAAGGTCCTTATGATTAGTTCCTGAATTGAGTTGATATGAGACAGTATCAATCCACGAAGGTTTAATCATTAAATATCCCTAGTCGGAGTATTATCGAGATTGGACATCGATAATGCGTAAAAGACTAGTATTATACTTGTGCGCGTTGTGGGAGCATAACGTCATAGTTCTCATATATTTGGGTATAGGATACTCATGCAAGTGTAATAGGAGGTTGTGTTTACCGATGGTACGGAAATAGCTTCGCTCTGGATAGACCCCTCGGAATTCCATTGGTAGTATGACTATGTGTCTATGGAAGTCCGAATCAGGGTAGGTGTATTTGGTCTTAACCTGAGACTTGCACCGCTAATACTTGCGACAATCAATATACTTTGGTTTTGGTCGTCCAGGGCTTTAACAGGTTCTGTGTACGCCTCTTCTGGGTATATTGAGAATCGTAGTGTATTGGGTGTGATGTCAAGATGGAAGTATAACTCCAGTTATAGTGGAGATGATGATCACGTAGGATACGGAACTGGTGCTCTTATATGCTGCAGCTATCGGGATATTATGACTAGGTCATGTTTATCCGATTATAGAGACTAGTTACCAGAGACCGATATGTGCTTCGTACGGGGCAGACACAATTCCAGCCCCAGGCCTTGCACGTGACATCCGATACTGGATCGAAATACGCAATACTACGTATACTATGCCTGATATAGATCACATATTCCAGTAAGAATATTTCTGGAGAATTGGGTAGGCACGGTGCTTTGCTAGAAGCCAACCATGTCTTGTAAATCGGTAAAAACGTAGTACTAGGTACGTACGTGTTCGGATAGTCCGACGACTGGATTTACTGCCAACATATCCGGGGATCTCATGGGTCGCTTATCGAAGATTCACCGATGACGTATGACTCGCACTTTATTAATCTGGGATTAATTATAAGAGAGAGAAAATTAATCTGGGATTAATTACGGAGATATTTTATCTGGGATAAAATATTATTTAAGAGAGAGAACGATTAATTTGAAATTAATCGATAAAATAATATATTCGATATATTATACGAAATTGGATTTCGACGCAGAATTAAAATTAGATTTTAATTCGGGCAAACGAGTTAATTTAGAATTAATTCGTTAGCGACGTGAATAGTAATTTTGTTGGGCATAATTATTTAATTAAATTTGATTTAATTACGTCGCAACGAAAAGTTCGTTAATTCATAATTAGCGAACCCGAGCCCGGGATTGTTTGCAGGCCCACTCGCATTTGGAATCGATTGAGGCCCACATGTCACATCACTTGTCACTTTAAAGTTGCTTGAACTTGATGGGTTTTTGTGGAGTTGGTAGAGACTTGAAACACACTCCAATTTTGATGGCTTGAGTGACCTTTTACCAAATACACATTTTGGTATATCATTAATTGATTTTTTGAAAATCAATTAAGTGTATTAGATACACAAACCAACTCAACACAACCCTCTCTCTTCTCTTCTCCCTTATTCGGCCAAGGGCCAATTTTGCTCTCTAAAATCTGCCAATTCCGTGAGCAAGGAGAAGCAATTGTAGAAATTTTGTGGCAAAATTTCAAGAGTGCTAGCACACATCGGAGTCTTACGAAGGTGATAGGGAAACTCACCCGTGGGCATGTACTGCACACCAAGCTTGGAGCTTGAAGGACCGAAAATGGAGGACAAAAATGGAGCCCAAAACCGTGAGCATCATGGAGCAATAACTTGAAGATTTTTTTCATTCCTCGCATCGCATATCCGATTAATGTAAGTATGATTCCGCCATATTTCATTGTTGTATTCGCAAATATTTCTTGCTTGAAATTGATCTTGGGACTTAATAGAAACCCAACAGTAGAGTCATCAGCCTTGTCATCTCCACGTCAGCATTTCTGGTACAGTTAGCTGCCACATCATCTACTACGTCATCTAATCCAGTACGGTCAGCCACCATATCAATATTTCCGGTACAATTACCCTGTTCGGTAAACAACATAGAGTCTCTTTTAATTTCTCTTCTATGAGAAGATCAGAGTTGTACACTATGATGTTTCTGGTCCCTTGGATATTAATTCACTAGGCGCTAACTAATACTTTATGACTTTAATTGACTATGCTTCTTAGAAAGTGTGGATATATTTTTTGAAAAGAAAGGATCAGGTCATGGATCATTTCAAACTGTTCTATGCCATGGTAGAGAGTGAAACATGGAAGAAATTGAAGTGCCTCAGCCCAGATAATGGAGGCGAGTACACTTCCAGAGAGTTTGATGCCTACTGTGGAAGATGTTGGACAATTATGACCCATAACATTATTATTTATAAAAGACATGGTGTTTTTGTACAAATTAACTATGTGACAAAGGAAATTGCTCTTTTATCATTTTGTAATTGGATTACTTGGATATATAAATGATAAAAGTCCATATGATTAGTACCAGATTAATAAGATATGAGACAGTATTAATCCACGAAAGATTTAATCATTAAATATCTCTAGTCGTAGTATTATCAAGACTGGACATCGATAATGCAGAATAGACTAGTATTACACTTGTGCGCGTTATAGAAGCTTAACGACATAGTTCTCATATATTTAAGTATTGGATACTTATGCAAGTGTGATAGGAGGTTCAATCTTCTTTCTTCATTGTCAAAGATTGATCCCCACCATCGCCATCATTTTCATAGTTTGGTGCAACCACAAAAATGGCCAAAATAACTCTAGGTGGGAACTATTCATTTGTTGACAATTTGAGCCAAAATTTTACTATAAATAAGGAGCTCATTTGAGAGCTCGAACCATCCCAACAATGAAGTTTCATGTAAAGAAAGCTTAGAGAGTGTAAATAGAGTGAGATTTTTTTGTAAAGTTTAAACATTTGTAAATTCTGTTCTTATAGTAATAGAATTCGGTTTTTCCTCCTAAATACTCTTCAGTGATCAGAGAATCACAACCGTTCGGTGGGAATTAGTGGTGAAGAAGATTAACAAATGAAGAGATGTAGTCTCACATGAGACGCCTGTCATTTTGGATACTCTTTACATGGTAATCTATTAAGCCCATCAACAATTGCTCTACGGAACTCACCATTGTGGAGAAGGAAAGATGAGACAAGTCCACCAGTGACCCATCTCACTTCTGAACCGGGCCCATGCTTTCTGAAGCTCCAGCACAGAGTGTCTCAGTATGTTTCCATCATCCTAAAATGTGTAGTTACAGTAAATTTGATGGTAAGAATAAGTTAGGCACAGAGACCATTAAGAAACGTGAACAACAAATGTAGCAGGCACCAGGCTATAACATTGAGGCATTATGCATGCATCTTTAGTACGTGATTTTGTAGGATAAGTATCAACCAAGCAGGATGTTCAACAACTAAATGAACTCACAAAAAAAAAATTTCTTAATGCATTTATATGGTCAAATTGAAATTTTTTCTATCAACTGATCAATACCATTCCATTAATTTTGCAGCCCATATGGAGGAATCTTCAAATAAGCAGAGTTGAGAAGCCTAATTTCACATACCATTATATATGGGAAAGACATCAGTCGACATACCATTCACCAGGGGAGAAATGCAAATAAGAACCATAGACATAGTCCACTCAGAATGGAAAATTAAAAAAAAACTAAAGAAAAAGAAAATAAAGGTTTTCCTTTTCCTCTATTTCTGAGAAAAAAAATGGACCCCCAATAGAGTCAATTCTATGACATTGTATGTAGGTCTCTACTTTTATGAGAAAAATCAAGTTGGAAATACAGTATCTTTACTTTATAACTATGTATAACTTCACTATTTTACAGACGTAAAAAGCTTATTTAATCGAATAGATTCAGAGAATCAGATCTGAATGGTTTTTTTGATGGAGTTGTTGTTGGTTGACCTATCACATGACTGGTTCAAACTTCATTTGATGCTAACTCAAAGAAAAAGGGAAAAAAAAAGAATAGAATGGGAGTCCATTGTGAAGTGACATTTGTATGGTGATGGTTGAATATGGTACTTACAGTTGCAGCATTGGAATTTTTTTGGGATCAGAAAGCGTGTGACATCTGTGAGAGACACTACATTTGGCATACGTTCTCTGACCTCCTCGAGAGTCATTGCAGCCTTCTGTGCTGCAAGATCCTCTCTCAGTGCCTCCCATGCAGTGCCATGCTTTAATATTCCCTCACAGAATGCCACAGCTGCAGAGTGTGGGGAGAGAAATTAAATAAAGGGTTGCAACAGGTGTAGGGTGCAGTGATCCAACCATTGCAGCATGTACTCCTCCTAGATGCCATGGAGTGTGAAAATTTTGAAGAAGTAACGAAATTAATAATGCAAGGGATTTTATTCCACCTCGAGAGTGGTTACTGAAATTACCTACAAATATATTTAAACAATAATAATTATATCCAAGAGGAAAGTAAATTGAGTATGTGACAAAATAATGTAGAATTAAAAATCTTGTTAATTTTAAGACACTTAGTAAGTAGTTTTATCAATTAAGCTTACTGTGTAATTTTCTCAATCAATATGTTTTACCAAAGACAAGTTTCTAAGTGATATGCAAAGATAAAATAAAACTTGCGATACATAAAAGGAGTTAGGGATAGAGAAATTTGACATCGTGATTTATATTGGTTCGACTAACAAGGCCTACGTCTACTCTTCCAACCAACGCTTGAACCTTTCCACCATGCAAAAGTGACTCCACACTTTACACCGAGAGTTTTCCGTGATTCACTCACAAACCAAGTGTTTTGTTCCTATGTTCACTCTAAACCTTTACACAACACAAAGAGTTTTTTCCATAGGTTCACTTTTAAACCTTTACACAAATTCACCATTTTGAGTATGCCTACTCAACAAGGGACTTCACAACCATAAGTGTTTGATATAAAAGAAGGTTTACAACTCAACTTGGGTACTCACAAAAAATAAAGAAGATTAAGAAGGTGAGTTGCTAACTCAAGTAATTTCAAGCTCTCTAAATGATATGAAAATATATGTAGTGAGCTTTGATGATTAAAAGAGTGTATGATAAAAAAAAGATTAAAGAAAACACTTTGTTTTTTCTTCTTAGAAAATGTATGAAGGTTATACAAGTTTGCAAAAGCGAAATTGAGACTCAATTTATAGTAAAAAAGAAAACAGCACAAACTCTCTGCTCTGAGATCGATATACCGATATACATTGGTTGGTATGACAGCCCTGTAAATTCAAACGGTAATATTCAAAATATGACCGTTGAGCATAAAACTCATGACCTATCGGATTACTGGTCGGTATGGAGACTGATATAGAGTAGCTCGTTTCCAGAGAGCATACAAAACTGCCCAAAGCAGAGTATGGACATCGGTATGCCGGTTTAGGGGCCGATGTGCCCGTCACAGTTCAGAAATACAGGTTTTGATGATTAAAACATTATGCAATGACCCAAATGTATTTTATGAATGTGTATGAGTTTATGAGCTTAGAATACTTAAATTATCAACTCACTTACACTGAGAGCCCTAAGCTATAAGACTTCAATTGATTTCTTTATTAAGCTCTCGACTCTTTACATCCAATTTCCTTCAATATATTTTTGTAATGCTTGCGAATGCGTGTCGAAGTCATAGCGTTGCATCATCAAAATCCTTCATCAAGTGTAATGGTGCTTACAATCTCCCCATTTTTTTATGATGACAACCTTTAAAACTTGTGAGCTTTCATAGTTCCAAATTTGTTGACGATTATAGCTCCGCCTCAATATTAGCTCCCCCTCAACATGTGATTGCCTTTCAATATTGCTATATAAACACTTAGACAAACACATTAGTATAATTTTACTCCCCCTTAATACTAGGGTTGGGGTCGTAAAAATTTCACAAGTTTTATCTCATTTATAAGATTTCTCCCCCTTTTTCATTAGGAAAAACAATGGAGAAGCAAAGATTAAGCACTAAGAGATATAAAAAAACATGTGCATAAAACATAATAATAAAGTTCATAAACATGCACAACTAGCATTTTCTCCTATTTTGCCATAGAATATAATATTCATGTATTTCATGTCAACGTGCCAATCATCCAAAATGTATAATAAATCCAATGTGATATCAATTGTGATTATGAATACAATTAAATCATATAATATAGGTGAATATTAAAATTATGCATCATTCAATTTTTGAGCATGTCTAATGATTCAAACAAGTTATCAATTAACTTGATGAGTTTCATCAATATTCAAATCAAATATTTTAGCTTAAAATGCCCAATATATAGCATGCTTCACAATTATGTCCAATTCATGTAAAAAATTTAAGCATACTCAAGTAAGGTGGAGGAAACGGTACCAGTTTCCGTAAGCACGAGTGTTACCCTTTACCGTTGTCGTCAAGTGACAAATCTACCATTCATAAAACTTAGTCGTTTTTTAGGTTGCATTTGATATTCTTCTTATTGAGTTCTTTCCCCAATTTGTATTGAGTCTTTGGAATCATTTACATTTCTCATTAATTACTTTTCCCAAAGCTTCACCTATAAAATTAATCAAACATATTTTGGTACCCAAGCTTTCTTGGGTCCATGAGGGTTAGACTTAGTTCCTTTTGAAACCCATGTAGCATTCATATTTTTCATCTTGTTCATGTAATCATAAATCTTATGTCATTTCCAATTGCATGCATGACATGGGATTTTTGCATCACTAGTAATATGTGTATAAGATGAGGTGGATGCCTTTACAAAATGATTTTTCAAATAAGTTCCACTACAAGAAAAAAGGCCTTTACTGACACTAAGGTTAGTGACACTAGGCTAAAAGTGTCAGAAACGACGTGTAAATGCCTATTTCCGTGTTTTTCACTTAAATATCAATAATTACTGACACTATGGTATCAGTGATTTTAGTGTCAGTAATTACTATTACCATAGTATCAGTAAGAAAAAAAAAAAAAACGCGTAGTCGTCTGGAGTCGAACCAACACCTCACGGAAGTGACGTTTTCGCATATATTACTAAATCTCATGGCTTCTCATTTGCGAATCATTTACTGAACCAACTCTTGCCGAACCAACTCTTGTCGCACAATATCATTTGCGAATCACTCACATGGCTTCTCATTTACCGAACCAACTCTTACAAATCCCTCAAATCCTCCATAGACAAGGCCTCCAAGAAACTCGAAACCATGAAAAGCGAAAGCCCAGTGAAAGAATCCGGCCGTGATTTGTCCTTATTCAAATTCAAATCCGGTGCCGTTGTGGCCCTTGTTCTTTTCATTGTTTTTGGGTTGTTGAATTCTCTGTTTGAATGGAAACTGGGAAAGTTGTTGCGAAATTACCCTTTAAGCCCTTTGGGATTGTGATGAAGATGAGTCAGAGGAGAGGAGTGGCTAGGGTTTTAGAATTTCTCTCATGCTTTGTTCAAGATTCATGAGGGGGGCTAGGGTTTGTAATTTCTGATTTTCTGTGTGTGCAGAACAAAGAAACAGAGGAGCTAGGGTTTTCAATTTCTATTTTGTCCAGGTACGACGCCTTTGGGACATTTGATCAAAATGTCCCAAAACTCGCGTTTTTACAATTTCCACCCCCTAAAAATCACAATTTGATATGTTTTATCCCTATTTGCGATTTTGTTGCGTTTCAACCAGATTTTAATCCCTATGATCGTAAAAACGTACGATTCTACGTTTTTAAAAAGCTGTTTTTACAACCATGAGTAAGATAACTTGTGCTATCCTATGAGACTGGGTTTCAACATTTGAATTTATAGGGTCCAGGAGAATTTGCTTCGTGATCGTGGAGGAAATAATGATGCAAAGGATTTTGTAGAAAAGCAGCCGGTGAGTTAGACTTGGTTACTATTGCGTAATTACTGGTGGAAACTTGGAGTTGCCTTGTGAATGTGCTTATGATTTATTTTCTTCTAACATATATATCCTTTTTCCTTTGCTCTTAATCTGTTGCAGCTACCAGAGGATGCTCAATTGCCAAAATCTGGGGGTGAGTGAATACAATTTGATTGAAACTAGACTGATGTATGATACTAATGTTCATGAGATGCCAATTTTCATAAATTGCATTTGTATTTTGAATTTTTGATTTTTTGACTTTGAAAATATCACTATTAATTTCTTAATCATCAGCATGTAATCTAATTTACACCTATTTTGATTATGATTGTTTCTCCAGTAAGTTTATGGTGCTAACCACGTGCAATGTTTGATATAGATTCACAATCGTCACCAAACAGTGAGATGGATGGCACTGACAAAGTAGGACAATCTGCGAATGCAACTTCATATACGACATCTATTGTTTTATCTAAGGGTAATGAAAAGACAAGTTCCCATGGTGAACCATTGGAAGCTGCAGTATCTAGTAAAGCCCCTAGAGAATTACAATCTGTAAATCCTCGTGGAAGACCTGGTAGTTCTGCATCGTCTAATTCAGATCGTGCAGCTGCCACTCTAGCTTCTAATGCTCCTGGTTTATCTCCAAGCTCATCAGTGGGTTCTTTTTCTTCTGAAAAATCAACATTGAATCCCCATGCCAAGGTGTGATTGATATTGGGGTGTTATATGATCATTTGACTTTACTGCTGTCACAAATACATTAAGATAGATGACTTAAGTGTTTATTCTTACTATACTCTCTTCCCGTGTTAAATATTTTTCTTCTCAATGTGTTAACATATTCTTCGTCTATGGGTTTCAGGAATTTAAATTCAATCCTAATGCAAAGAGTTCATTCCCTCTCAAGTGCCTACTAGGCCTCTATCTCCTGTTGGTGATAATGCCTTCTATCATCCACCAAATGTGTCTGCCGTACCACATATGCATGGCTTGCCTGTTGGTTTTGGAGTAAGTAGTTGAATTTTTTTCCCCTTCAAGCCTTATTTTTCATGGTTTCATGTAAGGAGTGTGAATGGTTTTATTGGGATTAGTTTTTAACTTTGGATTAGTTTTTAACTTAAACCAATCCAAATTCTCTTCTTATGATGTTTACTAATATGTTATGACTTTTATGCTTCCATTAGATGGAAATTACATGCATTTCATGAAAAATCTCAATGCATGCTGTTCAACTTGTTTGATATTTGTGGCTAACTTAAATTTTCAGATGGGATCAGTGGTAGCTGGGCACCAGCCTGTCATATATCAGGTTGCACCAATGCAGTCACCCCAAACATATTATCATCCACATGGACCCCAGGTATGACGTGGCTTCAAATTTGTATCAGAGACTGCATGTTCTTTCTTACGACATTAATCAGGGGTACTTATGCTTGTATCATCTGATTAGACATTTATTACCCTTATCCATCTGATTGCAGTATGGACAGCAGATGCTTGTTGGCCAATCTAGACCAGTCTTTTACATGCCAAACTACCAGCCTGTAAGTAATTCTCATCATCTAAAGTTTTGTAATCTGTACTTTTCCAGCGAATGATGATTGCTTCCATAAGCATACACGAAAGTATCTCCTATTTGTCATTTGTTTTCTGAGGACTTCTATGCTTTATGGGTCACCGACTCCTTAAATCTTATAAAAACTGCTTTTCCCTGTTTGATCAAAACCAGATCACCTTTTTTAAACTTGTTTTGTGTCTAAGCTGTTTTGAATATTGTTTTCTGCATTATATTCCAAATTAATACATTTCTTTCATTTATCAAATGATCGATGACTTCTTTGACACTAGTAAAACATTTATCCTCATTACATTGTTGTTTAGCAGCAGGACTCACTTATTTTAGAAAGCAAATATTTTTGAGATCAGCACTCAAAAACTCCTAGCTTGATATTTGAGTATGTGAACAGCACTGATTTCAAAGTCTTGTACCCCACATTGACTGATTATGACATACGTTATTACATCCGTTTTTCCACTTAATTTGCTGAATTAGTCTTAGCTATCTAATATTTTCAAGGAACTTGACTATAGGACAAATTGCAATTTAAATATTTAATATAACAGTTTTTTGTAAATATGTATTTTCTTGGTTACCTGCTGGAGCATTTTTTTGCTGATAAAATGAAAGGTAAGAAGGGATTTCGTGACAAGGTTTACTTTTACCTTGGTCTTTTTGACATTTCCTAGAACCATTGAAATCATAATGTCATTACTGCAAGGTTAGCGTGGTGATATTTTTTTTCCTGTGGTCGGATGATATATGCATTCTCTGCTGAATTTTACCATCCTGGCAAGGAGTATAATGTTCGTGTGGCTTCTAGGTAAAGTTTAAAAAATTACAAAAACAATGTTATTAACTTTTCATCTTCTTAACGATTTCATTCTTTTTATTCAAATTCAAGAATGTGTAAGATGAATCTGTGTAAACTATCTTGTACTGGTAAATGATGATGAACTTATTTTTCATTTTAAGAATTTTTTGACACAAACACTTGCAGACATTTGAAGTATTTGACATTGTGTGTCACATAATACTACCACAATTTTTTGTTAGATAATGTTGGGCATACAGTAAATTGTACTTGATTGCAGTTGGGATAAGTTTGTATCGGTTTTGCTTTGTCAATGCCCTCCAAATTTTTTCCCTTGCAACTGCTGCTGCCAAACCAGTTCAGTTTGGACAATGCGTTAGAGTATACTCTGAGGAATGAAGCCGACATGATTGCTTGTAAAAGTGTGTAAATTGATGAATTCAAATGTAGGATTTTGGACAATACTAGCCTCTGCCCTAGATGTTTCTCTTTATTTCTATGCTTTTTATTGTATGTTATTGATTTGTGTTTTGGTGATTATGTAGCGGTATGAAAGATACAACTTGTTATTATGGATGTCATTTGGTTTTTTATATGCATGCTCTTAGGTTGTTGGTATGGTTATTGTCAATAAGTGCTTTATGTGACAAAAATTAGATTAGGGTTATATTTTGTATTTATATTTTGTATTTTTATTTGGATGTATTAATGTTTTTATTTATGAAGATATCGATTTTTTTTGGAAGTCCATCTAATTCTTAACATTTGGTTTATAATTTCAGATTTTGTGCCAGATATCATATTGTTGGGGGATTGTTGCAGGCTTCTCAATAAGTATCATGAATTTTGGTGGGGGCATGACATTTGGTGGGACTTTAAGAGTAGTTTTTGAAATATATATATGTTAATTTAAAGATTGTCTATGGAGTTTTTGTATTCATCATGTGATACTGTTGAATTGATTAATACGATTATCTATTATATTGCGAATTTTATATAAATGTAATTTTTTAGTTTTTATTTCATTGAGTTGGTATATATATTATATATATATATATATATATATATATATATATATCTATATATATATATATATATAATATATCTATTATATTAATTTAATTACAAAACATAAGAAATATAATTGTGAAATAATACGATTTTTAATTTTAAAAGATATTGACGGATATTGATGCTATAGTAACAATAATTACTGACACTAAAAATCAAATATATGCGATATACTGATACTGCAAGTAACAAAATTACTGACACTATAGTATCACTAAATACTGATGTTATATGTCAATAATTTACTGACACTAAAATAGTGTGAGAAATTACTGATACCATAGTGTCAATAATTTTCTGATACTACAGTATTAACGTTTACTGACACTAGAAACTAGTGTAAGTGATTTCTGGCTGCGGCAACACTGACACATTTTTATAGTGTCAGTAAAACCCTTTACTGACACTAATTTAGTATCAGTAAAAGCCTTTTTTCTTGTAGTGTTCTTTTGTTATAAGGCCTATATCACAAACCCTCTGTATTGAAAATACATCTTTGGGAGCCAAGTAACATTTTAAAATTTTACCCACCTAAAGTGAATTTTGTTACTGCTGAATTCAAATCAGCAATTTTTTTATTTAATGCAACATTTTCATCCTTTAAGGTGTTGCACTCACATGTACTAGATGAGCTAGATGACATGATAGGCATGTTATTTTCAAGTTTTAGCTTCTCATTTTTAAGCATATAATTTCCTTTTCATGCATTTCATTTTTCTCAATAATTGATGCATAATAATGTAATAAAGATGAAAGCTCTTTTTTGAGTAGTTTATGATTCTTTATTAATGAGTCATATAATTCATGCAATTCATTAAATATATCAAGCAATTCATCATATTCAGAGGAATCATGTATTTTTTCTTCATTAGTCTCATCTATGAGGTCATCATCAACAATAGTCATAAAGGCAAGATCCATTGTCCCCTCTTTACTTTCTTTCTCGGATGAGCTAGAGTCGTTATCGCTTCAAGTTGCTTTCATTGATTCTTCTTGAATTTTCCCTTGAATCTACTCATTGGACAATCGACAACTATGTGACCCAGTTTTTCACACTCTAAGTAAATGATTTTATCCTTCTTGTACTTCATTGGCCAATTTTCGTATTTATTCTCATCCATCCGAAATTTCCCTTTTGACTTCTTATATTTGAGGAATTTCTTGAAGCTTTTTGTCATATGTGCCAAGTCTTTATCACTATCATCTTTCTTATCACTTGAGCTTGCATTATCTTTTTTTCTCACAATGATTTAACGACTATTCTCTTTTTAATTTTTTTTAATTCTTCCTTTAAATCCATTTTGATTTCCATCTCATATTCCAATAATTTATCCACCTAGTCATCCAATTTCAAGGTGTTGACATTATTAGATTTTTTGATGAAGGTGGTACAAATTCTATATTCCTTAGGAAAAGACCCAATAATCTTCTTCACTTGATCACTTGAACTAATGTATTTCCCTAAAGCGCATAGTTATTCACAATTATTGTGAACCTAGAAATCATCATCTAAATGACTTCACCGGTTTCCATCTTGAAACTATCAAAATTACACATGAACCGATTAATATTGGATTCTTTAACTTGACTAGTGCCCTCATTGACCATTTCCAATGATTTCCATAATTCATAAGCATTGTTAAACTCCAGAAGTTTGTTGATTTGGCTCTGATTAATTGTACAAAAGAGATGGTTTAGAGCCTTTGCATTGTTGGAGGCTTTCATATAGTCTTCATCGGTCCATTCAGATTGTGGTTTTAGAAATTCTATACCATCGCTATCTCTCTTCATCGATATTTTTGAACCTCTAGTGACCACTTTGTATGATTATACATCAACGACAAAGACCTAGTTCAACATCCTCATCTTCTAATAATTATAGTCGGTTCCAGTGTAGAGAGGTGGTCTATTTATACAAGCTCCCTCGGTAAAGTTTGTTGTGTAGCTTGTAGAGGCCATGATCTATTCTCGGATGATTAAGTCTTTGTTGAAAATACCTCGCTCTGATACCAATTGAAATTACTTACAACCACACCTAAACAACAACTATACCCAGGGGGTGAATTGGGTACGCGATAAAATAATGCGGAATTAAAAATCTTATCAATTTTAAGCCACTTAGTTAGTAGTTTTACCAATTAAGCTTAATGTGTAATTTTCTCAATCATTATGTTTTACCAAAGATAAGTTTCTACGTGATATGCAAAGATAAAATAAAACTTGCAATAAATAAAATGAGTAAGGGATAGAGAAATTTGACACCATGATTTATAGTGGTTCGGTCAATAATTCATATGTCCACTCCTTTAAGCTACGCTTGAAGCAATCCACTATGCAAAAGTGATTTCATATTTTACACCAAGAGTTTTTCGTGGCTCACTCACAAACAAAGAGTTTTGTTCCTAGGTTCACTCCAAACCTTTACACAATACCAAAAGTTTTATCCCCAAGTGTACTTTGAAACCTTTACACTAATTCACCCTTTGGCGTATGCCTACTCAACAAGGAATTTCATAACCACAAGTGTTTGATATAAAAGAAGGTTTACTACTCAACTTGGGTACTCACAAGAGATAAAGAAGATTAAGAATGTGAGTTGCTAACCCACGTAATTTCAAGTTCTATAAATGATATGAAAATTATGTGGTGAGTTTTGATGATTAAGAGAGTGTATGATAAAGAAGATTAAAGAAAACTCTCAGTTTTTACTTCTGAAAAAATATATAAAGGTTGTAGAAGTTTGCAAAAGAGAAATTGAGACTCAATTTAAAGTGAAAGAGAAAACATCCCCAACTCTCTGTCCTAAGACCAATATGTCAGTATACAATGACTGGTATGCCGATCCTGCAAATTCAAACGACTATATTCAAAATATGACCGTTGAGCATAAAGCGCATTACCTACTGGATTACTGACCAGTATGGAGTGGCTCGGTTGCAGAGAGCATATAAAAATGTCCAAAGCAGAGCAGGGACACCGGTACCGATTCAGGGGCCGGTGTGCCGGTCATAGTACAAAAATACAGGTTTTGAAGATTAAAACATTATGCACATGATCCAAATGCATTTTATGAATGTGTATGAGTCCTATGAGCTTAAAATACTTGAATTATCAACTCACTTACATTGACAGCCCTAAACTATAAGACTTCACTTGATTTCTTCATTAAACTTTCACTTGATTTCTTCATTAAACTTCTAAGTCTTCACATCCAATTTACTTTGAAATCTTTTTATAATGCTCGCAAATGCATGTCGAAGTTCTAACGTTACATCAACAAAATCATTCATCAAGTGTAATGGCACTTACAACTACTTTGGCGGAAGAGAGAAAAAAATCATAACTCACACTAATAAGTTGATGAAATATCATGTTGGTTTCAAACAACTAAAAGAAAATTCAATACAGAAAAGTACTAACAACTGTTGCTCTTCCTAACAAAAGCAGGTCACTGACACACAATAGTTTCGCACCACGCTGCTGACTAGGCCGTCTTTGACCATAAAACGGGCTGCAATTACATGTTTACATCAATCAACATTATCTCTAGAATGAAGTAATAAAAGAGAAGCTTATATTCCAGCTTCTAAAAGTAGCCGAACACATTGAATGATCCCAGCCTCTCAAGCACCATGGTTGCCATGTTTTGCTTCAGTAATGGTCCACCAAGACGCAGTCTACGTTCAAATGAATGGTCACCAGTGCCTGCAAAAAAAAAAAATTACAGCTCAAATTACATAGATTTTAAAGCCGAAAGCAAAACAATCACAAAAACAAGGTTCAATTATCGAAATGTTTGACATTACCATCCAAGACATACTAATAAGTATTTAATAATTCCTAAAAATCCCATTCCAATGCGCATGCAATTTGAGCACTTTTGTTGTGTACTGCTTATGTGTTTTGACTTGGACAAAATGGGATCAAACTATACCCCACTAAGACAAAGCACACACGTGCATTTGTTAAAAAGTCACATGACCCACAGCAAGAGTGAACCACAACAAAATCAAGCCCTCAGTTACTGTGCATCTCATTCCAAAATACACCTACTGTAGGCACTGCATTTTTGCATATAAGTCCCGATGATGAGTCTCGTACGGAGGCACTTCTCTTTAGGTTGCGGAAGTCGCGGGAAACGAATGTCGGAAGGGGAAATTCAGAATAAGTATGTCATCAGATTCAATTCACATGTTCACTGCTTTCGCGTTCATGCTGCGTTCGTGAGCACGTTCGAACGTCAAGCAGATTGCGGGCGTTCGTGTAGCGTTCGAATAGGCGTTTGAACGGTGTCAGCACTTCTGGATTTTGTTGCTGGCCTCACGCCCAATCCCAATTAGCCCACCAAAACCCATCCAAAAAATAATTAAAATATTTAAAATACATGTCACAAATTAAACTAAATTAATTAAATCAAATCCCTTCCTAATCTAATCAAATCATATTCCTAATCAAGACAAATCACATTCCCTAATTAAAAGATACAAATCAAATCATATCTAATCACTTCCCTAATTAAAAGATTTTTCCCTATCACACACTAATTAAAAAAATATCTCCCATAATTACACAAATCCTTCCCATTTTTCACAAGGTAAACCCCAACCATTGCCTATAAAAAGAAGCCTAAACCCAACACATTGAACCCTAGCTCATTCTCACAAAAACACAAAAGAAATAAACTTAACACCCATGCCCTAGGCAAAGCAAGAAACAAAGAAATAATTATCTCTTCTCCTCCTCTCATCACCGAAACCATAACCCATAAGCAAACATCATCACCGAAAAAAAAAACAGTCCTCGAAGCAGCCCTCCATTCACCGAAAACACACACCCAAACCATAGCTTAAACCACCGAAAATCACAGCCCAAAATAGTCCCTACAGTGACCGCAAAACAGCAGCCTCAATATCCCTTAAAGAATGCCAAAACAGTCCTTTAATACAGTGAAAACAGTGACAAAAAAATACAGCAAAAACAGCAATAAAACGGAGTAAAAACAGCAGTAGAACAGAGGAAACGACAACTCAAAACAGCGAAGCAGTGAACGAAAGCAGTGGACCAGTGAACCGGAGAGTTGCGGAGCATCAACCCTTACGACGGCCGTGTAACACACTTTCGAGAGATGACCAAAGAGGTTAGTCCTGAGGGCACCCTTCTTATTTATTCTCATCTTTTTTTTGTTGTTTATTAGAATTCCTTCGCATGAGAGTCATTTGTTGATACATGTTGTGGTCCTTGAATGAATGGAATAAGTGTTCTCTCTTGTGGTATATCGGATGGAAACCCGAACGTAAATTTCGTAGCCGAATCCGAATGGACGGTATTACGGTTTGCACTCGGGATACAATGCCATGTACCACTTGAGAGATTCACACATTTCGTTTCATCCAACCTTGTATTCAAACATGATTGGGTTGCTAGCATGTTAGTTATTTTTTTTTAAGCATGATTTAGTCGTTAGTATGTTATTACTTTCTGCATGTTACTTATTTATGCATGATGATATAGTGCGCATGGGCAAATCAAGTTGGATTAAAGGTCTTCCATTTTGAGGGATAAAAAGCCTAAGGGCTACCTTTGCCACGACGTTTTGCCGCGCCGGACGACGTATGTTTGATTGAATGTTAGATATGTTTAATCGAGCATACGAGGTCCTATATTATTGTTGTCTTTATTTTATATGCATTGTAATATAATGCGCATAGGCTAACTAGGGTGGATTAAAGGTCATATATTCGAGGGAAATGCCTAAAGGCTACCTTTTCCATGATGTTTTGCCGCGCCGGACGAGGTGCACCTGATTGAATGTGAAATGTGTTCCATCGGGCACACGAGGTTCAACATTGTGTATTTGTTCACCCATACATGTGTTTGTGTCATTTAAGATGCCATTTTGGCAATCTCATTCGAACGTGTTTTCAAACGCTACACGAACGTATGCATCCTGCCTCATTCCGTTCGAACGCGTTTACGAACGCTACACGAACATATGCATTCTGTCTTATTTCTGTTCGAACGCGTCTCAGAACGCTACTCGAACGCGCATGTATTTTATTGTATTATGCATCAGGTCTCATCTCATTCGAACGCGTTATCAAACACTGTACGAATGCGGACATTCTGTTTATTATTCGAACGCATTATCAAACGATACTCGAACGCTTGCATTCTGTTTATCGTTCGAACGCATTATCAAACGCTACTCGAATGCTTGCCTTTGACCGGCGTAAACACACACGTACAACGCAAGCGCACATATCGTTCAAGTAGTATAAAAATATCGATCCCACGAGGACTTAATATCTAATCTATTAATTTTATGAGGTCAAATGATTACTAGTATCTAACAGGTTGATTGATTGATTTGAAATGGTGACGATTCTAAATTTAAAAGTAAGTAAATAAAATTGTCGAAAATAGGTTTTAAGAAAATTCAATATTAAAAACTATCTAAGGTTGTGATTTCTTCCAATATCATTTTAAAGATGAAGTGGTTATCTTAAAGTTGGGTAATATATTGATTTATTAACCTGGAACACTAAATTATGTGTAAGCCTCTGTCGATGGTCAGACACAAATACCCAGTTTAACCCAATTGAACCATATGTCTATGTCAACCAAATTATCTGGATTCATTAAGTTTAAGTTCCAATTATGGCTACCCCCGCCCGACAGGTATATTCATATCCTGTAAGGAAATCTATTAAAGGGTTATCTATCCTCAAGGAAGATCGTGGGCTATTGAGTCTAAGGCTGAAACCTAAAATCCCCATGTCTAGTTCATTTTAGATTTACCAGATCAATTTTATTAATGGCCAGTTAATGAAAAAACATTAAGATTAAGACTCAATAAATAAATCTTTATATTACCCAAGCTATAATCTAACCCCTTATAAAACGGTGATATTAAAAGTCATCACAACCCCAGATAACTAATTTAGTTACAACACATAACTAGGGCTAGTAAAAACTTGAAAATAAAAGACATAAAGTAAAAATCCGGTAAAGTAAATACTGAAAAATAAATTACAATAAAATAAAATGCTAAGGTAAAAGGAATTACTTTTACTACTACTAATTTAGATATCTCTCATAAAATAATATATAAACTTGTGATTCTTTTTCCAACCAGCCATAAAGGCGGTAACCTGATTAAGTCAAATTAAGTCCAACCAGCCATAAAGGCGGAACCAAAATTAAATTACCAACCGACCAATCTGGCGGTATCCTTTTTAAGTCAATATTTTAAATAGTGAATATATTACTTTTAAGGGAGATTAATCTAAATAGTAACAGTAAAAGAATTACCTTTCACCCTATCTGGGGAAGTTACCTCATCATGGTAAATAGTAAAAACTATAAGAAGTAAAAAGTAAAAATTAAATTACTATTATTACAAAACGTAATTAAAATTAATTACAAAACTAAAAAAACTAAAAAAACTAAAAAACTAAAAATTAAAAGAAAGTAGAGAGAGAAACTCTCTCTTTAGATAGAATATAAGAGAGAGAGTGGTATAATGAATTCTGAAATCTCGAGCTCAATTTATAGGCATCGGTAGACTTCCAGCGTCGCGACGCCAGGGCCTTCAGCGTCACTACGCCAGCTTTTGTCGACGTGGCACACTTTGGTTCGCCGGTTTGAAGATTCTGGATAAGCTGATAAGGTGACACGTGGCGAGGTGGTTAGGCTTCAATTATTGTGACACGTGGCGGCTTCTGATTGGTCGATGAGAATCTTATCCGCCACGTGTCAGATAAGGATTAGATACTCAATGATTGATGCTGATGTGGCGATGATGTGGCGGTGACGTGGCGATGACGTGGCGACACGTGGGAAAGAGACTGTCGGCACCGTAGGAATTCGACACGTGGCACTTCCTGATTGGATGATGATGATGTGGCACGACACGTGGCAATGTTGACTTATTGACTTCCTGACGTGGCTGATGACATGGAGACACGTAGGATGCCACATGGCACACGTGGCGATGATGACTGTCGGCACACGTGGCGATGATGACTGCTGACACGTGGCACGGCGCTTGTTAGCAGATCGGCTGTGATGGTGACACATGGCACGGCGCACGTTAGCAAAGTCAAACTTTTCTCAGATTCTGATTTGTGGACCCGGCGCACGTTAGACGTCGCGACGCTGACGGTCTTGGCGTCGCGACGCGAGAATTTACTAAAATGCCCTTTTTGTCCAATTTTCACTGTTTTGGCCCAAATCACCTCCAGAATGTCTTGAAACTTTATTTATCTACAAAATAACACAAAACACATCAAAATATTCACAAAACTCAAGAAACTATACAAAATATTAGGTTAAATGAGTGGGAAATAGTGATAGATTTACCACTCATCACACCCCCAAACCTAACATTTTGCTAGTCCTCGAGCAAAACATAATATAAAATAACATAAATAAATTAACTAAGCCACTTTCGTAGGGATCACGGTTGCATTTAGCATATGCAACAAGCCTTTAAACCCCTAGGTGTCCCTAGTAGACGAGTTGTAGTCTCATGAGGGTTTACAGCAATGATACCCACAAACAGTTTACAAAAGTAAAAAGGTAGTAAAACTAATGCACACAAAAGCAAAAAGACAAGAGAAAAGAGAATAAAGAAGTTAGTGACTAATCAGGTGAAACTTCTACTACAAGTTACTAGTTGTTTTGTTTTATTCTAAATTACTGAATAAGTAAATTCTCCGATTATATTTACCATTCTTCATATACATAGCCAACATAATACTAAACAACTCATTTTTGCCCACTACAGTCATAAGTGCAGTTGATAAGAGAGTAATATTTTTGTCATAAAGTTCTATCAGATTTCACACCTTTTTGGAGCAATGGAATAATTTTTCGGATTTTTCAGATTTTTTCCTTGAATTTCTTTTTTATTTATATACAATACCTTCCGTCTATGTAACGAGTGTTGGGTCGGTGGCTCCCAAACCAGTTGGCTTTAGGGCACAAGGTGTTAAGACACCCCTACGGACTTAATTACTCAGACTTCAGATATATATATTTTTGCAGCATCTTTGATCCATGTAACGAGCTTTGGGCCAGTGAATCCCAAACCAGTTGGTTTTAGGGCACTAGGTGTTAAAACACCCTTACAAACTTAATAACTCGGATCTCAGATTTTTTTTTTTTTTTTTTACTCCATTGCTTTTTTGAGATGTTTCCTCCAATTAAACTAGAGCACTGAATATTACAAACTTTTCAATTTTAACTCATGTCCATATGTTACTATATATGTTGATAATATCTGTCAACTTAGCATATGAAGATCCATTTTAGTCTGTTTTAAAGAGAATTCACAAATTAAATAATTCAAAATGAAATAAACAAAAATTAACTTGTTTCGAAATAGGTTTGAGATACGTCTCAGGAGTGGAAACTCCTTACTCAGCTATCTCTTACTCAGCTATCTCTTACCCAACTTTCGTGTTGGATATTTTTCCAAACTCGATTCTGAAGTAGGTCAAAAGGTATGATTTTCGTGGATGCTAAAGTAGAATGCGGGAATATTATAGATTTGGAGTGATGTAGCTCAATCCTAGCCACCAATTTCATAATAAAAATCAACCCATTTGCCTATAAAAATGGCACTATTCCCTCATCTTCTTAAGCTAAAAAAACGTGAAGAGCTTGTATGGGAGCCTTCTCATGCCAATTTTTCTTCTCACCATTTCTTCAAGTCATTTTGACCCATTCAAGCTTCATTACAAGCTTGATAAGTTTCCTTTCTCTTTCTATCTTCTCAATTTTCAGTTTTGAGCAAAGAAATTAAAACCCCCAATTCACACCTTGTAAACCTTAGGGTTTGGATTAGCTTAATTGGCTTTGGTTAAGTTGTTATCATGCATCTTGAGAAGTGTCATGGTAGTTTCAGTATAGAATGAAATCTATATTTGTATGAATGTGTTGGGGGATTACTTTTGTGATTTGATGATACTAAAATAAAAGGTTTGAGTTTAAATTGAGGATATGAAATGAGTTATGTTAATTTGAGTTGGAGTTTGGATGATAATATTGGGGATTACTTGAGCTTTGTTATTAGAGGTTTATGTGTAGTCCTGAAATTAAGTAAGCTTCACGACACCAACAAGCTTGTGTCGCAACGTGTAGTAAGATGAGCTCTCTGCCTCGTTTCTTTTTGAGTGGGCGTCGCAATGACTAACACTTGCGTTGCGACACAAAACAGATGAAACATTCTGCCTGGGTTCTATTTTTGGGAAGTCGCAAGGCTTAACTCTTGGCGTCGCGACACATGTGGGAGTCGCGACACCCAAACCCTAGCGTCGCGACGTGGAACTATCAGATGCTCACTGTCTCAGCTACTTGTATGAACGTCGTGAAACCATTGGGCCAGTGTCGCGATGCGTGACTAGTTTTTCAAAAAATAATTTTAGCCATTCCAGTTTCATCTTAAGATGTTAGAGGCCGCCCTAGGGGTTCGTATCAGCGCATATTACAAGCATAGTTCATGACTCGAATAGTGATGAGGTTTATCAATTATAGATCATCACAGAAGCCGCAATTTCATTTGGCGAGCGAAGTAGTACCAACCAGGTTCCAGATCTGTGAGTGGATCCCTTTTCTCAAATTGATTTTATTTAACTGTTTTGATGTCAGATTTTTTTTTTAAGTTTATGATTTTAAAGTTTATGATTTTAGGAGGCATGGGGGAAAAAATCCACCTCAGTTGTAACTGGGCTCAGATATGGAATTGACGGACAAGACTTGTGCACATATAGAGCAGGACTAGGGGGACAACGATACGTAACTCTCATAGATCATATATTTCAGAGCTAGGGGGATGATGGTACTTAACACCCATAGATCATAGATACAAAGACAAGACTGTGGCATGCATTGGGGGACGGCGATACGTAACGCCCCAATGGCATGGATTTGCACACTTGGCTCCGGTTCAGTGGCTTGGGGGACAACGATATGTAACACGCCAAGATCACTAATTTAGGCATATGAGGGGACAACGATATGTAACGCCCCATGCGTCTGGTTTTCTACAGATACCCACTCTACATCTTCATTATACAATCATTTATAAACTAATCATAACACAAAAACACATTCAAACTGTTTACCCTCCTTTACCTTTTACATATGAACATCGCACACCTCGTACATACGTATTCCATCATACATGCAAAGCCATATATATGCTTCATATACTACTTACCCTGTGTCTGAACTCATGCATCATAATCATATAATACATATATAGAATAATCAAAATTCATTATGTAATATAATTCTCTTATTCATTTGCATATACTATAAATATATATTCTCATACAGCAACTTGAACACGTATCTCAAACTATAAAACTCTTTATATCTATGCTTGTCATAATCTAAATCTAAAACTAAAACTGAAAACTGAAATCGGGAAGTCATTTCTAAAAATCGAATTCCAAACTGAAATTGGAAAACGCTTCTAAAAACCATATCTGTAAACTTTACTTGAAAACTGGTTTTTCTATAAATCTTGTCTGAAAACTGATTATAAAAATGGGTTTGAAAGTTTACATGGAAAATATATCTGAAATCTTTAATCTCATTATCAAAATTGTATTTTCTTGTAAAAATCATTTATTTCAAAAAATTATGTTTATAAAAATTCTATTTTCTGAAAATCTGATATGGAAAACTGTTTTCTGGAAATCTAATATCTGTAAACTAATCTATCTATGAAAAACTTGATGTATGGGGGCGTTACGTATCACCGTCCCTCATACGCCTAACTAGAGCCATGAGTGCAAATCCATGAATTTCGGGCGTTACGTATCGCTGTCCCCCATAGCATGTCACTACTGTCTCTGAAACTAGTGGTCTTGGGGCGTTACGTATCTCTGTCCCCTAAGCCATTGAACTAGAACTGGGGGTGCGGATCTATGCTACCCTTCAAGCTTTGAAACTAGGATCTATGGGCATCTGTCATCCCTAGTCCTAAACTAGGATCTGGGGGTGTTACGTATCGCCGTCCCCCCCAGTCCTCTACACGTGCACATGTCATTCGTCAATTTCATATTTGTATCAAGTTGCATACTGAGCTAGGTTTTTCCCCCATGCCTCGAAAATATAAAAATTAGGTATCAAAATTAAAAACTTTCTAAAACCTTTCATTTCTAAAATTCACTGTAAAGAAAACTGGCTATCTTCTTAGAAACTGAAAAGTAAATCTCATTTTTGAAATAAATCAATAATTAAGTATGAAAACATAAATAAAGTTTCCAAGACATGCTCATCATTATAACATTTTGCTTAATGCATATATTCATTTCTTATGCAACTTAATCATTTGAATACATGTACAACCATCAAATGCACACAGCCTCTTACTTATACATACATACTCTGTTTCACATGCTTACACATATGCATGCGTACTAACATACATACTTGTTTCTGCCTACTTACGTACCTATTTACTTATACATACTTATATTTATCTATGTATGTACTCGTGTTCTTATTTTTGTATTCTTCTACATGCATTTGTACATATAAACTTACTTCCTTATAATTTATCATTCTTTAAACTTTAATCCTATTCCATAGGGTATAGTTTCTACAATCCCCAATCTCAGGTATCCTTATATTATACTCATATGTATTTGCTCAGTATCATGTATACATATACTCTATCATTCTTATACTTTCAATCTCAGGCTTGCTAGTATCTTACTTGCATATATATATATATATATGGTTATACATATACTTATAAAATTTCTTTATTATCTAAATTCAAACAGAACACATATCACAAGTATTCATCGCATGGATTACTTACCTGGCTTGGCGGACACTCATAATCCTGGTCCGATCTGTCAAAATAAATAACAAAACATTGTCAGAACCGATATTTGCGAAACTTTCTACTTATCTATAATAAACTTCCTGACCTTCCCAGAATATATGAATCCTCTCTGATTTCAACGGTTTAAGCTTCATTACTCTAATTATATCTTTATATACTATTCTAAACTAGGTAGATGGCTTAGATTCTCATTTTACGCGTTTGTGGAAAATCTTGCAGAAAAGTTACCACAAACGTTGCGGAAGGATCCTGAACCTTCTGAACTTATCCAGAATTACTCAATTACTCTCGCAATATCATATTTATGTCGTATCCATAGTTACGGTCATCAACGCTCAGTCGAGCGAGAAACTCGGTTTCTTCAGAAACCCGCTTTATCTATTGGATTGATATAATCTAATTCGTTCTCACTCGGATTCTACGACAAGCACATATTCAACATACTAAATCTCAAAAAACTGTATTTAAAACACTACACTACTCTATGGATCCACTAGGAACATCCGAATATAAAACTGGAAATTTTAAAAGAGTGGATTTTTACCGGGATGTCATAATGAAATTTCGAGGGCATATTCAGATTCCCAACGAGCTCACGAACAAGCTGGAATTGACGAAATTCCGATTGGAGATATTGTTCATTTGATGTTACTGTTCATCACCGCTTCTTCTCATTGTTTTGTGTGCAACCGAGCATAAATCGGAAAAATCATCACCACCATCTTGTAGTACTCTCCGAGGGCTTCAATTTGACGAGTGGCTCGGACCGTGAAACGAAGCGACGAGCCGAGATCGAGAAACCCAAGCTCGCACCTTTCTCCCTTTTTTTCTCGCCCAATAGGTAATCACCAGCCACCACATGGCCGGCCTGGTCGAGACTAAACCGGCGGTGCCGGCGTGCACCGCCAGAGGTGGCCGACCGGTCGTGCGCCGTCCACATCTTCCTTTCTCTCTCTTCTCCCTCTCTCTCGTTTCCTTATCTGTTTTCTTCTTTATTTTTTTTTTTTGAAATGAAAAACATTAACATAAAGTGTCACTCTTCCAAAAATTACTAAATTGCCCACACTTAGAAGGGTAATTTTGGAAATTATCTATTTAGAAGCCTTTCTGATGTGATTTGTGAAATGTGTTCAACATGAAAGTTGTTCGTCTCGGAAAAATGAGTCTGATGGTTCAAGAATCAACTCAATCGGAGTTCGTTTACTATTTTTGTTACCGAAATGGAAAACTTTATACGCATAATAAAAATTGCGTAACTGATTTTTGAGACGACGCGTCTTCTACTTAAAAGAAATTTTTTTGATATGACGCGTCTTCTAACGCGACAAATCTTTACTTTATATTATTTGGATCGATATATCATCGCTTGAACTCTTATTCTTTATTATCATCCTATTCCGAGACTATAACTTCAGTCCAGGAACCTTCCAGAATTATCCTGAAAATCTGGGATGTTACACCTCATCAGTAATGGTGTTGAGATCCCAGAGTTCTGTCTACATCAAGCTCGGCCAGGCCTTGAAACTCGATCATATGGGTATAACTCATCCAAGTCCATAGACAAAGATATTAATTTGGCCTATTTAAACATTCAGAACTCACCTTAGTTGTTGTTCAACGCTCATTAACAAGGAGTCTGTGGTCATGATCTCAATAGTGGTCTCTCTTAGAGACGCTTGCATCCTGTTGATAGATCTGACCATGCCATATTTTCTCACAAATGAAGATCGGAGGTTCATCTTTTGGCTATGCAATTGCTGATAGTACAAATGAGGGTCTGGACTTCATTCTTGAGTTCTTAAAGGAAAATTCGGTTGGACGCCAAGATTAGCAAAGCGAGAGAAGATAAAAGCCTAGTAAATTCTGCCAAAATATTTTCGAACTTTGCCAAATTTACCGGCAAAATGGTCTGGCAAATGTCTAGACTCGTGAATACCGAATACTTATTGAGGATTTCCCTTAAGGCTCATAGCTTCAAGCTCGTGCTTATCGAAGCTCTAGGCCGATAGGGAGGGGTAGACCTGAGACGATCCCAATTAGCGAAAGCGGCTTAGATGGATCGAAGGATGGAGTTAGAATCCTGCTAGGTAAAATGAAGCGACTAACGCAAATGATATATTTACAGAGCCAATAATGGATGAACATTGCGCGTTCATGGGCTAAAATCAAAATGGTCAGACTAACGAAAGGTCTAGCTAAGGCATAATACGAATTGAAATAAGAAATTTCTACTGAAGGAATGATGGATTGAAATTTGGTACGGGCTGAGATAGTAGCACCTAAAAGAGACATACCGGTCAGAGCACTTATACCGCACAGAGTAATAGTCATAGGACTGAGTGGAAAGATAAAATGTTGTACATAGAAGACCAGAAGATAAGAGAAATTGGAAATAATAAACAATCCAAAGCAAAGAGATGAAGGGAAATTTCAAGAAGGAGCAGAATGCTTGAGCGCTTAAAAAGGCTTTTGGTTTCACCATTAGCCTCCATGCACTGAAACCAATCCCGGAAGATGGGATATGGTTTAGGTCAGGTGCGAATAACATTGACTTGACAAATAGAGGAAGTAGGCATAGGTTCAGAAAGAGGAAGATCACATATGAAAGGAAAGAACTGTGCAAATGGAGAATTGGTTATGGCGTATTCGTCATTGAATGCAAGGCCAAGAGAGCAGACATTCATTGCCACATCTTGTAGGATCAGATAAGCAGCATCAACTGCGGGGTCTTCCAAAGCTTTTTGTTAGTCCCAAAAAGTAGATGCCTCATGGAGTTTGGGAGTGGAAGAAGAGGAAACCATTGGAAGATTGAGAAAAGTTTAATGTTTGAAAGAAAGTTGCTTGAAAAAATTGCACAGTTTGAGAGATTTGATTGAGAGAGTTGCAAAGGTAAAAGTAAAACGGTGTAAAGAAAAGAAACATCATTTTATAGGGTCGGAAAGGTGGCCTAATTTAACCTAGATAGATGTTGGAGTTGGTTCTTGGCGTGCCAAATTTTGTTGTATTTATTTTAGATACGTTGTACATTATATTTTATTATGAATAAAATTAAGTAATTTTCATCAATATAATCTTATATATGGTAAAGGCGTAAATGACCTTAGAATGAATAGTTGGGACATAATTGTAAAAGCGCCGCAATTATTACTGAGAAATGTCACAATATGATTCATTCTTAAAATGTTCCTGGCCAAGGTTTACATATCTGGTCGGTTAGTAAACCCGTGAGACTGGTACGTGTCGTATATTAGAATTGTTCAAATGGTTTATCTCAATAAACCGTGAGTCTTGGGAGATTCATATGGACACGTAGGTATTTATTGGATAAAAACTGAACGACTCATTTAAAGATTCCTGATAGATGGTACACCAACGTCAATAGGAATCTTTACGAGTCGAATATCATATTAGCTCATTTGACTTATGATACCACTGTGGATATGTGAGATATCCTTCATACTTTGATGACAGTCACGACAATGATCTTTTAAGATCAAACCTCCACCTGTTCGTCGGGTATGGACTGATACTCATGATATCTTGTGATGTATCTAGAGAGGATCTGTCAGTCCCGTGTACGGGATTTAGGTGTCCAATTTGTGATTCCTTGAAATCCTTGGCCGATGTATGATTCGGAAACGAGTTTCGAATATTTATTGAAGAGTCATAATTATGTCGCGACACATGAATTGTTTATAGCGGAGATTTGACATTTAATCTATATCTCCGGAACAATTCGGATAATCTATGACAGAAGGATTATATATATATGCAATGACATCGACTTGGATGGTTCAACTCGATTATCTGTGGTCGTCGTAATTTATGAGTGGCCAAATTACAGACATTGAAATGGTTTCAGTGACAGATAAATTTGAACCTAGAGAGTCCCACATCATAAAGTGTACTCGTTGAGCACTTAGGTAATTAATTATGGATAATTCAGATTATTCATAATTTACACATGCGTATTAAATAATATGTATTTGTATACGATACATAAATTTAGATTAGATACACATTATTAACCAATTAAATTTTGACACTTGTTTTATTATTATCTTTATTAGTTAATTAATTGTTAATGAATTATTAATAATGATAAAAATGGGAGAATATTCTTAGAATGTTTTTCCATATTTTTATTTTTTCCTTTTGTTAATTAGTTTAAATAAATAAATTAAATTGTTAATTAATTTATTTTTCACTAAGAATATTATTTGGAATAATCTTAGTATTTGGCCAATTTTAATTGGCTAAACCAAGTGTTTTTGACACATATTTTTTAATTAATAAAATATCAAATTAATTAATTAATTTGGATAAGATCCAATTGTGTCAAAATATTGGCCATGAAAATTATTTAATTTTGGCTAACAAATTGGGTGATTTTCAGCCAACATGGGTTTTACTATATAAATGGAATTTGTTCCATTTTGTTAGTTTTTTTTAGTCGATCTCATGTGTTGAGAAACCAAAAAGAAAAAGAGATTAAGATTCTAACAAAATTAACCAACACTATAGGAGAAGAAGTTGAAGGAATTCGAAACTAAATTAAGGTAATTTTGAATTTCCAATTTCTTTATTTCTTGTTTTTATTTCTTGAGCATGGAAATATATGTTGGATATGTATTTTTGCATGTCTTAATAATATATGTATCATGAATATGTGTTTGAAGCAAAACCTTGGTGTTGAGTGGTTATGTAACCTTAATTGTTTTCTTTTAAGCATGTGTTTTAAGGATTAATTAGTGAATTAATCACAAAATTAAAATTGTCATTCTAGAGTGATGTTACCACTCTAATGTTGCCTAGAAGTTTTCGTGAAACTTTGTATTGTGGTGATTAAATTTTGGTGTAAATTAATTGGATTAGTTTTGTGAATAAATTGAATTTTGGCATGAAAATTGGACAAAAATAATTTTGGATCAGATCTGGTTTTGGACTGTAAAACAGAATATTTTTCATGTAAAAATATGTTATTTGGATGATTTTGGGTGTGTATTGGGTGGTGGATAAATTCTGGAAATTGTTCCAAGGTGAAAACGCGAGAAAACGATGAAATTCACATCGAAACGGGCTCAACGCGTTCCGGCTGTGAACCCAGCGAATTGTGCACTGTTTATAATTCACTCGGAAAAATTTTAAAATGTTTAAAAATCATTTTCGCCTTCCACTGCGCCCTTCCGTTGCGCATACCCCAACAAAATGGTATCAGAGCGTCTGATCCCACATCCAAAATAATTTGTCATGCCTTAAATATTTGATATTTAATTTAATTTCTTTTACACATGCTTGAGAATTAATTGAGTGGATCAATTATTTTGGCCGTTAGACAATATTTGTAAAATCCCATAATAAGGCTTTGTTTTCTGTGAGTGTATTGTACACTAATGGGCCAGTCTCGTCAATACGGATATAAATATTTTTCCTGATACCGTGGTTGTTTCTGCCAAAGTAGTGCAGCTATGGTTAATGGAAATTTATTTATACCGGTAAAACTTATTTGATAAGAAATAAATTCGAGCAAACGTGCATACCAATAAATGCCAAAGCAGTGAGGTGATGCATTAGTACCTTAGATATGTTTATTGACAAGTATTGTCTTGAATACGCCACATCCGATAGATGCCAAAGCAGTGAGGATCGGAAACGGTTCAGGACCAATTTCTAAGAGTCACATTGGATATGATTGATAATTGTTATCTACTTTAAAATATATTTAGGCACAATGTGCCAAAGCTGTGTGTTCAAATATATTTGTGAGGTCTACTTCCTACTATAGAATTTAATTTAATTATTAAATTCTCGTATTTTGTTTGGGGATTATCAATTATGTAAAATAGTGGGAGGGCATCCTTATATTAAAAATCCATGATATGTTGGATATTTTATGATATTGATGAAATTGCTTTTATCTCTTAATTCCTGTTTCTTTTGTTAAGTTTGTGATGGCAGCTACTACATCCTCTATTCCGTTTGCACGTGTCTTGGACACGAACAAACTGACTGGTCCTGAGAACTTTAGTGAATGTGAATTAGATCTTAAGATTGTCTTGAGATCAGAGAAGTTGGGTTATGTGATGGATAGTCTAGTACCGTTGGACATTTCTCCGGAGTCTACACCTGAAGAGAATGAGACATTTCAGAAATAGAAGGATGATGATCTGAGAGTCAGATCACTCATTCTCTGTTCTATGTCTCCTGATCTAAAGAGGCAGTATGTCGATATGCCTGACTCCTACAACATTATAACTCAGCTTCAGGAGCTTTTTCTAAACCAGGAATAGACCCCGGTGTTTAGAATCTCTGTGGAATTGTTCCACGCTCGTTTGGATGATGGTAAGCCCATGAGTCCACATGTCCTGCACATGATGGATCTCAAGGAGCAGCTTCCAAAGTTTGACTTTCAGTTGAATGAGACATTGGGTAGAAATTTGATTATTGGCTCACTCCCACCGGCATATTCCCAGTTCATTATGAACTTCAACATGCATGGTATTCATTGTTCCTACAATCAATTGCATAGGATGCTTTACGCTACTGAGGAGGACATCAAGAAGGGTGTGCCGACACTCATCTCAAAGTCATATTTCCCTAGTTATTCTTCTTCTCAATCTACGAGATCGTTCAAGAAGAAGAAGAAAAAAGCAAAGAAGACTGGCTTCGGTGTGCCTCCTAAAGGAAAGGTTGAAAATCCAGGCAAGTCGAAGAAGAAAAAAGCTGCTGAGGACAAATGCCACCACTGTGGCAAGATTGGACATTGGAGGTGCAATTGTCTAGACTATATAGCTTCCTTCAGACGGGAGAGAGCCTCTGCATCATGTATGTTTATTTTCTCTGTCATTGATATCTCTTTGGCTTGCGAAGCCATTGGTTCTGGATGGTTTTAGATTTTTTTAGTCCGACTCACATCTGTAATTCGTTGCAGGGGCTGAGGGTCAGTATGATGCTTAATCCATGCGAGATGCAGCTGTGTTTTGGGAATGGAGATTCTTTATCTACAGCAGCCGTTGGCGAATACGAGATTCGTCTATCCAGAGGCAGCATCATTTTGACAGATTTTGTTTTTGTGCCTAGTTGTGTAGCTAATATTATCTCACTATTTGTATTAGATACAAAATGATATCATGTACATATTAAAAATCGCTCTATGTATATATATGACATGAATGATGTTTGTTATACAAATGTTCAAATTCGCAAGGTCATTATATTTTGCATGTCATTAGAGATGTTTATGAAATTGGGGATAATAAACGTAAAAGATCTGAAATAACTGATATTGAATTGTGGCATATGCGGTTAGGTCATATAAGTGTACGACGCTTGACCTAGTTGGTTAAAAATGGTTTGATTGAGAATCTAAACATACAATATTTTCCAACTTGTGAATCTTGTATTCTGGGTAAAATGACCAAAACCCCATTTACTGGTGTTGGACATCAGGCCATTGACTTATTGCAGCTTGTACATAGTGATGTATTTGGTCCTATAAGTCACGCTGCTCATAGTGGTTTTTCTTACTTCGTAACATTTACAGATGATTTATCACGGTATGGTTATGTTTTTTTGATGAAACATAAATCGGAAACCTTTGAAAAGTTCAAAGAATTTTGAAATGAAGTGGAAAAGCAAACGGGTTTTTTTATCAAATGCTTTCGATCAGATCGATGTGGTGAATATATGAGCAGTGAATTTACCGAGTAACTTAAAGAGAGTGAGATTCTCACTCAATATACTCATCCAGGTACTCCATAGCACAATGGAGTATCTGAAAGGAGAAATCAGACTTTATTGGATATGTCTTACTTTTTCTGGAGGTATGCTCTTCTGACTCCTGCACATGTGCTGAATAAGGTTCATTCTAAACCCGTTCCCACTACTCTATATGAGATATGGGTTGGTAGCAAACCAAACCTTAATTATATTAGGGTTTGAGGCTGTCCTGCATACGTCAGAGTGATGCAGCAGGATAAACTTTTGCCTCGAGTGCGAAAAGTTAGGTTTGTTGGATATCCTTCGAAATCCAAAGGATATCAATTCTATGAACCTGAGCATCAAAATATGTTTGTAGCTCGTTTTGCTAGATTTCTTGAAGAATAATTCTTGGCAGAAAGTGGTAATCATAGAAAGGTTGAACTTAATGAAGTCCAACCTATAGATTACAGACCGATAGATGACTCACAGGTTCAAACAGAATCAGAACCTGTTGGAAAATACTAAGCATCCCAAGATCATTTCAAGCATTGAAAATAAGTGCGAATACAACGAGGAGTTGCGGAATACTCACATCGATCGGTTGAGCGACGCGGGAGGCAACAAAAAATCAAATTCTGCCCACTGGTGTATTCGGCAGTGAGCTGCTACTGCCTCCTCCATTTTCAGTTTCATCTTCAAGAATCCAAGCTCCAAGCTTCGTCAAATGATTCCCGGCTCATGGGTGGACTTCCCTATCACCTTCGCATGTCTCTCGGAGTGTTAGCTCTCTTAATTTTTGCCACAAAAATCAAGCATTTTGCTTCCCTTCTTCTCGGCATTTCCCAGAAAAACCAGTGAAGAAATTGCCCAAATGGGCGTGAGAGAGATGAGCAATTTTTGGCTCCAATTGCGTGAGAAGAGAGAGAGAGTGGAATGGTGTTGGTTTTGTGTATTTGTGTATCTAATACACATAATTCTTTTTTTCAAAAAATCAATAAATGATTTACTAAAAATTGGCTTTAAAAGTCAAACAATTAAAAGCCATACCAACCTCCATCAACTCACATCACTCATGAATAGTGACTTGCGTCAATCACTCAAAGTGAAAGACATCCATCACTTGATTGAAGAATGATGTGACGCCAGATGTGACTAGCGATTTGACGCTTGATTTGACTTGCGTGCCGCACTCAATTCAAAATGCGAATGCTCTCGCAAACAATCTCGGGCTCGGGTTCGCTAATTCCAAATTAACGAATTTTTCGTTGCGACGTAATTAAATGATTACGCCTAGCGAAATCACTATTCACATCGCTAAGGAATTAATTCTAAATTAACTCGTTAGCCCGAATTAAAATCTAATTTTAATTCCGCGTCGAAATCCAATTTCGTTTAATATATCGAATATATTAATTAATCGATTAATTCCAAATTAATCGTTATCTCTATTTTTAATGATATTTTATCCTAGATAAAATATCTCTCCAATTAATCACAGATTAATTTTCTCTCATCTTATTAATCACAGATTAATTAAAAGTGCGAGTCATACGTCATCGGTGAATCTTTGGGAAGCGACCCATGAGATCCCCGGATATGTTGGCAGTAAATTCGGTCGTCGGACTATCCGAACACGTAAGTACCTCATACTCCGTTTATACCGATTTACAAGACAAGGTTGGCTTCTAGCAAAGCGCCATGCCTACCCAATTCTCCAGAAATATCTTTACAGGAATAAAGGATCTATAACAGGCGTAGTATACGTAGTATTGCGTATCTCGATCCAGTATCGGATGATCACATGCAAGGCCTGGGGCTGGTACAATGTCTGCCCCGTACAAATCATATATCGGATGACGGGCAACTAGTCTCTTTAATAACGGATAATCATGACCAAGTCATATTATCCCGACGGTTGTAACCTTTTTAAAGAACTAGTTTTGTATCCCTACGCGATCATCAACTCCATATGACTGGAGTGACACTTCCGTCTTTACATCACACCCAACACACTACGATTCTCGATATACCTAGAAGAGGCGTACACAGAAACCGGTTAAAGCCCTGGACGACCAAAACCAAAGTATATTGATTGTCGCAAGTATTAGCGGTGCAAGTCTCAGGTTAAGACCAAATACACATACCCTGATTTCGGACTTCCATAGACACATAGTCATACTACCAATGGAATTCCGAGGGGGTCTATCCAGAGTGAAGCTGTTTCCCGTACCATCTGTAAAACACAACCTCCTATTACACTTGCATGAGTATCCTATACCCAAATATATGAGAACTATGTCGTTGTGCCCTCACAACGTGCACAAGTGTAATACTAGTCTTTTACGTATTTATTGATGTCCAATCTCGATAATACTCTGACTAGGGATATTTAATGATTTATCCTTCGTGGATTGATACCGTCTCATATCATTCTCAATCCAGGAACAAATCATAGGGACCTCCTATCATTTATGCATCTAGGTGATCTAATCACAAATGATAAGAGTGCAATCTCCTTTGTCACATAGTTAATTTGTACAACAACACCATGATCTGTACAAATAGTGACGCTATGGGTCATAATTGTCCAATCTCCCACTTGGCCTATAGCCAGTCACTCGAGTGTCTCACACCCGAACTATGTACGGTTGGCTCAAACTGTTGAGAAAAGGCTTTCGTCGGCGGATTTGCATGATTATCGTCTGATGCGATTTATACGATCATCACATCGCCACGATGTATGATCCGAACGAATCAGATGAATGGTCGAAGTATGTATCTGGATCGTTGATGAGACCATTAATTCTTTAGTCTGCGCTGCAGCCTAGCTCAGCTGCTAACAGAACTATATCTAATCTAATTAGATTTTGTATCGACCCAGAAGGCTTCTATTGCTGCCTCAGCTGCAGCAATAACCCGCATTTGTTGTTTATTCGGTAACAGTATCTTGCTTGGAAAATTTTCAGCTCACTGTTCCGTTATTCAAACTGTATAGTACCGTTTTGCGACTTATAGTCATCTTTATCGGTTAGGAAACTTGCAATAGTGATCACAGTCACTTCAAGTTCTCCATCTCCATAGTTTAAGACAGCATCCTTAGATCTTTAAGATACTAAGTATGTTCTTAACATCAATCCAGTGACTATCACTTGGATTGGCCTGATTGTGACTCCATATGCTCAAAGCGTATGAGACAACAGGTCGCGTACATTTTTCAATGTACGATTTCTCGGAGAGTTTTTCTGAAAGCCAAGCTTTCACCGATAGTAATATGGGAATATCATTTCCAAGAAATGACATATTATCATTATTTTAGGACAGCCATTGTCAGTGCGCTCCCACTAACCCTCTTATATACACAAGAATCATTTCGTTTTGAATTAAATCATACACCATTATGATTACATCAAAACGATAATTCCAAGAACCAAATGCTTGCTTCAATCCAAACATGGATCGAATAACCTGCAAACCTTGTTTGCTAGTTTTGGTACGACAAAACCGACAGGATGTTGTAAACATCCTCCAAAAGGTTTCCTTTTCAGGAAAGCGATTTTCCATAAAGCTGTCATATTTCTTAAATGAAACACGCAGCTTTAGGAAGCATTATCCAAATGGATTTACCGTGGCAACAAGTAAAAGGTTGAATCGTAATCAACACAATGTTGATAACGATACCTTTCCGCTAACAGCCTAGCTTTATACGTTGGTATGTTGCCTTCCATGTATGTCTTCCTTGAAGACTTATAAGTACCAATAGGCACAATGCCTTGCGGTACATCAACTAGTATCCAAAACTTGTTGATATACATTGAATCCATTTCGGATTCATGACACTTTGCCATAATAGGGAGTCGATACCTTGTATCACTTCCTCGTACGTAGTCAGTTGGTATACCTCAATAAGATTGACATCTTTATAAGGTGAGATCAGAAACCCATACCCCAGGTTGTTTTCTGACTCTCTCCGACATACGCGGTTCTTGTGTATTCAAAGATTACTGGTATAGTTTCATACTTGATGAACTATTTGTGTTCCATTAGGACTCGGTGCCTGGAATAGTATTACTCCGATTTTCATCGAGTTTTACTATCCTCGCACTTACCACTGCATATCGGTATTCCTCTTAGGAAAACCGCATGGTGAGCAACAATCACATTGTTCTCTAGTGAGATGTATAAGTACTATACTTATGGTATCCCTAGGATAACCTACAATTGACACTTATCCAATTTGGTTTCTAGTTTGGTATCATCCAAACATATGCCCAACATACCCAAATGTTCAGGAATGAGAAACCCAGTTTCTTTCCTATTCATATCTAATATGAATTCTTTCAAACAGATTATTATGGAACCTTATTCAAAATAAGTTATGCACTGTTAATGTTTAGCCGTTGAAGGAAATGGTAGCTCAGAGCGACTCATGATTAACCTTATCATGTCCAATAAAATTCGGTTTATCCTGTTCGGACACACTGTCAAATTGACGTGTTCCGGGAGGAGTCCTCATTGAAAGAATACTATACTCTTTCAAGTATATTAGAAACTTGTTGCCTAAGTATTTTCCATTACGGTCTTACCATGACGGTTTAATACTTTAGCCGATCTGTTTGTCTATTTCATGTCGAAAACTGTAAAAGTTTCCGATTTGTGTTCTTCAAAAGAAACATGTAACCACAACGCGATGCCACATCCGTAAAGGTCACGAAATACACATATCCACCTCTAGCCTAGCTTGACATGGGCCCACTTTCTTCACTATGAAATAGGGCTAACAGATCGGTGACATTTACACTTTTACCAAGTAAATAATGTTTTAGGCACTTTGCCCAATAAACTAGATTCGTAGACTTTATTTGAATATGATCAAATCAGTCCGAGTTCCCACTCTTCGAAAGTGTGGATATACGAGTCTTGTTTAATTGTGTCCCAGACTACAATGCCACATTTAAGTTTCTTCAGATCAAATCAGTTTGAGATATTTGTTTGTCATGTTTATGTTTGAGATTTATTTATATTCAAAATATAAATTATGTTATTCACATCTAATGTGTATATCTCAATATCATCTTTATAAAATAAAACACTTTAGTGTTCTAGAATATAAAGGTAAATCCGCAACGAATTATACACTGATATAGAGATAATGTTTCTTGTCAAACTAGTTACATTATAACAGTTTCCAAATTTAGGTACACACCCGAAGGTAGTTCCTAATCTTAGGAATCTACGGTTAAAACAGCGACTTTCGTCCCGTTTCCAATTCGCAGATTAAATCTCAATCTGAAGTCAGTATCCTGCTCATAGCAGATTCTGAACATCAGTATATATTTATGTATCACACTAAGTATTTAAAATCTAATTTTAGTACTAGTAGTGAACATAATGTTGACAAACATATATTTGAAGTCAGAGCCTTGCTCGTCTTCAATTCCTTCATGTCTGATTTATCCAAACGGCAGTCACGCTTCCGCGATCCCATTTGCCACATTTAGGCAGACATTTTGGGATATGTCATTTATCTTCCCAGAAGATTATAATGATTTTGCCTTTGCCATTTTTAACATTCCAGAAGTCTTTGGCCTAGCCTCGGGTTTCTAGAATATCGAAGTGAAGTGCGCCTTGCGCTACTTGCCTATTGAAAATTTTGACTTTATCTCATTGAGAATAGTCATTAACTCTCCAAGAGTTAACTTTGCAATTTAGTACTTCTAAGATATAATAGTATATCTATGAAGATCCTTCAATTTCAGTATCATACCTTAAGGATCTAATCCTTAGTTCTGATTCAGAAATTAAGGAGTCTACAGCGACAAGTGCAATGGATTAAGCACTAAAGTTATCATTACATAAATCTTCCAAAGATCATGCTCTACCATTTGCTCAACTCTAGCCTTATGCCTAATATGTTATTTTATCAAATAAAGTAACTTATTAGTTTCCAGGACCATCCTGAAATTTTATTCCCAATTTGAAAATTAAACCATTTAAATACATTTTCTCTAGGATTATGTTTTAAATGTCAATCTTTCAATTTTATCTTGATTCTAATAGTCCAACTATTTAATCAACGATTTCGATACTATTTATTATAATGATTACTATAGTCCAACTATTTAATCAACTATAATTAATAGATTAAAATCAATTATATTGATTACTATAATCCAATTATAAAATCAACTATAAATGAATAGTTTGAATACAGTCCAACTGTTAATTAAAACAACGATTTAAATATTAGTCCAACTAATATTTAATTTATTTAACGAATGATATTTATTTTGAGCGCGTATGACAAGTAATTAAACGAATATTGCAAATTCAATTCTTGCCTCCCACTATTTTTCGGCGAGCCTCTAACCCTATGTCGAGTACTCGGGAAACCGTGTTTCCTAGTGGGCTAGGATCCTGTTAAATATCACACAATCTTGACTTTGGCCAACAAATTGTATGATAATTAACTAGGTAGATCTCTAAGATCGATTGGATCCAATCCACTTCCTAGATCCAGTAGGGGGACATCCAAGTCCGAAACATATATCTTATATATGCCAATACATCCAATGTATTGCCTAACCTTTTTCCTCTGAATCAACTAAGCCTTGGCTTTGGCACAACAAACTTAGTGATACCAGTTAAGCGTGACCCATTGACCATGGAAAGCTTCGTAATCAATGTCGATGGACAAGAAGTGGTCTTGACTTTGGCCAACAAACCACAACTTGGACAAGACACCAATATGGAACAAAGCCTTCGTGATTCAAACACATCCTCGACGGACAAAGGCCTTGACTTTGGCCAACAAACCAATGCCAGTCTCGGATCTTGAGTGAGAATTACTCAATGGAAGGAAAAACGCTTAATATTTTGGGAGGGTTTTTCGAGTGCAAATTGGCAACCAATTTATTATCTTTGTTAAGGTCTCATCATCATACACCCTTAAACATGCATTCTAAACACATAATAAAACGCGTATAAATAAATAATAATGATATGCGGATGGATACTTTACACAATGATCCTAGATCAAATATCTCACTTTCTCTCTCTTGCTAGCACATATATTTACTTCTACCTGTTACACTACACTTCTAAAGAAACCTCATTTACATTGAGGGGAATAGGTGAGAAGAGAATACAAAGAATAACGAGGTAATAAGGTTGGACACGCAGGTCCAATTAATAAATCAAATTTATTACAACAATTTCTTAAATTGTTCCACCCATCTAATATCCATCCGATATACATTATTCATGCATCGCAACCATGTATTCACACAAGCATGCTATCAATCAATCTAATCAAATTAATTAATCTGATAATTAGTGACCATCCAATGTTCAAACAACAATTTGATTTTGCGCGAGTCAAACTCGTTTTGCGAATAAGTACTCAAAGTACGAATTCTCGAATTAAATTAAACTACATCATTAAATCCAATTTAATATGTATTTAATACTAACTCATTTATTTAATTCCAAATTAAATACTACACTTTATTAATAAACCTTTTACGACTTAAATTCCAAATTTAATCGTTACGGGTCTCAAAGCCCGATTAACGTCCAACGTCAATTCATCAAATTCATCTTTAATAAAAGAGTCAACTCGCCCAATCGGCCCGTTGAACAAATCATCAAATCGGTCAGGCAGCCAAATCACCCAACTAGTCAGGCAATAACCCAACCATGAAACAGTTACGTAAATGTGGTTTAACATTGAAGGAATTAGGACATGTCTCCAGTGGTTATCACAAATAATAAATCTACGTGAAGCACGATCTCAACGATTATAACAGTGGCAAGTCACAACGAGGAGCACAACCTAGCAGTTACCATATGACTCAACGGTTACCAGAGACTGAAGGCACGATTGGAGCAGTTGTCACAGCTGGCAGATGAAGAAATAAAAAGGTGCAGAACGTGAGATTCAACCGCTTAAGCAGTTACCATATGGTTATTTGCCCTGCTATATAAGCTCAAAATAAAATCTAAAGAGGAAGAGAAAAATAAAAAGACTCTTATGAGTAAATGTAATTTTCCTTTCTAGATTAATTAATTAAGATTGTGTGCTTGTATTCTTTAAGATATTTCTCAATAAAATCAATCACCCCTTTTTTTGAGACTTAGATTCCAAAAAATTTGAAAATTACACGCTCTCTTTTTGCAGACCAAACAATTCTGCTGCCAACAGAATCCCACATTGAACAAGAATAAGGCGTCTCAACATGGATAATGATCATTACACGTGGGCTGTTTACGAGTGATATGAGCAGTAAGGCTGTAGAGGCGCAATATATTATAGACAGCTGAAGCAAGCATGCCTTTTATAAAGTCTTTGGATGTGAGTGTTATCCTTACCTGAGACATTATAAACACAAATTTGATTTCTATACCATCAAATGTGTGTTATTATGATTAAGTGCATCTCATGAAGTTTTTTTTTTTTTTTTTTTTATATAAAATTCATCCATAATAAACACCACCTCGGATATAAAAACACGGTCATATTAACTCGAATACAATATTTAGGAAAAACCTAAGACTCAATCCTAATTAGAATAACGTTGACAATATAAAACTCTTGTAGAGAATGTGATTGTGTAAAACTGACTAATCACAAGAGTCAACAGGTGCAATCTCTGAATAATCTGGTGAAGTTTCACATTCTGAAGCAACTGAAAATAACTCCCAGTTGAAGATTTTGGACACACAAATGCACCATATGTGCAAATTCCATCTCCAGTACCCTCTCAAAACAGCCCTAACACTGATGATTCATCAGGAATCAAAAAAACCAAATGAGCCCTCTCAGTCATCTACACAACAAGCAGCTCATCCTATAATAATTAGATCCAAAACAGTGATTCTTAAGCCAAAAATGTACATGCATTCACTTACTGAAAACACTCAATCTTAGGACTCCATCTAGTACTATAGAAGCATTCAGTGATTCAAGATGGTTAAATGCAATGGAGGAGTTATCCCATGATTAATACTGCAAGTGGGCTTGGACCAAGATCGTGGAGACTTGCAATATTAGGAAAAGTGAAATGTATCCAATGAAATCAATCATGTTTGCTCTTAGTGAAACCATTGAGATTGAACTGTTGATATTATAAATCTGTTTATATTTAGTTTGGACTAATATAGAGATAGAAATTTTGCTTAGAATCTTTACAGAGAACAGATTCTTTGAACATTATTGTACTTGCTACTTCTCAACATTATGCCTCAAATTTCTCGTTCGGACAACCTGTAATGTACATATTTAATAGCAGAACGTCTAAATAAGAAAAGTTTTGGGTGCTTCAGGAGAATTAATGTATTACAACAAAAAGAAGTTTTACACAAGCATGAAATGGATGACCACTCAAAAACAGGTGATTGTTTTCTCCTAGTTTTTCTATTATCTTACAATCAATCAGGATAATGGAAATGGATTAATCCTAGTAATAGGGACACAAATCAAAGGATGAGCCCTTGGAAGAGTTAAGCCAGGTCCTTCTTCCATGTCAACAATGCCATTAGCCTTCCAATCAAAACACTGAATCATAGCAGCAAGGGTTGACTGAACCACAAGTAATGCTAATGAGGTTCCAGGGCAGGCTCTTCTTCCGCTACCAAACGGCAGAAAATGAAAATGCTGTCCCCTCACATCCAACTGGCTCTTCCCAAACTCCCCGATGAACCTTTCAGGGCGGAATTCAAGTGGGTTTTCCCAGTGGTTTGGATCTCTGTTTATAGCCCATAAGTTGATGAACACTCTGGTCTTTGCCGGAATCTCATAGCCACTGATGGTGCAAATTTCAGTTGATTCTCTTACGGTCATTGGGCCAGTGGGGTGAAGCCGAAGTGTTTCTTTGACAATAGCTTGGAGATAAGGGAGGTTTATGATATCTGATTCTTCTACTAATCTGCTTTTTCCCACTACAGAATCAATCTCTTCTCTTGCTTTTTTCATCATATCTGGGTGATTTATTAGCTCTGCTAGTGCCCATTCTACAGTGATAGCTGATGTGTCCGTGCCAGCGGCAAAAATATCCTGTATCACAAGCGAAGAATGATAATTAATCTAAATGATTTTCAAGTAGTAATCTATATATATATATATATATATTACCAGGATGAAGGCCTTTATGTTTTCTCTGGTCAACTTCATTTCTAAGGTCTCATCTTCTGATTTATCCAGTAGCATGTCAAGTAAATCCTTAGGTACATACTCCCCGCCTGTTTGTTTATTTATCTTTCTTGATTCTTGATGCTCCTCTATAATTCTCTCCATCATTGAATCAAACTTGTCGCGAACTTCCTTGAGCCTTTTCCCAAATCCCTGCAAATCTAAATTCTTACAGAACCAAATATAATCTGCCAAATTAAATTTCCCAGTAAGTTCAGCTGTTTCTTGTACCAACTTCCTCACCTCATCGGCTTCTTCTTCACTATTGGAACATATTTGGCCCATAGTCATTCTTGACACCATGTTATTTGTTAGCCGAATAAGCTCTCTTCCAATATCAACTGCCTCACTTGCTTTTGATCTCTTCAGCATAAGCTGCATAAACTGCCGAATTTCTTCAGACCTGATGGGGATAAATTGGTTCAGTGTCAGGCCACCAAGAAGTTCAGTCATGATTATTTTCTTCATGAACTTCCAGTAAGGTCCATAAGGAGCAAAGGAGAAATCAGCTGAACCATATGTAAGGTAGTCAACAGCAGCCGCAATGGGGCGGTCACAGAAAGAAGATTCATGGGTTTTGAGCAACTCTTTTGCTATTTCTGGGGAGCAAGCAACAATACATGGGACTGAGCCAAGGTGTAAATGAATTAAGGGTCCATAGCGCGTTGAAAGTTTGTGAAGAGCTTGGTGAGGTATTGGGGCAAGGAGATGGAGGTGTCCGATTATTGGTAATGCCAGAGGGCTTGGTGGAAGACGAGGGGTGGTCTTATTTTTATTGAAGATTGATCGGACCAGGATCACGGAGACTAACCATACGAGGAGAAGTATAATGTAGCCTTGGAAATCAGCCATGTTTGCTAGTAGTGAAAATAACTGAGATTGAGCTGTTGGTCTTTAAGGCTGTTTATATTATGTCAGAGTGTACAGAGAACAGATTCTTTGAACTATTACCATGTCTTTGTCTCGAAACCTTGGGGTTGTTCCAAATATTATTGTATTTGTTTGAAAGCAACTTCTTAATATTCGGCCTCTAAGGGTGTGGTTTGGTGGCAAATGACTTATAATTTGATTATCAAGTCTTGGGTTCGAGTTCAGGGGTGCATTTCTTTGTAAAAGGCTGGGACAACCGCAGATTTTACTTGCTTCGCTTAAGCTTAAATTGGGTGATTTGACGGTAGGGTTTCCAACGTTTCCCAAAAAAACTTCTTAATATTCTAAAGTAATTAATGCCTTAACTTTCTGGTTTGGACAACTTATAATTTAAAATAACAAAAATTCTGGAATCAGATGGTTGCATAGGTAAGACCGAGTAAATGATTGTGCATTTCTTGTCTTGTATGTTTTATACAAATGGTTGTTATTGTAGACTGCTGAGTTTTAACCACAAGTATTTGGTATTTTCTCTAAGCGGCCGGCTGCCAGTGTAAAAGCAGAACCATGACCTACCTTGATACTAAACAAATATCTTTGACAGGCCAACCTGGGTACAGGATCTTAGCCGGCACAATAGAAGTCATTTGATTGCTATTTTGGCTGAAATGACCCTCAAAACTTTGCAAATTTATTCTGATTTATATATCCCTGACTTTAGATTTTGCCATACAGAGCTTCTTTCACTGCATTTTATCATTTCCTCCTTTGGCGTGTTATATTTTATAATCTCAAGTAATGCAGCAACAGCCATACTTATTATGATAATATTTCAATGAGCTGACAAGTCTACAACATCCATTGGTTGAGAACTATTTGTGATAATAATTCTCTACCTGTCCTTAGAATTCTTATAAAAATATGGATAAATTTACGTACATCAAATTTTTTTTTTCAAACATTACTTATAGCAGAAATTTTGTACATCACAAAAGTAGAAATGCAAATGGATAGTTTTATAACTTCTAGTTCTACTTCCTACTCGAATACTAAAGGGCAATCAAGAATTTCTGGGCCTTGATTTCTATTGTTAGCAGTGCTTCAGCAGCACAGAGTTGAGTGAAGTAGGGAAACAGCAGAGCAGAAAAGTGAGGCCCAAACGGATGAGGATCAAGCCCAGACGATTTACTGATTTCATATGAGTTCCTAGAATGATTTGCATAAACCCTAGAGCAGGGGATTGAGTCATTCAAATAATTTCTTGAGTTGGTTAGATTTGGAAGGAAAAGTCAGCATGTCAATTAGGTAGTTGGACAAAATTGTTAAGCACGTGTGAGTTAGTTACAAGTCACGTGTCTAACTAAAACAGTATATAACATGTTGTAAATATATTAGATCACAAGAGTTGTTAAATAACAACAATTAGTAAAATATTAAATGGGGAATATATGGTACACCCATGATGGTAACATTTTTTGGAAGGGTTAGAGAAAGTCATTATGCATCCAAATACATGTGATTACATAGTAATCAATGCATGTGATTACATAATGATTTGTTTTCCCTCCTATAAATAAGAGCATTTGCTTATTGAGTTAAGTAATCAATTAAGTTTGATTAAGTGCATCTCTACAAGAAGAAAGGTATGCAATTGTGTTGTGATTAACTTAGGTTTATTTCAATTTGTTTGTAAATAAATTTAGGACTAGTAATACATGTTTGGTTAGATCCTAAGAGGACAAATATGTAACTATATTAGGGATTATGTTTCCTAACATTGGTATCAGAGCTTAAATGCATGTATTCTAGTTAGATTACACAAAAATTGCATAAACATGTATGAAAAATTAAGAAAATGCTTCTGGTTTTTGTTTTTACAAAAATGATTTTATTCCAACTTTGGGCCGTAATAACTCTTTGTATAAATTGATAATCGCATGTTCAAATATGTTTTTGAAAAATACGACATGAGATCTTCAATTTGGTATATGATTTGCTTAATTTGGATTAAAAATGAGAAAGATATGGACCCTAGAAGTTGGCTAGACGAATCTGTCTTAACCCAGAAAAACACTCCCAGAATAGATGTACTACATGTCATCCGCTATTTAGAGAAGAGGATGACAAGTCGTCCGATTTTTGTACGACAAGTCATACGGGTAGATCCTATATAAACGACATGTCATCCGAATAAATATAGACGACAAGTCGTCTGACTGTTTAACACACAACCGACATGTCGTATGATCACAGATCTCACGGACAACATGTCGTCCGCGCGTGTGAGTTGCCCGAGGCTGGCCGGCGCGTGAGAGCGCGTGAGGGCGAGTGGGATCCTGTGGCCGGCGCTTGGTGGCGCGTGGAAGCGCGTGGTGGCGCGTAGAGTCGTGTGTGCCACTCCTATGGCGGGTGTATGGCGCGTGGAGATTTGTGTCGGCCCGTGTTGGTCATGTCTGTATCGATTTTCTTCGGTAATTCCGATCCGTCGTGATTAAATGTCTAATCCTTTTTGCGTATTGTTCTAATCGGCCGTGATAAATTTATTTTATCATATAAACTTTGTGTTTATGTAAATGAATATCTTTGTGATGTTTATTTTAGTCAATGTAACTCTATGTTTCATTGTATTGATTTTTCCTTGCAGAAAAATCATTTCGATTGTTCAAAAAACTGCAAAAAGGGTTATGACATCTGCATACAGTGAAAACCTAAAAGACATGTTGCTGAATCTGGATAAGTATCGGATGAGTGAAGGCCATGATATGATTTCGCATATCATCACTTTTAATAACATGTTACAACAATCTATATGGGAAGGTAATTGGATATGACAACCGAATAGACTCAAAATGCTATGAAATACTCTCCCTGAAATATGGCAAAAATGACTTACTGATATTTGGAAATTAGTAACTCATACAGAAGAACTATATGTTCAGTATAACATAGCCATTGAGAGGTTGGCAATTGAGTATCTCCGACAAAAGGCAAATAATACTATTTTTCCTTTGATGTCCCGGATGTTGGACAATTATGACCCATAACATCACTATTTGTACAGAACATGATGTTGTTGTACAAATTAACTATATGACAAAGGAAATTGCTCTTTTATCATTTGTAATTGGATTACCGGGATATATAAATGATAAAAGTCCATATGATTAGTTCCGGATTAATAAGATATGAGACAATATTAATTCACTAAGGTTTAATCATTAAAACATCCCTAGTCGTAGTATTATCGAGATTGGACATCGATAATGCGGAATAGACTAGTATTACACTTGTGCGCGTTGTGGGAGCATAACGACATAGATCTCATATATTTGGGTATTGGATACTCATGCAAGTGTAATAGGAGGTTGGGTTTACCGATGGTACGGAAACAGCTTCGCTCTGGATAGACCCCTCGGAATTCCATTGGTAGTATGACTATGCGTCTATGGAAGTCCGAATCAGGGTAGGTGTATTTGGTCTTAACCTGAGACTTGCATCGCTAATACTTGCGACAATCAATATACTTTGGTTTTGGTCGTCCAGGGCTTTAACAGGTTCTGTGTACGCCTCTTCTGGGTATATTGAGAATCGTAGTGTATTGGGTGTGATGTCAAGATGGAAGTATCACTCCAGTCATATGGAGATGATGATCACGCAGGATACGGAACTAGTACTCTTTAGTACTGCAGTCATCGGGATAATATGACTAGGTCATGATTATCCGATTATAGAGACTAGTTACCCGAGATCCGATATATGCTTCGTACGGGGCAGACACAATTCCAGCCTCAGGCCTTGCATGTGACATCTGATACTGGATTGTAATACGCAATACTACGTATACTACGCCTGACATAGATTATATATTCCTTTAAGAATATTTCTGGAGAATTGGGTAGGCACGGTGCTTTGATAGAAGCCAACCATGCCTTGTAAATCGGTAAAAACGTAGTACTAGGTACGTACGTGTTCGGATAGTCCGGCAATCGGATTTACTGCCAACATATCCAGGGATCTCATGGGCCGCTTCCCGAAGATTCATCGATGATGTATGATTCGAACATAATTAATCTGGGATTAATTATGGAGAGATTTTATTTGGGATAAAATACTATTAGAAGAGAGAGAACTATTAATTTGGAATTAATCGATAAAATAATATATTTGATATATTAAACGAAATTAGATTTCGACGCGGAATTAAAATTGGATTTTAATTCGGGTGAGCGAATTAATTTAGAATTAATTCGCGAGCGACATAAATAGTAATTTTGCTAGGCATAATTATTTAATTAAATTTGATTTAATTACGTCGCAACGGAAAATTTGTTAATTCGGAATTAACGAACCCGAGCCCAGAATGTGTTTGCGGGCCCACTCGGATTTTGAATTTAAGTGGGGCCCACAAGTCACATCACAAGTCACATCGCAAGTCACTTTAGTGATGGAAGTCAAGTCACCTTTTTGTGATTGACATCCAATCACTATTAATGATGGGAGTGGTAGGAAGTCTTAATTGCCTTTTCCCCTCCAATTTGCTTTATTCGTTTTTGGAAAAAGGATATACCAAAAAATGTTGTGAAAGATTTTGTAATTTGGTTTTAGAAACAAAAACACAAGTCTTGCACTCTCTCTCTCTCACGGTTTTGAACCAAAATTACTCTCTCCAATTTTCTTCTTTGGCCGAAACAAGGAGGAAGAAGAAGAAGATTCTGTTGCAAATTTTTCTAGTTGCTAGCACATTCAAGGAATCATCTAAGGTGTTAGGGAAACCAACCTTTGAGCTTCGAATCTCAAATCAAAGCTTGGAGCTTGGATTCAACACTTCAAAGGAGCTTGGCCGAAACTTCAAGTAGCAAATTTTTTGTGTTCAACGCATCCAAAATCCGATCAAAGTGAGTATTTTCCGCATTCTTACTTTGTTGTATTCACATGATTTCTTGCTTAATTGATCTTGGTTTGACCTAGAAAACCCAACAATGGTATCAGAGCCATAATTGAGCATGAAATTGAATTTAGGGTTCTTAACTTTAATTTGGGTATTTTTGATTTGAGCATGTTTATTCAAATTGTTTGTTTGAGCATGCTTATAATATGTTAACTTTGAGTTGTGCATGATCAATTTGAAGAAAAATTAATTGGATTATTTTCCCCCAAATTTTGAGGCTTGGCCGAATGTAACTAGAACCCTAGCACTTGGTGATTTTTGAATTTTAGACAATTGGATATGTTTAAAATGCATGGGATATATTAGTTTGTGATTTAATTGGATTGAAATCAAAATTGATATAAAAGTCCCTTATTGCCGAGAGCTTAGGAAGCATGTTAGGATTGATTTTACTTCAATTTGTGTTAGACATAAATTGATTATTTAAAGCATGATTAATTAGTGTAATTGGTGTTTTGGAAATATTAATTCAACTAATTAATTATGGCTAATACACTTTAGTTAATTAAATTGTGATATTTGGAATGTTGGAATTTAATTAATTAGGCTTAATTTGGAATTGGGCTATTAATGTTGTATTTGGGCTTAATGGACTTGGTTGGGCCAAGTTTGGTTTATGATAATTGGTTGGATCCAATTGGGTCTAAAACCATATCCATAAAATCCAAATATGATAATTGGGCCTTTTATAATTTAATTGGGCCTAAATTAATTTTTTGGCAAATGGTGATTCCTTATTGGGCTTTGGTTGCCAAAGTCCATGCCTTATGAATTAATTGAAAGCTCATTGGACTTTAATTAAATTGACATTAGATGTTAATTGGGCTTTGAGACCCGTTAAGATTAGATTTAGAATCTAAGTCGCAAAGGCTCATTAATAAAGTGTAATTATTTAATTTGGAATTAAATAAAGAATTAGTATTGAATGCAAATTAAATTGGATTTAATATTGTAGTTTGATATAATTCAAGAATTCGTACTTTGAATATTTATTCTTAAACGAGTTGGACTCGCGCAAATCAAATCGTTGTTTGAACATTAGATGGTCATTAATTAAAGATTAGTCAATTGGATTAGATTGATTGATAACATGCTTTGTGTGAATACATTGATGTGATGTATGAATAATGTATATCAGATGGATATTAGATGTGTGAGGGCAATTTTGGAAATTATTGTAATAAATTTAGAATTTATTAAATTGGACCTGCGTGTCCAGCCTATTACCTCTTGATACTTTGTATTTCTCTTCTCACCTATTCCCCTCAATGTAAATGAGGTTTCTTTAGAAGTGTTATGTAATTGGGTAGAACTAAGATTTGTGCTAGCGAGAAAGAGGAAAATGAGAGATTTGTTCTAGGAACAAATTGTATTATATATCCATCCGCATATAATTATTAATTTATTTACCGCGCCTTATTATGCTTTTAGAATGCATGCTTAAGGGTGTATGATGAGACCTAATCAAAGATAATTAATTGGTTGCCAATTACGCGAAAAACCTTCAACAAATATTAAGCGCTTTCCTTCCATTGAATGATTCTCTCTCAAGATCCAAGATTGGCACTGGTTTGTTGGCCAAAGTCAAGACCTTTGTCCATCGCGGATGTGTTTGAATCATGAAGGCTTTGTTCCATATCGCATGTCTTATCCAAGTTGTGATTTGTTGGCCAAAGTCAAGATCACTTCTTGTCCATCGACATCGATTACGAAGCTTTCCAAGGTCAATGGATCACGCTTAACTGGAATCATTAAGCTTGTTGTGCCAAAGCCAAAGCTTAGTTGATTCAGAGGAAAAAGGTTAGGGAATATATTGGATATATTGGCATATATGTTTCGGACTTGGATGTCCACCTCCTGGATCTAGGAATTGGATGAGATCCAATTGATCTTAGAGATCTACCTAGTTAAATATCATACAGCTTGTTGGCCAAAGTCAAGGTTGTGTGTTATTTAACGGGATCCTAGCCCACTAGGAAACTAGGTTTCTCGAGTACTCAACAGAGGGTTAGAGGCTCGCCGAAAAATAGTGGGAGGCAAGTATTAAATTTGCAATTTCGTTTAGATACTTTCCACTACGCGCTCATTTCAATTTTTCATCATTAATTAATAAATATATTAGTTGGACTAATATTTAATTGTTATTTTAATTAAACAGTTGGACTGTATTCAAACTACTTCATTTATAGTTGATTATATAATTGGATTATAGTAATCAATATATTTGAATTTAACCAATTAAATTATAGTTGATTATATAGTTAGACTATAATAATCATTATATTCAATTGTACTCGAAATCATTGATTGGATAGTTAGACTATTGGAATCAAGATAACTGAAAGATTAGCGTTTAAAACATAATCCTGGGAGAAATTGTATTTAAACGGCTCTAATTTTCAGATTGGGAATGAAACCTCAGGATAGTCCTAGGAACTGAGAAGTTACTATATTTGATAGAGCAACCTCTTGGGCCTAAGCCTGGAATTGCACGAATAATAGAGCATGAGCTTTGGAAGACTCATGGTGATGATAACTTTAGTGCTCAATCTGTTATGCTTACCACAATGACTCTTTAATTCTGTCGTCAAAATTAAGGATTAGATCCTTGTACTATGATGGTGAAATTAAAGATCTTCATTGATTTATTCTTAGATCTTAGAAGTACGAATTGCAAAAGAAGTTCTTTCGCTCGCGTATGTCAGAGGGTACATCTGTCGAGCACTAGGTGTCGGAGATGATTGCTGACATCGACCAGCTAGGTTAGCTAGGCATTACCTACGTGGCCGAGACTACTAAAGATTTAATCTTATAGTCTCTACCCGAAAGCTGGGGCAGGTTCATGATGATCCAAAAGTAAACTCTTGGAGAGTTGATGGCTATGCTCAAGGAGGTAGAGCTAGAGCTTCTAAAAGGGGCAAAGGCAAAATCATCATAGTCTTCTAGGAAGACATAGGACATATCCCAAGTTGTCTGCTAAACTGTGGCAAACAGAGTCACTAGAAGCGTGACTGTCGTATGGACAAGGCAGACATGAAGAAAGTGAAGGAAGGGCAAGACTCCGGCTTCAAGTATGTTTGTTATAAACATATCCACTACTGGTTTTAAAATTGGATTTTGATTCTGGATGTGGTATGAAGATATGCACTGATGTACGAGATCTGCTAATAAGCAGGATATTGACTTCAGATGAGATCTACCTGCGAGTCGAAAACGGGACGTAAGTCACTGTTTTAACCGTAGAAACCTAAGTTTAGGAACTACCCTTTGGGCATGTACTTAAATTAGGAAACTGTTATAATGTACCTAGTTTGACTAGAAACATTATCTCTATATCTAAGTTTAACCCGTTGTGGGTATACCTTTATATTCTAGAACACTAAGTGTTTTATTTTATAAAGATGATATTGAGATAAGCACATTACATGTGAATAACAGTATTTATATTTTGAATATAAATGAATCTCAAACGTATAACATGACAAACAAATAACTCAAACTGAATTAATCAGATGAGACTTATTTGTGGCATTATTGTCTGGGACACACTAACAAGACTCGTATATCCATACTTTCGAAGAGTGGGTACTAGGACGAATTTGATTCTATTCAAATGATGTCTACGAATCTAGTTTATTGGGCAAAATGCCTAAAACACCTTTTACTTGGTAAAAGTGTAAGTGCCACCGAATTGTTAGCCCTCGTTCATAGTGACGTAAGTGGGCCCATATCTAGCTAGGCTAGAAGTGGATATGAACACTTCGTAACCTTTACGGATGTTGCATCACGTTTTGGTTATGTGTTTCTTGTGAAACACGGATCAGAAACTTTTGATTAATTCAAAGAATTTCGACACGAAGTAGACAAACAGATCGGCTAAAGTATTAAAACCGTCACAGTTCGACCATGGTGGAAAATACTTAAGCAATAAGTTTCTCAAATACTTGAAAGAGTATAGTATTCTTTCAATGAGGACTCCTCCCGGAACACGTCAATTTAACGGTGTGTCCGAACAGAGAAACCAAATTTTGTTGGACATGATAAGGTTAATCATGAGTCGCTCTGAGCTATCATTTCCTTCATAGGATACGCATTAAACAGAGCAAAAATTATTTTGAATAAGGTTCCATAAAAATCTGTTAGACAGACTTCATATTAGATATGAACAGGAAAGAAACCGGGTTTTCTCATTCCTGTAGATTTGGGTATGCTGGGCATAAGTTTGGATGATACCAAACTAGAACCCAAATCGGATAAGTACCTCATTGTAGGTTATCCCAGGGAAACCAAAGTATAGTACTTATACAACTCATAAGAGAACAATGTAATTGTTGCTCACCATGCGGTTTTCCTAAGAGGAATACCTATATGCAGTGGTAAGTGAGAGGAAAGTAAAACTCGATGAAAATCAGAGTAATACTGTTCCAGGCACCGATTCCTTAATGGAACACAAATAGTTCATCAAGGATGAAACTATACCAATAATCTTCGAATACACAAGAACCGCGTAAGTCGGAGAGAGTTAGAAAACAACCTGGGAGGTATGGGTTTCTGATCTCACCTCATAAGGATGTCAATCTTATTGAGGAATACGAACTGACTACGTATGAGGAAGTGATACAAGGTATCGACTCCCTATTATGGCAAAGTGCCATGAAGTCCTAAATGGATTCCATGTATATCAACCAAGTTTGGAACTGGTTGTTGTACCGGAAGGCATTGTGCCTATTGGTACTATATAAGTCTTCAAGGAAGGCAACATACCAACGTACTAACCTGGGCTTGTAGCGAAAAGGTATCGTTATCAACATTGTGTCGATTACGACGAAACCTTTTACTTGTTGGCATGGTTAAATCCATTCGGACAATGCTTGCTAATGCTGCATGTTTCATTCATAAAATATGGCAACTGAGCGTCAAAATCACTTTCCTTAAATGGAAACCTTTTGGAGGATGTTTACAACATCCTGACGGTTTTTTCATACTAAAACATGCAAACAAGGTTTGCAAGTTAATTCGATCCATTTATGGATTGAAGCAAGCATTGCGTTCTTGGAATTATCGTTTTGATGTAATCATAATGGTATATGATTTAATTCAAAGCGAAAATGATTATTGTGTATATAAGGAGGTTAGTGGGAGCACACTGATAGTGATTGTCCTAAAATGATGATATGTCATTTATTGGAAATGATATTCACATAATGCAATCGGTGAAAGCTTGGCTTTCATGAAAATTCTCCGTAGAATTCTTGGGAGAAACAACCTTTTTTCTATGAATAAGGATCTACTAGGATAGATCTAAAAGTTGTTGACACTCTCCGAGAACTCGTACATTGAAAAATGTACGCGACCTGGTGTCTCATACGCTTTGAGCATATGGATTCACAATCGGGCCAATCCATGTGATGGTCACTGGATTGATGTTAGGAACATCCTTAAGTATCTTAGAGGAACTAAGGATGCTTTCTTACACTATGGAGAAGGAGAACTTGAAGTGACTGGGTTCACTGCTGCAAGTTTCCTAATCGACAAAAACGACTATAAGTCGTAACAACGGTACTATAAAGTTTGAATAATGGAACAGTGAGCTGGAAATCTTCCAAGCAAGATACTGTTACCGAATAAACAACAAAAGCGGAATATTGCTGTAGCTGAGGCAGTAATAGAAGCCATTTGGGTCGATAATAATCCTAATTAGATTAGGAATAGTTCTGTTAGCAACTGAGCTAGGCTACAATACAGGCTAAAGAATTAATGGTCTCATCAACGATCTAGATATGTACTTCAAATATTCATCTGATTCGTTCGGATCATACATCATGGCGATGTGATGATCGAATAAATCGCATCAGATGATAACACTGCAAATCCGCTGACGAAAGCCTGTTCTCAGCAGAAATTTGAGCGAACCGTACATAGTTCGGGTGTAGGACACTTGAGTGATTGGCTATAGGCCAAATGGGAGATTGTTGGACAATTATGACCCATAACATCACTATTTGTACAGATCATGGTGTTGTTGTACAAATTAACTATGTGACAAAGGAAATTGCCCTTTTATCATTTGTAACAGATTACCAAGATATATAAATGATAGAAGGTCCTAATGATTAGTTCCAGATTGAGATGAAATGAGACAGTATCAATCCACGAAGGTTTAATCATTAAATATCCCTAGTCTGAGTATTATCGAGATTGGACATCGATAATGTGTAAAAGACTAGTATTACACTTGTGCGCGTTGTGGGAGCATAACGACATAGTTCTCATATATTTGGGTATATGATACTCATGCAAGTGTAATAGGAGGTTGTATTTACCGATGGTATGGAAACAGCTTCACTCTGGATAGACCCCTCGGAATTCCATTGGTAGTATGACTATGTGTCTATGGAAGTCCGAATCAGGGTAGGTGTATTTGGTCTTAACCTGAGACTTGCACCGCTAATACTTGCGACAATCAATATACTTTGGTTTTGGTCGTCCAGGGCTTTAACAGGTTCTGTGTACGCCTCTTCTGGGTATATTGAGAATCGTAGTGTATTGGGTGTGATGTCAAGATGGAAGTATCACTCCAGTCATAGTGGAGATGATGATCACGTAGGATATGGAACTGGTGCTCTTTTATGCTGCAGCTATCGGGATATTATGACTAGGTCATGTTTATCCGATTATAGAGACTAGTTACCAGAGATCCGATATGTGCTTCGTACGGGGCAGACACAATTCCAGCCCCAGGCCTTGCACGTGACATCTGATACTGGATCGCAATACGCAATACTACGTATACTACGCCTGATATAGATCACATATTCCTATAAGAATATTTCTGGAAAATTGGGTAGGCACGATGCTTTGTTAGAAGCCAACCATGTCTTGTAAATCGGTAAAAACGTAATACTAGGTACGTACGTGTTCGGATAGTCCGACGACCGAATTTACTGCCAACATATCCGGGGATCTCATGGGTCGCTTCCCGAAGATTCACCGATGAAGTATGACTCGCACTTTATTAATTTGGGATTAATTATAAGAGAGAGAAAATTAATCTGGGATTAATTACGGAGATATTTTATCTGGGATAAAATATTGTTTAAAGAGAGAGAACGATTAATTTGGAATTAATAGATAAAATAATATATTCGATATATTATACGAAATTAGATTTCGACGCGGAATTAAAATTAGATTTTAATTCGGGCGAACGAGTTAATTTAGAATTAATTTGTTAGCGACGTGAATAGTTTTGCTAGGCATAATTATTTAATTAAATTTGATTTAATTACGTCGTAACGAAAAATTCGTTAATTTGGAATTAGCGAACCCGAGCCCGGGAGTGTTTGCGGGTCCACTCACATTTCGAATTCAAGTACGGCCCACAAGTCACATCAAGCGTCAAATCATTAGTCATTCAAGTGATGTATGTCTTGTCACTTTGAGTGATGTAATGTCAGTCACTATTCATGAGTGATTGATGGTGGTGGTTGGAAGGCATTAATTGCTTTTTGGCTCCAAAATTTTATTTGACTTTTAGAAAGACATTTAAAAATTTTGGAAAAGAATATTTTTTGGTATTAGTTTTTGGAAAAACCAAATACAAAAACCAACACAACTCTCACTCTCTCTTCTCCTCTCTTCTATTCGGCCAAGGGCCACTTCTCTCTCATTTTTCTTGCCAAATGCCGAGAGCAACAAGGAACAAATAAGGGAATTTTGTGGCAAAATTCCAAGGTCCTAGCACATATTAGGAGTCATCCAAAGGTGATAGGGAAACCCACCCATGGGCATGGAATCACCATTTGCAAAGCTTGGAGCTTGGAGCATCAATGGAGGGATGACTGAAAATCAAAGGAACACATAGAAGCCCATTGCCGAGAGCTTCCTAGGAGGAGCAAAAGATTTGTGTTCGACGCATCGCATAACCGATCAATGTAAGTATGATTCCGCCATACTTCTTATTAGTATTCACACATGTTTCTATGCTTGAATTGATCTTGGGACTAATCTAGAAACCCAACAGTAATAACCCCGAAGAACTCCTCAAGCCCGCACCAAACGACATTCTTCAGAACCTCTGAAGTCTCCAAACGGATCAACCCTGCGAACTCGCAACGCCGGAACTCCGACTACCAATCTTCCTCCTTGAGAAATCTGAAGACTTAAGATATTAGGTTAAGGTTGTGTTTATGTGTTGATTGTCACTCAAAATTCAATCTCACCAAAAGAAAGAAGACAAGGTAATCAAAAGAGTCTTCAAGGTTAAAATTAAGAAGGTTGAAAGTAACGAAGATTTTAGGCTTTGAATAATGTGTTTTCAACACATGTGAAAGTGGATCTAAGTTTATTTATATATGTAGGGCAAAAGTAAGGTTTTTCATTGTGTAAAATTGGCTTAAAGCGCGTAAAAAATAACCCACTTACTCACGGACGTTCGAACACACCTCAAACGTAAAATTTCTGCCTCTGCACGTTCAAACACTCGGATAAACGCAACTCGAATACAAGTCGAGGATTGATTTTTATGTACAACTTAAAATACTTGTAACTTTCTCGTCCCTTAAAGAAATCTTGCGTTCTTTATATGTACACGATCGTCTTCGAGTCTACTTTCCAATGAAACTAAGCTCATGTCAATTGAAGCTTTAAATATTCTGGATTATCCAAAAGAGTGAACATCAACTGAATGACCATCTGATGTTGTCTAAATACTTGTCAAATTGCTCTGAGATCTTCAAGACTCATTACAACTCAATTGAACTTATTTTATTACAGACTTTGTCAACAAATATGGAACTAACACTCTCCACACGATTGGATTTTGGAGGAGAGTTGGTCCAAAACAATCAAGCTTCCACCGTTAATGATACAAACACTATCTCAGGATCACTGAGGTATAAAAACTTTCGTTTGGAGGTGCCATAATTTGACCGACAAGATGTTACTGTCTGGATGTTAAAGATGGAACACTTATTTGACACATATCCTATGCCAGATGAGCAAATGATATCAATGATTGCCTATCATTGGGAAGGGGAATCTCTATCTTGGTATGCTTGGATGAGGAAGAATGGTCAATTGAGGTCATTGAGAGCATTCGTGGAGGCTGTGACGTCAAGATTCAGAGACTCCGTGTTTGAAAATCATGAGGGAGTACTATTCAAACTGTCTCAAACCACAACTGTCAAGGCTTATATGAAAGAATTTGAGGTATTTTCTAACAAGGTTAATGGCCTATCTGCTAGTTCACTATTAAATTGTTTCATATATAGGTTGAAAATTGGTATAAGAAGAGAAGTAATTGCTTTGAAACCAGTAAATATCATGGAAGTCATGAATTTGGCTATATTGCAAGAAGAGAAATTAAGGAAATTGAGAGTCTTGGTGAACACTAAAAAGTGCACATTTATTAAAAGAAAAATTAATTATTTTACACTTGTAATTTCATTAATCCCCTTAATTTACCACATTTGTAAAATAATAATTAAATTTATTTTTCTTATATTTATTATGTTTTTTTATTTATTATGTAGGTGAAATAATACTTTGGATGCATAACTAGAAATATGGACGTGACATTTGGATTTTGGAGGTCAAAAACTTAAAAGGACGTTCTAACAATGTACAATTTTGGAAATTCTAACTTTGTGTAATTTTCGTATTTTGGCCATAACCTTTTACTCCGATATCGGATTGAAGCGATTCCAGTTCCAGATGAAAGAAGACTAAAATATCTACAACGTTGCTGTTGACAAGAGTTTTGAGGTTTTCAAGACCGAAATTGACGAAAAATCCAAAATGTGTTATATGTAATTATAAAAAATAAAAATAAAATAAAAATGGTGGATAGACCCTCACATGTAGCTTTTTTCAATTGCAAATTGCAATTGCCTTCAACAATTATAATTTTTAATTGTTGAAGAGGTTAGGGTCCTCTATAAATTAGAGGATGCTAAGCTCTTAAAACTTCATACTTTCTTCTGAATTTCTCTAGTAGAATTTGGGAGATAGTGTCATGTGTGTTTTATTTTTTTTTTCTAGCTTTCTTGTAATTTTTTTCAGTAATAAAATTAATGGTTTTTTTTAATTCAAATCATGAATAACTAATTTTATATTGCTGGGGTAAAGAGTGAAGCTTTTAATATAAAAATATAGATTAATCTTATTTATATTATAATATATAAATCGTAATCCAATGATTAATATTTAATTTAAATCCGGATTAATTATTGAGAAACTTTGTTACCGCCTTTATGGCTGGTTTTATTTATTTAGCATAATTGAATACCTAACTGAACTTGTTATAGACAAATATTATCACGGCCTTTATGGCTGGTTTTATTTGTTTTGGCATACTTAATTCCTGAAATAAATTAATTGGGTAATAATGAAAATTTATATATTATAAAAAGTAAGATTTCTAAATTTGAAATATTAAAAGTGGATCTCATAACCTCAACATTTTATTTTATTGTTGCAGTTTAATTTAAAATTTTCAATCATTTCGAACAATTCACTCTTTTTATTTTTACTTGAATTTTTTTTTATCTTATTAAATCTATTCCATGTGGATCGATTCCGAACTTATCGGGTTATTTTATTACTTTGACACTCTTATACTTGAGAGTAAGGAACCACTTTGTAAGTGTGTCAAGTCTCATTTAGGATCCAGAAGAGTACATTCCCAAATACCTTAGTCAATACTATTAGTATAGCTAATGCTTCAGAAAATAAAACTAGCCAAGCAGTGGATGGCCGGTTAAAATATTGACTCTTACTGAGATGCAAAACAGAAGGGAAAATGGTTGTGCTATAACTATGATGAAAAATTCGTAAGGCTAAAATGTTGCTTATGATTATTTCTGGAAATTAAGAGTAGAAAAATGAGGAAGAAGGAAGAGATGAGGGTTCACAACCATGGAATGAGGGTAATGGAGAATCACAGAAGCCAAAAATAAGCTTTCATGCCTTCTCTGAATATCCTTTCCCAAAAACTTTGAAGTTGATAGGTACAATCAATGGAAAGAATGTCCAAATTCTAATAGATAGTAGGAGCACTCACAACTTCATACAGCAGAGGGTGTTGTCTTATCTTGGGTTGGATGTTGTGTCTTCAAGCCCTTTTGAGGTTATGATTGGGAATGGTGAGACACTGAAATGTGAAAGTATCTGTCCTGGAGTACCAATAATGCTTCAAAAGCAACAGTTCTCAGTGGACTTCTTTGTTTTACCCATTCAGGGGTCGGAATTGGTGTTAAGGGTACAATGGTTGGAAGTTCTTGGCCCGGTTATCATGGATTACAAGAGATTGATGATGAAATTTACTTATAAAGGAAAAGCAGTGACATTACAATGAGATAATAGATTGGTCAAGGATTTTGTGTCTCTACCACAACTCAATCCATAGCATCCTATTATCACATGTAGCTCATGAAGGGAGAGTCTGGGGGTACAGAAGTGAATGGTAGAATACAGCCTATACTGGAAGAGTTTGCAGAGGTATTTTCTCAACCCAAGGAGTTACCACCAGCAAGGGTTTTGGACCATCACATACACTTGATACCAGATACACAACCAGCAAATGTGAGGCCTTATAGGTATCCCCATTTTCAGAAAGAGGAAATTGAGAGATTGATTAAAGAAATAATGGAAAAAGGAATTATACAATATCAGTCCGCTCTCATCTCCAGTATTGTTGGTTAAAAAGAAAGATGGCTCATAGAGGTTTTGTATGGACTACAGAGTATTGAATGTTGTCACTGTCAAGGATAAATTTCATATCCCAACAGTAGATGAGTTAATAGATGAACTACATGGAGCCACCATATTTTCCTAGCTTGATTTGAGAGCTGGATTCCACCAGATCAGAGTATCTGCAGAAGATGTAATAAAGACTGCATTTAGGACTCATGAGGGACATTATGAGTTTCTTATAATGTGCTTTGACTTGAGTAATGCTCCATCTACATTTAAAGCTAATATAAATCATATTTTCAAACCATTTTTGAGAAATTTTGTCATAATATTCTTAATGATATATTGGATTATAGTCCTTTTTGTGAACTGCATTTGAATCATCTTAGAGCTACTTTCGAATGTCTGTCAGTTAATTCTTTTGCTGCCAGATCCAGTAAGTGTATGTTTGGCCAAAGAAGAATTCAATACTTAGGCCACTGGATTTCTGAATAAGGCCTAGAACCAGACTACTCTAAGATCAATGACATGCTTTACTATCATGTACCAGTTACGGTCAAACACCTAAGAGCATTCCATGAGCTGACTGGGTACTATAGAAGATTTGTGAAAAATTATGTGTTAGGAAACATAATCCCTAATATAATTACATGTTTGTCCTCTTAGGATCTAACCATACATGTATTACTAGTCCTAGATTTATTTACATGCTAATTGAAATAAATCTATATTAACCACAACACAATTGCATACCTTAAACTTGTAGAGACTCTTAATCAAACTTAATTGATTGCTTAACTCAATAAGCAAAGGGTCTTATTTATAGGAGGAAATCAAGTCACTATGCATTGATTACTATTAATCAAATAATTAGGATGCATAATGACATTCTCTAATCCTTCCAAAAATGTTACCATCATGGGTGTACCATTTGTTCCCCATTTAACATTTTACTAATTGTTGTTACTTAACAACTCTTGTTGTTACTTAATTATTTGATTAACAACTCTTGTTGTTTACTTAGTAATGAAATCATTACTAATTGTTGTTATTTAACAACACCACATAATTAGCTTAATAATTTCCAAGATGAAATTATTACTAATTGTTGTTATTTAACAACACCGAATAATTAACTTAATAATTTCCAAATGAAATTATTACTACAATTAATTTCCAACATCTCCCACTCACACATGATGGGATCAACAATTTTTATTATCTCTACAAGAATAATTCATACTTGGCAATTGTGCCGTGCGACCAGCATACTTCGAGAGCTCACTTGCTATACATCTGTTAGGAATATATAGCCGCTCGAAAAATGGATAGAACCATAGTGGATTATGT
>SKCR01025383.1:0-293786 GCA_019454045.1 Zanthoxylum bungeanum
GTTCACCATATGGAAGAGCACCAGAGGCAGAATCTTATAATCAATATGATGAAACTGCGAACTATATCAACAATTTCAACAGATATGGAAACAATCCATATTCCAATACCTACTACCCAGGTTGGAGGAATCATCCTAATTTCGCATGGAGCAACACTGCAGGGCAAATGAACAATCCACTACCAGGATTCCAACAGCAGGACAAAGGCCAAAATTATGAAAAAGAACCAAGAATAGCAGAAGTACTGGCCCATATGAAAAAGAAACAAACAACATACGATGCTATGTTTCAGAGCCAGTCTGCTTCTATAAAGGCACTGGAAAATCAATTGGGACAATTCGCCAATGCTCAGAGTTACAGACCGCAAGGTACCCTTCCTAGCAACACAGGACCAAATCCAAGAAACAGAGGGAAGGAGTAATGTCAAGCCATCACTTTGAAAAGCGGCACTGAAATCAAAAAAGATGTTGGAGTCAATGCATCCACTGAGGAAGTTCCAAAAGAAAATATGAAACAAATCCACAGATGGAGGAAAAAAAGGCAAAAGAAAATGATCGAGAAAGATTTACTCCACCTCCCATTTTTCCACAGCGTCTCCAGAAACATAAATTGGACAAGCAGTTTGCTCGATTCCTATAGATCTTCAAAAAGTAGCATATCAACATTCCATTTGCAGAAGCGTTGGAATAAATGCCCAGCTATGTCAAATTAATGAATGACATTCTGTCACGAAAGTAAAGATTGGGAGATTACGAGACAATACCATTGACAGAAGAATGCAGTGCCATCATTCAGAGGAAGCTTCCCAAAAGTTGAAAGATCCTGGCAGTTTCACCATTCCTTGCACCATAGGCGAACATTACTTCGGTAAGGCTTTGTGTGATTTAGGTGCGAGCTTTAACTTGATGCCTTTGTCTATTTACAGGAAACTGCAGATTGGAGAAGCAAAGCCCACCTCAGTTACTCTGTAACTTCTTGATAGATCGCTCAATTTCCGAGAGGTGTAGTTGAAGATGTGCTGGTCAAAGTCGACAAATTCATTTTCCTAGCATATTTCATTATCCTTGATATGGAAGAAGACAAAGATGTACCCATCATCCTCGGGAGACCATTCTTGGCTACATGTTGAACTATTATTGATGTACAAAAATGTGAACTAACCATGAGGGTACAAGACCAAGAAGTAACATTCAATGTTTTCAATGCCATGAAATTCCAGAATGACGAAAAAGAGGAAGAATTTTTCAGAATTGATGTAATAAATAGTATCATCCAGAATTTTGATGCAATGTAACTTTCCACGGATAAACTTGAAGCTTGCATCACCAACATGACTGACAGTGAACTAGATGATGAAATTTTGTAATGTATCAACTATCTTTACAGACCCTCTCGCTTCAGATCGAAACCACATGTGGAAAGTTTGGAACTACCGAAAAAGGAGTAAATCAAGCCCTCGATTGAAGAACCACCGTAGCTGGAACAAAAGCCACTTCCAAACCATCTCAAGTATGCATTTTTAGAAAATTCTTCTGATTTACCTGTGATTATTTCTTCATCGCTAACATTGGAGCAGAAAGGTAAGTTGCTGAGAGTGCTACGTGATCACAAGAAAGCTATTGGCTGGACTATAGCAGACATTCGAGGCATTAGTCCATCATTTTGCATGCACAAAATTCTAATGAACGACGAGTACAAAGCCACAGTGGAGCATAAACGGAGACTAAATCCAATCATGAAAGAATTCATGAAGAAAGAAATTATCAAATAGTTGGATGCCGGCATCATCTACCCCATCTCTGACAGCACGTGGGTGAGTCATATGCAATGTATGCCAAAGAAAATAGGAATTATTGTAGTCACAAATGAAAAGAACAAGTTGATTCCAACAAGAACAGTGACTGGATGGAGAGTATGCATGGACTACAGGAAGTTGAACAAAGCAACAAAGAAGGATAATTTCCCACTGCCATTCAAATGCTAGACAGACTGACGGGACATGAATTCTATAATTTTCTGGACGGATACTCGGGGTACAATCAGATTGCCATTGCCCCAGAAGATCAGGGGAAAACCATTTTTACATGCCTGTATGGTACTATTGCTTTCCGCAGGATGCCTTTTGGACTATGTAATGCTCTTGCCACATTTCAACGTTGCATGATGGCCATCTGCTCAGACATGCTGGAACAAATTATGGAGGTTTTCATAGATGATTTTTCTGTCTTTGGAGACTTTTTCGACCACTGCTTGCAAAATCTGGAAAAAATGTTACAAAGATGCGAATATACCAACATGGTACTTAACTGGGAGAAATGCGACTTCATGGTGCACGAGGGCATTATTCTGGGACATTAGATCTCTCAAAAGGGAATCGAGATAAACAAAGCAAAGATTGAGACAATATAAAAACTACCTCCACCATCATCCGTCAAAAGGGATTCAGAGTTTTCTCGGACATGCAGGCTTTTACAAAAGATTTATCAAAGACTTCTCCAAGATTGCTAAACCTCTATGCAATCTGCTGGAGAAAGATGTACCTTTCAATTTCACCAAAGAATGCCATGAAGCGTTTAAGATATTGAAACAGAAGTTGGTCTCTACCCCCATCATAGTAGCACCAGACTGGATTCTTCCATTTAAGGTGATGCTAGTGATTTTGCTGTAGGTGCATTTTTTGAGACAACGCAAAGTAAAAATTTTCCATACCATTTACTACTTCAGCGGAACTCTAAATGAAGCACAACTCAACTACACAATCACTGAAAAGGTGTTGATCGTAGTTGTGTTTGCTTTTGATAAATTTCGCTCCTATCTGCTGGGTCCCAAAGTGGTGGTCTACACAGATCATTCAGCAATCAAATACCTGATCATGAAGAAAGATGATAAGCCTAGATTGATCTGTTGGGTGCTTCTGCTGCAAGAATTTGACATGGAGATCCGAGACAGAAAAGGGACAGAAAACCAAGTGGTATATCACTTATCGAGGCTCGAGAATGGAGAAACAGCTGGTAATGAACTGACAATCAAAGAAACCTTTCCGGATGAATAGTTATTTGCCATCAAACAATAGGAAGTCCCTTGGTATGCTGACTATGTAAACTACATAGTATCGGGAAAATGGCCGTTGGAATAGACACTTCAACAACAGAATAAATTCTTCAAGGAAGTCAAGCACTATGTCTCGGATGAGCCGTACTTATTCAAATGCTTTGCTGATCAATTACTAAGATGTTGTGTTCCACATGAGGAGTTCAATAGTGTCCTTCAGCATTGTCATTCATCACCATACAGCGGACACTTTAGCGGAGATAAAATTGTAGCCAAAGTCCTACAATCAGGTTTGTACTGACCAACTCTATTTAAATGTGCTTATTTATTTATTCTTCAATGTGACATGTGCTAGAGAACATGAAATATTTCAAGGAAAAATGAATGACCTCTTCAAAACATTCTTGAAGTTGAGATATTTGATGTATGGGGGATTGATTTTATGAGATCCTTTGTTCCATCATTCGGAAACCTATACATTCTGGTTGCAGTAGACTACATCTCTAAATGGGTTGAAGCAATAACACTACCATCAAATGATTCAAAAGTGGTGTTAAAATTCCTTAAAAAAATATTTTCACTCGCTTCGGAACACCCCGGGCAATTATCAGTGATGGTGGCACACATTTCTACAACAGATACTTTGATGCACTCCTATCCAAATATGACCCGAATTGACCAAAAGTCCACGCCTTATAGAAATTAATTAAAAGCCCATTGGACTTTAATTAAATAAACATTAGATGTTAATCGGGCTTTGAGACCCGTTGCGATTAAATTTGGAATTTAAGTCGTAAAGGTTCGTTAATAAAAGTGTAATATTTAATTTGGAATTAAATAGTGAATTAGAATTAAATGTGTATTAAATTGGATTTAATTATGTAGTTTAATTTAATTCAAGAATTCGTACTTTGAGTACTTATTCGCAAAACGAGTTTGACTCGAGCAAAAAATCAAATCGTTGTTTGAACATTGGATGATCACTAATTATCAGATTAATTAATTGGATTTGATTGATTGATAACATGCTTGTATGAATACATGGTTGCGATGTATGAATAATGTATATCGGATGGATATTAGTCGGGTGGGATAATTTTGGAAATTGTAATAAATTTGATTTATTAATTGGACCTGCGTGTCCAGCCTTATCACCTCTATACTCTTTGTATTCTCTTCTCACCTATTCCCCTCAATGTAAATGAGGTTTCTTTAGAAGTGTAGTGTAACGGGTAGAAGTAAGTACATATGCTAGTTTTGGAGAGAGAAAATGAGAGATTTGATCTAGGATCAATGTAAAGTATCCATCCGCATATCATTATTATTTTATTTCATATGCGCTTTATTATGTGTTTAGAATGCATGTTTAAGGGTGTATGATGATGAGACCTTAACAAAGATAATAAATTGGTAGCCAATTGCACGCGAAAAACCCTCGTTCAATATCAAGTGTTTTTCCTTCCATTGAGTGATTCTTACTCAAGATCCGAGATTGGCATTGGGTTGTTGGCCAAAGTCAAGCCCTTTGTCCGTCGAAGATGTGTTTGAATCACGAGAGCTTTGTTCCATATCGGTGTCTTGTCCAAGTTGTGGTTTGTTGGCCAAAGTCAAGACCACTTCTTGTCCATCGACATTGATTACGAAGCTTTCCATGGTCAATGGGTCACACTTGACTGGGATCACTAAGTTTGTTGTGCCAAAGCCAAGGCTTAGTTGATTCAGAGGAAAAAGGTTAGGTTATACATTCGATGTATAGGCATATATAAGATATATGTTTGGGACTTGGATGTCCACCTACTGGATCTAGGAGTTGGATAAGATCCAATTGATCTTCGAGATCTACCTAGTTAATTATCATACAATTTGTTGGCCAAAGTCAAGATTGTGTGATATTTAACGGGATCCTAGCCCACTAGGAAACATGGTTTCCCGAGTACTCGACAGAGGGTTAGAGGCTCGACGAAAAATAGTGGGAGGCAAGAATTGAATTTGCAATACTCGTTCAATTACTCGCCATACGCGCTCATTTAAATTATTTCGTCATTAGATTAAATGTTAGTTGGACTAATATTTAAATTGTTGTTTTAATAAACAGTTGGACTGTATTATACTTGATTATATATAATTGGATTATATTAATCAATATATTTGAATTAATTAATTTCAGTTTACAGTTGATTTTATAATTGGATTATAGTAATCAATGTAATTGAGGTTAATTAATTTGGATTATATTTGATTATATAGTTGGACTATTATAATCATTATAATATATATAGTACCACTAATCATTGATTAAATAGTTGGACTATTGTAATCAAGATAAAATTGAAAAGTTGGATATTTAAAATATAATCTGGGATTAAAATATTTTAAATCATTTAATTTTCAAATTGGGAATAAATAATAGGTTACTTTATTTGATAAAATAACTTATTATACCTCACGCCCAAAATTAAGCAAAATAAGTAGAGCATAAAATCTTTGGAAGATTTATGTGATGATGACTTTAATGCTTAATTTAATATACTTGTCATAAATCTAATTTTAGATTTAAGAAGTATTAAAATTGCAATTTATAATTCTTGGAGAATTAATTGACTATTCTAGAGGAGATAAAGTCAAAGTTTGCAATTGGGCATGTAGCACGAGGTGCACATCGTTTCAATATTCCGAAACCCAAGGCTTGGCCAAAGGTTTCTGAAATATTGAAAAGATAATTGAAATATCCCAAAGTGACTACCATTTGGATATGGCAGACACGAAGGAATTAAAGAAAGGGCAAGGCTCTTACTTTAAAAATGTTTGTCTTAGTTATGTTCACAGCTAGTATTGAAATTAGATTTTAAATACTTAGTGTGGTACATAAAATATATGTATTGATGTTCAGAATCTGCTTTGAGCAGGATACTGACTTCAAGCTGAGATTGCTCTGCGAATCGGAAACGGGACGAAAGTCGCTGTTTCGACCGTAGATACCTAAGTTTAGGAACTACCCTTCGGGTGTGTACTTAAATTAGGAACTGTTATAATGTAACTAGTTTGACTAGAGACATTATCTCTATATCAGTGTTTAATCCGTTGCGGATAAAACCTTTATATTATAGAACACTAAGTGTTTTATTATATAAAGATGATACTGAGATAAATACATTAGATGTAAATAACAGAATTTATATTTTGAATATAAATAAAATCTCAAACATATAAAATGACAAATAAATAGCTCAAATTGATTTGATCAATAGAGACTTATTTGTGGCATTGTTGTCTAGGACACAATTTAACGAGACTCGTATATCCATACTTTTGAAGAGTGGGTACTAGGACTGATTTGACTATTCAAATAAGGTCTGCGAATCCAGTTTATTAGGTAAAGTACCTAAAATACTATTTACTTGGTAATAGTAAAAGGGCCACCGATCTGTTAGCCCTATTCATGGTGAAGTTTGTGGGCCCATATCTAGCTAGGCTAGATGTGAACATGAATATTTCGTGACCTTAACAGATGTGGCATCACGTTATGGTTATGTGTTTCTTTTGAAGAACACAAATCAGAAACTTTTTAGAGTTTCGACACGAAATAGATAAACAGATCGGCTATAGTATTATACCGTCACGGTAAGACCGTAATGGAAAATACTTAAGCAATAAGTTTCTTATATACTTGAAAGAGTATAGTATTCTTTCAAATGAGGACTCCTCCTGGAACACGTCAAAGTGACGGTGTGTCCGAACGGATTAACCGAATCATGTTAGACATGATAAGGCTAATCATGAGTCGCTCTGAGCTACTATTTCCTTCAACGGATAAGTTTTAACAGTGCAATAACTTATTTAGAATAAAGTTCCATAATAATCTGTTTGACAGATTACATATTAGATATGAACGGGAAAGAAACCGGGTTTCTCATTCCTGACTATTTGGGATGCTAGGCATATGTTTGGATAATACCAAACTAAAGACCCAAATTGGATAAGTGCCAATATAGGTTATCCTAAGGGAAACCACAAGTATAGTACTTATATATCTCACATGAGAATAATGTGATTGTTGCTCACCATGCGGTTTTTCCTGAGAAGAATACCGATATGCAGTGGTCAGTGGGAGGATAGTGATACTCGATGAAAATCGGAGTAATACTGTTCAAGGCACGAAGTCCTTAATGGAACACAAATAGTTCATCTATGATGAATCTATACCATTAATCTTCGAGTACACAAGAACCGCGTAGATCAGAGAGAGTCAGAAAATGACCTAGGGTATGGGTTTCTGATCTAACCTCATAAAGATGTCAATCTTATGAAGGTATATCCGCCGACTACGTTTTGAGGAAGTGATACGAGGTATCGACTCCCTATTATGGCAAAGTGCCATGAATCCGAAATGGATTCCATGTATAACAACTATTTTGGAAACTAGTTGTTGTACCACAAGGCATTGTGCCTATTGGTACATTAAACGTCTTCAAGGAAGACATACATGAATGGCAACATACCAACGTACAAAGCCGGGCTTTTGACGGAAAGGTATCGTTATCAACATTGTGTTAATAACGGTTCAACCTTTTACCTGTTGCCATGGTAAATCCATTTTGAAGATGCTTGTTGATAACTGCATATTTCATTTATGAAATGTGTCAGTTGCAGATCAAAATCGCTTTCCTGAAAAGGAAACCTTTTGGAGGATGCTTACAACATCCTGGCGATTTTGTATAACCGACAAACAAGGTTTGCAGGTTATTCGATCCATGTTTGGATTGAAACAAGCATAAGGTTCTTGGAACTGACGTTTTGATATAATCATAATGGTTTATGATTTGACTCAAAACGAAATAATTCTTGTGTATATAAGGAGGTTAGTGGGAGAGCACTGATAATGAAATTCCCATAAAACAATCGGTGAAAGCTTGGCTTTCATAAGAAATTCTCCGTGGAATTCTGAGGAGTAACAACCTTTATTCAAGGAACAAAGATCTACAGGGATAGATTTGGAGTTGTTAACACTCTCTGGAAATTGTACATTTAAAATGTACTTGTATTGGTGTCTCATACGCTTTGAGCATATGGAGTCACAATCGGGACAATCCAAGTGATAGTCATTGGATTAAAGTTAAGGACATCTATTAGTATCTTAGAGAACTAAAGATGTTGTCTTAAACTATGGAGATGGAGAACTTGAAGTGACTAGGATCACTGCTGCAAGTTTCCAAACCGGTAAATACTGCGGTACTATAAATTTTGAATAACGGGACAGTAAGCTGGAAATATTCCGAGCAAGATAACTGTTGCCGAATTAACAACAAATGCGGATTATTGCTGCAGCTGAGGCAGCAATAGAAGCCATTTAGATCGATAGTAAATCTAATTAGATTAGATATAGTTCTGTTAGCAGCTGAGCTAGGCATCAGCATAGGTTAAAGAATTAATGGTCTCATCGACGATCCATATATATACTTCTATATTTATCTGATTCGTTCGGATCATACATCGTGGCGATGTGATGATTGTATAAATCGCGTCAAAAGATAATTACGCAAATCCGCTGACGTAACCCTTTCCTCAGCAATTTGAGCGAACCGTACATAGTTCGGGTGTTAGACACTCGAGTGACTGGCTATGTGACAAGTGGGAGATTGTTGGATAATATGACCCATAGCGTCACTATTTGTACAGATCACGGTGTTGTTGTACAAATTAACTATGTGACAAGGAAATTGCACTCTCATGATTTGTGATTAGATCACCATATATGTATAAATGAAGAGAGGTCCATATGATTAGTTCCTGGATTGAGATGATATGAGACAGTATCAGTCCACGAAGGATTAATCATTAAATATCCATAGCCGGAGTATTATCGAGACAGGACATCGATAATGCGGAATAGGCTAGTATTGCACTTGTGCGCGTTGTGAGGGCACAACAGCATAGTTCTCATATATTTAAGTATTGGATACTTATGCAAGTGCGATAGGAGGTTGTGTTTCACCGATGGTACGGGAAACAGCTTCGCTCTGGATAGACCCCTCGGAATCCCATTGGTATTATGACTATGTGTCTATGGGAGGCCGAAATCAAGGTAGGTGTGTATAGTCTTAACCTGAGACTTGCATCGCTAATACTTGCGATAATCGGTAGACTTTGGTCTTGGTGGTACAGGGCTTTAACCGGTTCTGCGTACACCGCTTCTGGGTTTATCAGAGAGTCGTAGTGTATTGGGTGTGATGTCGAGACGGAAGTATCACTTCAGTTATAGTGGAGATGATGTCACGCAGGATACGGTATTAGTGCTCTTAAGTGCTGGCCGGCCATCGAGATATTATGACAAGGTCATGTATATCCGATTATAGAGACTAGTTACCAGACATCCGACATATGCTTCGGACGGGGCAGACACTTATCCAGCCCCAGCCCTAGCACGTGACTATCCGATACTGGGCTGATATACACAATACTACGGTATACTACGCTTGATACAGATCTATATATTCCTGTAAGAATATTTCTGGAGAATTGGGTAGGCATGGCGCTTTGCTAGAAGCCAACCTTGTCTTGTAAATCGGTATGAACGTAGTACGAGGTACTTACGTGTTCGGATAATCCGACGACCGTATTTACTGCCAACATATCCGGAGATCTCATGGGTCGCTTCCTGAAGATTCACCGATGATGTATAACTCGCACTTTAATTAATCTATGATTAATTAGAAGAGAGAGAAAATTAATCTGGGATTAATGGCGGAGATATTTTATCTGGGATAAAATATTAATTAAAGAGAGAGAACGATTAATTTGGAATTAATCGATAAAATAATATATTTGATATATTATTAGAAATTGGATTTCGACGCGGAATTCAAATTAGATTTTAATTCGGGCGAACGAATTAATTTAGAATTAATTCGTTAGCAACGTGAATAGTGATTTCGCTAGGCGTAATCATTTAATTACGACGCGACCGAAAATTCGTTAATTTGAAATTAGCGAACCCGAGCCCGAGAGTGATTGCGAGCGCATTCGCATTTCGAATTCGAGCGCGGCACGCAAGTCACATCAAGCGTCAAATCGTTAGTCACATCATGCGTCAAATCAATTGTCACTTTGAGTGATGTGACTTGACAACATGTCACTTTATTAAAGTGATGTGATGTGACTTAAAGTAAAAGTAGAAATGATGAAAAGCATTAATAGGCTCTTTTGCTTTTTGACTTTTGGTTTTGGCAAAATGTAAATGCTTTTGTATTTGATTTTATTTTTGGAAAATAAAATAAATATATAAGTAAAAAACATTTTACCTTTTCTCTCTCCCATTCACGGTTTCACGTGAAAACCCTTCTCCTTCTCTTTTCCCTCTCTTTTTCTTCTTCCTCTTCTCACGGTTCTAGCCGATTTCTTTCTTGTTTTTCTGGTTTTTGCCGAATCAAGAAGAGAATAAAAGGAAGAAGACAAGTGCTAGCACACACATGGGTTTTATTATGGTGATAGGGAAACGAATTTGTGAGCTTGGAAAGCTTGAAGCTTGGAGCTTCAATGGAGTCTTGCATGGCCGAAAATGGTGGAGTTCAAAACGCCCAAAACCGAGCAGGCCACTGTCAATGAGAGCTACTGCCGAACTCAATGGAGGATGAAAATGGCTTGTGTTCTTCTTCGCATCAAAACCGACCATTGTGAGTATATTCCGCACCTCCTATGTTGTGTATTCATGCGTTTTCTTGCTTGATTTGTTGATCTTGGGACATATATTAGAACTCAACATATATGACATATCATTGACTCTTAAGACGCATCCCAGTGGATATGTGTATCACGCAATTTGCATGTTACACACACAGTTTCGAAAAGAAAGACAATAATTAAGTCTCGGGAATCTGACTTTAAAAGACCTTGTTTGCCAATTTATAAGAAAATTTGATGGGAAGTTTGTCCCTGACGCATAGATATCAATCAAGCCGTTACTTCTTATAAATATTATTTTCTCTTTGTCTTTAACTAATAATTATGATTTGTTTTGTTATTTTCTTTTATTTTCTTCGACAGGATCCAGACTTTTTGACTTTCACGATTTATTTTACCGTTAAGCTAATAATTATCATTTGGGAGGTACTAGTGCTATTTTTACTCATCCTTTTTCAGGTTCTATAAATTCAGCTCGTCATTACACTCTTGAAGACATCCAGATTTGAGAAATAAATATAAAAAAAGGAAGCAACTTCAAGAAGACGAGTTATAAACATCTGTGTGTTTTACGGTACTAGTGTTGGCTCTAAACCAGAATTCGTTGAGGCAGCACATGAATTGGGACGAGTCATAGCTAAAATGAATATGCACCTAGTATATTGCGGTGGCAATCTTGGACTAATGGGGTGCGTTTAAAGAGCCGTATATGAAGGAGGTAGTCAAGTTCTGGGAATCATCCCAAAACCTTTGGCAGAGGCAAATCTTATAGAACCATTAAACGGAGATGAATGCAGCGTGCCATGTATGTCTGAATGACTTGTTGAAATGATTAACCGTGTTAATGTTTTTATTGCTTTGCCAGGTGGCTTGGGCACAATGGAGGAAAGTTTTACAGTGTTATCTTGGGCGAACTTGAACATACACCAGAAACCAATTGGACTTTTTAATGCTGATAAATTTTATGACTTTCTTTGTGTGTTTCTTGATGATGCCCGAAGAAATGGGTTCGTTTCAAAACCTGTAAAAGATATTCCCTTCACTACCAGAACAGCCCATGATTTAATTGACCAACTTTTATCCTTTGAACCACAAATTGACCCTATCTTTTCCAAGATAAAACTAGTCCTATAATGATCGTGGTAAGAAGCGTCAAATAATTCTGGATCGTAAGCGTCAAAAATATTGTGTATATTAATAAAAACATCCGAGATCCGAGTAATTAAGTCTGTTGGGATGTCTTAACACCTAGTGCCATAAAGCCAACTGGTTTGGGAGTCACTGGCCCAAAGCTCGCTACATAGATTGAAGATGTTATATAAAAAAAATATATGAAATCCGAGTAATTAAGTCTGTAAGGGTGTCTTAACACATAGTGTCCTAAAGCCAACTGCCTTGGGAGTCATTAGCCCAAAGCTCGCTACATGGATTAAGTCACGTGTCATCATCTCATCAAATCAACGGTGCGTCGCGACGTGTAAGGATTTTACGTCGCGATGCGTGGACCAAACTTTTACCTATAAATTCAGGCCGAATTCATTTAAAATTTCCATACATTCTTCTGGGGATATCCTTAAGAATACTAAGAAGATTGTATCTTGTTTGTTTATTTACAGCTTTCTTGTATTTAATTTTTATTTTATGCAATAGTTCTTTATTTATTTACTATTCAGTATGAGGAGGTACTCCCCTCTGCTGGGGTGAGTGGTAAAACTTTTATTAATAATATTTAGATTAATCTCCCTTAATTATAATATATAAACTATTTTAAAACCTGACTTAATGGGATACCGCCTTTATGGTCGGTTGGACTTAATTAAATTGATTTTAACCTGACTAAATTGGATACCGCATTTATGGTCGGTTGGAATTAATTATAAATTTGACTTAATCAGGATACCGCCTTTATGGTCGATTGGTAATTTCATGCAAAGTCTATATATTATAATAAGGAGATATCTAAATTAGAAGTAATAAAAGTTGATCCTCTAACCCCCATCATTTCTTTATTGTTAATTTATCTTTTTAATTTCGAAGCTTTACTTTATATCATTTACTTTATTTATATCTCTAATATTCTTAGGTATGTGTGGTAACTAAACCTCTTATTTAGGGTTGTGATGAATTCCAATATCACCATTTTATAAGGGATTATTTTATGTCTTAGGTAATATAAAGGTTTATTTATTGAGTCTTAAGTTTAATGCTTCTTGTTAACTGGGCACTAAAAGATTGATATGGTAAACTTAAAATAAACTTGACGAAGGAATTTCACCTTGGGGCAGGAGACTCTTAGGTAGAGATAACCACTTCATCTTTAAAAGATATTGGAAGGATTCACAACCCTACATAGTTTCATAATATTGAATTTTCCTTTAATTTACTTTCGTATTGTTTTATTTTTTTTATTTTCAGACAAAAATCAACATCCAATCAACAACCATTATATTAGATACTCGTAAATATTTAACTTTATAAATTGATAACTTATGTATTAAGTCCTTGTGTGATCGATACATTTTATACTACTTGAGCGATATGTGTGTTTGCGTTACGTGAGTGATATCACCGATCAGGCCGGGATAGCTGTCAGATGTTAATTATTTTAGATGCAGTTAGAGGGGGATAATTGATATGAATCCAACATGCAGGATTAGTTTGTTACAACCACCATTAATCAATTAATGGTTTTGATGTAACCACCCCCAACCGCTCAATTAGTGGACAATTATGACAACCACTCAACTAATTGTGATGAGTAAAAAGGCAAGTCATTGCCTATAAATTGAGCTCCCATTTGAGAGTTCAAGCATCCACGACAAGAAGTTCAAAGTAAGAGAGCTTAGAGTTTAAGCTCCAAGTATGAGAACTTTGAAAGTGAAGTGTGAGGTTTTTGTAACAAAGTTTGTAATATTTGTAAATTCTATTCAAGTGATAATAGATAGCAAATTTTTCTTATAAATACTTTTCACTGATCAAAAAATCACAACATCAATTTGGATTGTGGGATTTTTATCCGACAGCTTAAACTTAGAGAGAAAAATCTTTTTCACTTACAGAGAAAGGTGCTCTTAATATAGGCCGCAAATTAATAGTGCTTTTAATATAGGGTCGTAGCTGACCGATAACTCATATTGAGGGACATAATTCAAGTCTTGGATCGATAATGACGGTTGAGTTAATTTTTTTTTTTTATTTAATATGTATTAAAGTTAGATTTTTTTCGGGAATAATTTACTGAATTTAATTTAATTTGGGTTGATTTCTGGAAATGCGCTATATATATATATATATATATATACGGGCATGTCTATGATACCCAAGGATATCACATATCATTGGGTATCAAAGTTGCATGTTCAATGTAACTTTGAGCATTGAACATGTAATTTTGAGCACTGAACATGCAAATTATACCAATAAACATGAAATTTTTTAAAACATGAAATCAGTTACATGTTTATTGGTCGAAGTTGCCTGTTTATTGGTCAAAGTTGCATTGAATATGCAACTTTCAACCCAAGGATATTTGATACCCTTGGGTATCATAGCATTTCATACACTTTTTTTTTTTTTTAGAAACGATGGAAACCCGGCCACCAAACCACCCATTCTGGGCCGCGGCGCAGGTAAAACCACCGGCTGTCCCAAGCTCTTACAAGAAGTGCACCCCCTGAATTCGAACCCAGAACCTCAAGGTGAAATCCTGCACCCTACACCACCAAGCCACACCCCTTGGGGAAGCATTTCATACACACATATATATATATATATATTTAGACTCCCTATCAATTTTAAATTATTATTTATTTATAGGCTGTAACATGTTTAAAGAAAAAAATATGTGGGCCCCAAAAGCAATTGCAGGGGCCCTCCTGCGCATTAGTTTTTAATGTGCTTTTGCTTGAATGTTTGGTTTGGTGGGGGCCGTATTTTCTTGACAAATTGCCATCAATATATACAATTCATCATGTAAATTCTCCAATAAATTAATTTGGAAGAATTTCCAAAATGCACTAAAGATGTAAAGCACTCAAAATCAATCCCCCTAATTGCATTATAATTTACTGTTATTTACAATAAACTTTTTGGAATTGTTTAAATATGTCATATGATTGTACATGTCAAATTTGAGCTGAGGGCATAATTATCTTTTCACTTAAGGCCCTATATCAGATATAACTCAAATTCCTTCGAACAGTATTTGGCCCAATGTTAAGAACCTAAAACTCTTCTTATTTCGAGCCTAGACAGCCCATTGGTTCTCCAAACAGATTCCCACTGAAAAACATCTCATTATCTCCTCAACTGTCATATCTTTTTTTCTCAACAAATATACTAACCCCCACATGCTAAGATCCCTTAACACCGAAAGCCACGATATATAAACATGTTATGATATCCACTATCATGAATACAGGTCATATTCCAGCTGTAAATCGATTTATCTCAACCTATAAAAGGACACATAACTCAGCGTACAGGACACTCAAGTCTGATCTCTCATATTTGAGCTCTCCAAGTCTCTTATTCTCTAAATAGCGGCCCACCGCCCTCACGACAGTCAATGGAGGTCAAGGTAATCTCAGACCTTGCTTTTCCTTATTTACCGCTCGTCTTCACTACTGACTTGAGCGTCAGAGTGCCTACAACACCCACCACACCAGTGGGCAGTACTCCCCGCTCACTCTATCTTTGTTTTGTAGGATAGCTAGTGCCCCCATACTACAAATTTTTTATTGTGGACCCCGGGCGAAATCCAGCGTCCATAATTTGTTGCCCACCGTGAGGCCTTAGAGATTTATAGCAAGCAAAGATCTCTAAGTCTACGATCCTTACAAACATAGCTACTCATTGCTTGAAGTAGCAAACGGACACCAGACCCTGTGGACGCTCAGTTGGCCATTCTCCAAGAACGGTTACAATTTTTAGAGGAGGAAAACTCAGCCATGCGACGCTCCAATACGAACCTCCAAAAGCAGTTTGAGCAAATTTTCTTTACTTCCCAATAATGAGAAGTTTCAGATCACCCCAGTAGTCTTACCATTCGATCCAACCTATTGGAGGCATTCGACAATGTGGCAAGCGATAATCCGCCATCAGACAACCATTTACCAATTCAAAAAAAAAGTCAACACATCTCTCCAACCAACCAAGCACAACAAGTCACATCCACCAAGCACAAAGATATGTTATAGTTCAAAGAAGTAATTTTGTCCAACCTACCCGGTGTTAGGCTACTAATAAGGAAAAATTGAGCCGATATAATTTCAGACACCCCATTATTGGAAACCATTTCTTCTATCGAGCTACCAAGGAAATTAAGTCCTCGACATGAAATTGTATGATAGATCAACAGACCCAGGTGACCGACGTAAACACACGTATAACGTAAGCGCACGTATCGTTCAAGTAGTATAAAAATATTGATCCCACGAGGACTTAATTCCTACTGTTGTTATTAATTATTGATACTATTTATTTACAGGTATCTAATTATAGGGAGAAGGGAATTGATTGCTTTTGGTTGGTTGAATGTGGATTTACTAATTAAAATAAAAATAGATTCAAAAGAAAATACTAAGGAAAATAAAAGAAAAGACTCAAAGATCTAGGGTCGTGACGCCATACAATATTATTATAAAGATGAATTGATTCTCTTATATATGTGTAATAAGTCAGTTTGCTAACCTGGAACACGAAAATATGCAAAAACCTCTGTCGATGGTCAGACGCAAATACCCAGTATAACCCAATTGAACTATATGTCTATGTCAACCAAATTACCTGGATTTATTAAGATTAAGTTCTAATTATGGTTACCCCTACTAGACAGGTATCTGTCTATCCTGTAAGGAAATCTATTAAAGGGTTATCTATCCTCAAGGAAGATCGTGGGCTATTGAATATAAGGCTGAAACCTAAACTCCCTATGTCTAGTTCATTTTAAGTTTACTACATCAATCTTATTGGTGATCAGAAAACAAGAAGCATTAAGCTTAAGACTCAATAAACAAACTAAAGAATTGCCCATAAAAAGAAAATCAATTATTAACTGTGTGGATATTGTGTTTCATCACTTCCCTAGAATAAAAATAAAATGAAGGGGTTAGAGGATCCACATTTAATATTTCTTATCTAGGAATCTCACTTATTATAATATATAAATTATTTTATGTTCTACTTTCTCAGGAATTAATAATGTTAAACATTTAAAACCAGCCATATAGGCGGTAATCCATTTAGTCAAACTACACCAGCCATATAGGCGGTAATTATCTGTCACATAAAGGCTAGCCATATAGGCGGTAAAGTAATTTATATTTAGACCGACCACAAAGGCGGTAATAAAGTATGCCATTAATTAATCCGGTTAAATTATATTTAAATATTACAATTAAGTGAGATTTACCTAGATAATTATATTAAAGGTTTCACCTTTTACCCCAGCGGAAATATAACTACAGAACATAAAGTGAATAAATAAAATGTTGTAATAAAAACTAAAAATAAAAATACATAATTTTAATATTACAATAATTTACCAAACTAGATGCTTCCTATGAAATCAGGGAAAAAATCCCAAGGAAAGCACACCAAATGATGTGCAAATGAGCTCAATTTATAGGAAATTTCTGGATCTGGCGTGGCGACGCCGAGACGCGGTTTCTATGTACGCGCTTTGACTACGCGGATTTCACCAGCTCAATCAAATGATGACACGTGGCACGCGGTGAGAGTGGTGCAATGGGAGGCTGACATGTAGCACGCGGTGATTCGCGGATATTTCAGTCCAATGAGAAGCTGACACGTGGCATGCGGTAAGGATCGGTCCAATGAGAGCTTGACACGTGGCAGAATGTGATTCGTCGAATATTCGGTCCAATGAGAAGGTGACACGTGTCACGCAGAGTGTCAGCAACATAGGTTTGTGACAAGTGGCCTCTGGTGCATTTTAGCAGATCTTTTGTGATGATGACACGTGGCACGACGCACGTTAGTATGACCCGGCGCACGTTAGCAAGATCTGGCGCACGTTAGCAAGTCTAATTTCTTAGATTCTGACACGTGTCCACAGCGCACGTTAGCAGGCTTGCGGCGCACGTTAGACGACGCGACGCGGGCAGCGCGTCACGACTCGGAAATTACAAAATTGCCCTTTTTGTCATTTTTTCTCTATTTTGGCCCCAAATTACTTCCAATGCTTCCCAAACTTTTTTTATCTTCAAAATAACAATAAAACACATCAAAACGTTCATAAAACCCGAGAAACTATACAAAATTTAGGTTAAATGAGTGGGAAAAAGTGATATAATTACCACTCATCACACCCCCAAACCTAACATTTTGCTAGTCCTCAAGCAAAACACAAAATAAAATAACATAAACATCTTTAAAATAAAATTTAACTAAGCCACTTTCGTAGGGATCACAGTTGCATTTAGCGTATGCAACAAGCCTTTAACACCCCTAGGTGTCCCTAGTGGACGAGTTGTAGTCTCGTGAGTGTTTACAGCAATGATACCCACAAATATTTTACAAAAGTAAAAAGGAAGTAAAACTAATGCACACAAAAGCAAATTGACAAGAGAAGAGAGAATAAAGAAGTTAGTGACTAATCAGGTGAAACTTCTACTCCAAGTTACTAGTTGTTTTTTTTTTCTTTCTAAATTACCGAATAAGTAAACTCTCCGATTATTTTTACCATTCTTCATATACACAGCCAACACAATATTAATCAACTCATTTTTTGCCCCCAACAGTCACAAGTGCAGTTGATAAGAGAGTAATATTTTTTTCCTAAAGTTCTATTAGATTTCACACCTTTTCGCATCAATGGAATAATTTTTCGGATTTTTCTGATTTTTTTTTTAATTTTTTCTCTATTTTTTATTTATATACAATATCTTCTGTCTATGTAACAAGCTTTGGGTCGGTGGCTCCCAAACAAGTTGGCTTTAGGGCACCAGGTGTTAAGACACCCCTACGGACTTAATTACTCAGACTTCAGATATATATATTTATTCGGCAACATCTTTGATCCATGTAGTGAGGTTTGGCGCAGTGACTCCCAAACCAGTTGGCTTTAGGGCACTAGGTGTTAAAACACCCCTACGGACTTAATAACTCGGATATCAGACGTTTTTTTTTACTCCATTGCTTTTTGAGATGCTTCCTCTAATTAAACTATAGCACTGAATATTACAAACTTTTCAATTTTAGCTGATGTCCGTATGTTACCATGCATGTTGATAATACCTGCCAACTGAGCATATGAAGATCCATTTTAGTCAGTATTAAGGAGAATTTACAAATTAAACAATTCAAAAGGAAATAAAAAAAATTAACTTGTTCCGAAAAAATGGTTTGAGATACGTCTTAGGAGTGAAAACTCTTTACTCAGCTATCTCTTACCAATTTCACATTTTTAGTCAAAATAAAAACCCAAAAACGTAAAATATTATTGTAATTTTTGAAAAATTTTCAATTTTTTTGTATTTTTTCGAAAAACTTTGAACTAAAAATAAAAAAAATACACAACAAGATACTAATCAACTAATTCCCTCCCCCAAACCTAAATGAGACATTGTCCCCAATGTCTTAAACAGTATAAGAAGAGTTTAGAAGATAATACCTGGTTAGCTGAAATTTTACAGGAAAAATTACCGATTAAGATCTATGTCCAATTTACGTTTCTTACCACGATCACTATCTGACCATTTTTCAGTAAAAATTTCGACAGAATCTCCTCTAAAAACTCAAAATTTCCCCAAATTCACCATAATACTAACACTTCAAAAATCACAACAATGTCAAACTTCGCCCCCAATTCTACGAAATTTAATCGATCAGTCAATCCTCAAATCAGAAATCTGCCAATTACTCACTGCCAAACTTCCAAGTTCACAACCCTCAAATTTCAACAAAATTAATCAACCACAAACTGTTACAATTTTCGGCTATTCCCCTTTGTAAGTTCGAAAATTGAAAAGATAAAGAAGAGTGAAGAATGATTTTACCACTCTCGATGTTGGTCTTTGAATGATGATCTTTTGGCTTTGAAGAACCCGATCTAGAAATGCTCAGCAGTGATTTTCGGTTGCTGGTCATGGCTCGGCGAAGACTCGGCAGTGGTGGAATCAGTCACGGTAGAGATGGTGGTGCGGCTCGTACGTGGCTCTCTTTGACCGTGAATCTTGGCCGAAGGTTGGAAGCTCGGCAATGGGTCTCAGCTGTGGGTGAATCGGTGAAAGCTTGTCGGTGGTTGGTTTCGGTTGTAGTGGTGGTGGTTTCAGTTGTGGTGGTGGCAGTGGTTCGTCAGTGGTTCATCAGTGGGTTGTGGTGGTGGGTGGATGATTGGGTTATTTGTGAGATTTGATGAGTTTAGAAGGTTTTTGTTGATGATTTGGTGATTGGATGGTCGGATTTTAGTGGAAGATTGAGAGGAAATGGCGAAATATTGAAGAAGGAGAGTGAGATCTGTGCGTGTTACCGAACGTGCATCGCGACGCTAAATTTTATCTTGCGTCGCGACGCTCGATTTTTAAGGTTAGGGTTTTGTGTTTGAGGCTATGGTGTCGCGACGTGCAGTGTTTTCACGTCGCGATGCGAGATTTTTTTTTTGGCAAAACCAAGTCTTTCGACGGATAAATCCATTGGGACGCGTCTCAAGAGCTGACTCCTTACTTGGCCGTCTCTACTGGATTGACTTTATGTCTTCGTGATTTTGTCAAATTTTTATTTTATGAAAATCCCGCTTGCACTGGCTTGCTTTGTCCTGAAATATTCCGTCTTTATTTTTCCTGCAAAAATAACACAAAATTAAAAAGAATTCTACAACATGTATACAGAAAAATAATATAAAAATAAAAATTACAACAAATTGCATGGGTTGCCTCCCTGCTAGCGTTAAATTTTTTGTCTTCAGCCAGACGTGACTGAAATCTATCTATCAATGAGGTTTCAGCGTCGTTTTGGATGTCCGATTAAAGACAATCCCATAAGCGTTGCTTTTGAAGGGTCTCTTCCAACGGTAAGGTAACAAAAAGAATTTTGTCACATTCAGTGCTTGTGCCACCTTTTTAACCTTTATTGCTCAAGTGGTTCTTGAAAAGAAAGAAATAAAATCAGGAGGTCTCGTATGGTGCTTGACTTAGAATGGAAGTTCCATTCTGTCAAGCTTCTGGGTGATATCTTTGATCAGTACTCCCCAAAACAGTGATATTTCACCTGAATGCTCTGGATCTTTAATAAAGTCAAAAATTTGTTCCTCAATTTGCTCTGCTTCTTACTTCACCTTTTCTTCACAGATGAATTTTAAAATTTATGTATTCAATTTTTCATATGTCTTCTATTAAATGCATGCTCCATAAGTGTCAATCTGAGGATGAAAAGAAATGTCAGATTTTAGGTCTTCATCCTCTGATATGACTGGAATAAATGGTTCAAGAAGATCTTCTTCAAACATCGTTGCAAAGCATGCTCCAAGATCTTAATTTTGAGGATTGAAATTTTGATCCTCCCTCGTTGGTGCAGTTGGTATAAAGAGCTCAGCTTCTTCATCAGAATCAGAGTCTGAATAATCAAACAAAGACTTCGCTAGTTTGGGCTCCTAAACTAATACCTCTGATTTTTGATACTGCTCGGCCTCCTCTTCCGCTAAAATGTTATCATGAAATGCTTGGTACTCGATGGCTTCATCTGTGTCATCTGAAAATGCTCCTTGAGGTATTTAGTTCTGGTTTTCTGTTAATTGTCTTGTTTGATCAGTCAGTCTCTGAATAGATGCTGATTGTCTCTAAATACTTTCGAGTTGATTCTGGTATGTTTTAAGCATCGTATCCAACTCTTTGTCTCGTTTCTTGAACCAATCTTTGAGCATGTCAATCATCTGATCTTCTTCTGATGGTTCTGGTTCTTGTTGAAGATAGTAAGTGGGTGGTGGATAAGATGGAAAATGTGGTTTTATGAAATGTGATGGTTCTTCATGCCATGAAGGATTTTGATAGCTCTGCCACCCTGGATTGTAGTTGAACTCGCAATGATCTCTCGGGTGGTTACCATTACATATGTCACATCTCCCCATTACGTCTTTTTGAGCAAATATGGTATTGCTTGGTTCTGGCATCCAGTGATAGTTGTTGGGCTGGATAATATGCCTCAGAAAACTGGACTTTTGCTCCCAGATTTGGGGTGTATCTTCTTCTAGTAAAGCTCGTGATCTCTCAATCTCCCAATAATGTTCCATTTTTCAATCACCTGAAAACAAAAGAAAGAAATAAAAATTACAGATAAAAATAAAGAAATTTAGATACAAGTAAATTAGATAGCTTCAAAATTAATAACTCAAGAAAAATAAGTCCCCGGCAACGGTGCCAAAAACTTGACCGGCGTAAACACACGTATAACGCAAGCGCACGTATCGTTCAAGTAGTATAAAAATATCGATCCCATGAGGACTTAATTCCTACTGTTGTTATTAATTATTGATACTATTTATTTACAGGTATTTAATTATAGGGAGAAGGGAATTGATTGCTTTTGGTTGGTTGAATGTGGATTTACTAATTAAAATAAAAACAGACTCAAAAGAAAATACTAAGGAAAATAAAAGAAAAGACTCAAAGATCTAGGGTCGTGACTCCATACAATATTATTATAAAGATGAATTGATTCTCTTATATATGTGTAATAAGTCAGTTTGCTTACCTGGAACACGAAAATATGCAAAAGCCTATGTCGATGATCAGACGCAAATACCCAATATAACCCAATTGAACTATATGTCTATGTCAACCAAATTACATGGATTCATTAAGATTAAGTTATAATTATGGTTACCCCCGCCCGACAGGTATATGTCTATCCTGTAAGGAAATCTATTAAAGGGTTATCTATCCTCAAGGAAGATCGTGGGCTATTGAATCTAAGGCTGAAACCTAAAATCCTTATGTCTAGTTCATTTTAAGTTTACCACATCAATCTTATTGGTGATCAGACAACAAGAAGCATTAAGCTTAAGACTCAATAAACAAACTAAAGAATTTCCCATAAAAAGAAAATCAATTATTAACTGTGTGGATATTGTGTTTCATCACTTCCCTAGAATAAAAATAAAATGATGGGGTAAGAGGATCCACATTTAATATTTTTTATCTAGGAATCTCACTTATTATAATATATAAATTATTTTATGTTCTGCTTTCTCAGGAATTAATAATGTTAAACATTTAAAACCATCCATATAGGCAGTAATCCATTTAGTCCAACTACACCAGCCATATAGGCGGTAATTATCTGTCACATAAAGACCAGCCATATAGGCGGTAAAGTAATTTATATTTAGACCGACCATATAGGCGGTAATAAAGTCTGCCATTAATTAATCCGATTAAATTATAATTTAAATATTATAATTAAGTGAGATTTACCTAGATAATTATATTAAAGGTTTCACCTTTTACCCCAGCGGAAATATAACTACAGAACATAAAGTAAATAAATAAAATGTTGTAATAAAAACTAAAAATAAAAATACATAATTTTAATATTACAATAGTTTACAAAACTAGATGCTTTCTATGAAATCAGGGAAAAAATCCCAAGGAAAGCACACCAAATGATGTGCAAATGAGCTCAATTTATAGGCAATTTCTGGATCTGGCTTCGAGACGCGGTTTTTGTGTACGCGCTTTGACCATGTGGATTTCACCGGCTCAATCAAATGATGACACGTGGCACACTGTGAGAGTGGTGTAATGGGAGGCTGACACGTGGCATGCGGTGATTGGCAGATATTTCGGTCCAATGAGAAACTGACACGTGGCACACGGTAAGGATCGGTCCAATGAGAAGGTTACACGTGTCACGTGGAGTTTCGACACCATAGGTTTGTGACACGTGGCCTCCGGCTCATTTTAGCAGATCTTCTATGATGATGACATGTGGCACGGCACACGTTAGTATGACCCCGCACACGTTAGCAAGATCTGGCGCACGCCTGCATGTCTAATTTCTCAGATTCTGACACGTGTCCATGGCGCACGTTAGCAGGATTGCGGCTCACGTTAGACGTCGCTACGTGGGCAGTGCGTCGCGACTCACGAAATTACAAAATTTCCATTTTTTGTCATTTTTTCTCTATTTTGGCCCCAAATTGCTTCCAATGCTTCCTAAACTTTATTTATCTGTAAAATAACAATAAAACACATCAAAAAATTCAAAAAAACCCGAGAAACTATACAAAATATTAGGTTAAATGAGTGGGAAAAAGTGATATAATTACCACTCATCACCAGACGACCATGTTGTCCATTACAAATACAAAATGATGTCAACAGATCTGGCTCAACATCAATTGGAGGCTAGAATGTGCAGAGGATTTGGAGAGACATTGGCAGGCACGTCCCTCACTTGGTTCATTAATCTTCCATAAGAATCCATTAGGTCATACCAACAGTTGGCAGACAAGTTTGTGGAGCACTTTGTAAGATCTTGTAAGCTCGAGAAAACTACAGACGACCTCAATACAATCCAACAAAGAAAGGAGAATCCTTGCGAAGCTACATGGCCTGTTTCAACAAAGAAAGAATATCCATTTCGGATCTCCATCAGCCTACCGCGGTGGAAGCCTTCATGAATGGTCTACTCGCCGATAGTGGGCTTTATAAAAAGTTGACCAAATTTGGATGCTACATTATGGATCAAGCCATGACTCGAGCCCAAATTGATATCATGTGGGAGGAGGATAAGAGGAATAAGAAGGGAAAAAGTTCCACCAACCATCACAATGAGAGAATCTCGAATCCTCTAAAGCGAACTAATAAATGATGTGTTGGTAATATATCTCAATAAGGTGTCACTTGATGCAATTAGACAATAAAAAAGAGCTAGAGGCCACCCATTGTCACATTGGGGACATCATAGCTTCCCAAACAAGTATTCATTGGTTACTTTTAAAAAACATTATCCTTCAATAAACTTCAACTTAGGGAAAAACCCATTTGCTCTAATCGACCACATAAACCATCATCCGGCCCAATCGACATACTTCTCCAAGTCGACATGAGAATACCCTCATATTCCTCCAGCATATCCAATCGATAAAGAAATATTCTCTAGGAATGTCATCTACTCAAGACTACATGGAAAAATTATCATATTTTCCATACGACAAGGTGGATGGCCATCAACTCCATACTACATGGATGGATTGTCATCTCTTTCAGACGACATGAGAAGATAGTTATATTCTCCACACTATATGTATGGATTGCCATCAACTACATACTATATGGATGGATTATCATCTCTTTCAGACAACATGAGAAGATAATTATATTCTCCATACTACAGGGATGGATTGCCATCAACTCTAGACTTCATTCGACCGTAGCCTCATTGACCTCCATCAAGTCCATTCGATCGTATCAGATCCATTCGATAGTACTCTCATGGGCCTCCATCATGACCATTTGACCATAGTTTCATGGGCCTTCATCAGGTCTGTTCGACCATAGTCTTATTGACCTCTATCAGATCCATTCGACCGTAGTCTCAATGATCTTTATCAGGTCCATTCGACCATAGTCTCATGGACCTTCATCAGATACAGTGAAGTGTGGAGTGAAGACTCTCATGAACCTTCATCATGTCTAGTGGAGTGAAAAGTGAGGAATGAAGGCCCCCATTGACTTTCATAATTTCTAGTCGATCGTGGTCTCATTGATTTTTATCAGGTCTTATAGAGTGAAGAGTCCAGTTGACAGTTGTCTCATGAACCTTTATCAGGTCCTGTAGAGTGAGGAGTGAAGACCCTCATAGACCTTCATCAGTTCTATTTGACTGTAGTCTTATAGACGTTCATCATATCCATTCGACCGTAGTCTCATGTACTTTCATTTGGTATAATGGAGTGAAGACTCTCTTGGACCGTCATCAGGTCTAGTGAAGTGTAGTCTATCATGGACTTTCATCAAGTCCCGTAGAGTGAAGACTCTTATGGACCTTCATCAAGTCCAGTCGACCAAAATCTCACGAAGACCAATTAATGCCCAATGTGTAAAGGTCGAACCTAGTCGTAGACTGGGGACAATCTGAAAAGAAAGAGCTATGATAACTTGGGAGAGAATAGCCTTCCTCAAAGATCAATAAGACCATTTGTCCTAGTCGATACTACATGTATGAAGACTCAGCATGAGGAGGATGTCCTAGTCAACACTATTTGTATGGAGACTCTGCGTGAGGCGTATGTTCCAGCCGAAACTATATGAATGAAGACTCGGCATGAGCATGATGTCCCAGTCGACACTACATGAATGAAGACTTGACATGAGGAGGATGTCATAGTCGACATTATATGTATGGAGACTCAGCATGAAGAGGATGTCCCACTCGACACTACATGTATGGCGACTGTGTGAGGAGGATGTGGCAGTCGACACTACATGTATGGAAACTCTACGATAGGTGTATATTCCAGTTGACACTACATGTATGGAGACTGCGTGAGGAGGATGTCCCAGTCGACACTACATATATGGAGACTCTGCGTGAGGCGTATGTTCCGCTCAGCACTACACGAATAGAGATTTAGTATTAAGAGGATGTCCCAATCGACACTACATGTATGGATACAGTGCGTGAGGAGTATGTTCCAGTCTACACTACATGTATGGAGACTACGTGATAAGGATGTCCCAGTCGACACTACATGAATGAAGACTCAGCATGAGGAGGATGTCCTAGTTGACACTACATGTATAAAGACTCAGCATGAAGAGGATGTCCTAATCGACACTACACATGTGAAGCTTGGCACTTGTTAAAGATCTCAGTCGACACTAGACGTGTGAAGCTTGGCACTTGTTAAGGATCCCAGTCGACACTACACGTGTGAAGCTTGACACTTGTTAAGGATCTCAGTCGACACTACATAAGTGAAGCTTGGCACTTGTTAAGGATCCCAATCGACACTACATGTCTGAGGCTTGTCACTTGTTTAAAGATCACATTTGACACTACGAATACGTGATTGTTGAATGGGATCAATCCTTTGGTTCCAAACAATTTTCATGAACACCTATAATATCTTATCATATGGACCTATTATACTGTTATGGGATAAATCCCCATACGACACATATGACTCTCCTGGTCCTTTGACCTGTAGTATGGGATGTTCCTGAACTTTATCTTGTTCATTCGAATGGGAATATTCTCTATGGCTCATGTTGAGTCAAGTTCAAGACTTGGCCTTTATCTGGTCCAGATGACATTAAACACTCCATTGGTCCTTTGACGACATGTAGTATGGGATGATCCTGACCTTCATTTTGTTCGATCGACTGGGAACATTCCCCATGGTGTTGGGTTTCTAGGTTAGGCCCAAGATCATTCAAGCAATGAAATCATGTGTGAATACAATAAGGAAGTGTGGCAGAATCATACTTACAAAGATCGATTTTTGTGATGTGAGGAACAAAAAAAATCTTGTCACCTTCCTTGAAGCTTTCGGCCATGGGCTCCTTGTTGTGCTCTCCAAATTTGGTCAAGCTCCAAGCTTGGGAATGGAATCCATGCTCAATGGTTTGTTTTCCTATCACCTTTGGATGACTCTTCATGTGCTAGCATTGGAAAGATTTGCCACAAATCTTCCATTTTGTTCCTTGTTGTTCCCGGTAAATGAGAACCAAAAGAGAGAAAATGGCACTTGGTCGTGAGTGTGAGAGAAAGAGGAAGAAGATGTGTTGGTTGTTTGATTTCTAAAATCAATTAAAATGATATACCAAAATTTTGTAAATGCCTTTCAAAAAGTCAATAAAATTTGGAGCCAAAATGGCAATAAATGCCTTCCAACAACTCACATCACTCATGAATAGTGACTGGTTGTCAATCACTCAAAGTGACAAGACATCCATCACATGAATGACAAGTGATGTGACGCGTGATGTGACTTCTGGCCGCACTTGATTCGAAATGTGAGTGGGCTAGCAAACACTCCCGGGCTCGGGTTCGCTAATTTCGAATTAATGAATTTTCCGTTGCGACGTAATTAAATCAAATTTAATTAAATAATTATGCCTAGCAAAATTACTATTCACATCGCTAACGAATTAATTCTAAATTAACTCATTTGCCCGAATTAAAAGCTAATTTTAATTCCGCGTCGAAATCCAATTTAGTGTAATATATCGAATATATTATTTTATCGATTAATTCCAAATTAATCGTTCTCTCTCTTTAAATAATATTTTATCCCAGATAAAATATTTCCGTAATTAATCCCATATTAATTTTCTCTCTCTTATAATTAATCCCAGATTAATAATGTGCGAGTCGTACGTCATCGGTGAATCTTCAGGAAGCGACCCATGAGATCCCCGGATATGTTGGCAGTAAATTCGGTCGTCGGACTATCCGAACACGTACGTACCTAGTACTACATTTTTACCGATTTACAAGACATGGTTGGCTTCTAGCAAAGCACCGTGCCTACCCAATTCTAGAGAAATATTCTTAAAGGAATATGTAATCTTATATCAAGAGTAGTATACGTAGTATTGCGTATTACAATCCAGCATCGGATGTCACGTGCAAGGCCTGGGGCTGGAATTGTGTCAGCCCCGTACAAAGCACATATCGGATCTCTGGTAACCAGTCTCTATAATCGGATAAACATGACCTAGTCATAATATCCCGATAGCTGCAGCATAAGAGCATCAGTTCCGTATCCTACGTGATCATCATCTCCACTATCACTAGAGTGATACTTCCATCTTGACATCACACCCAATACACTACGATTCTCAATATACCCAGAAGAGGCGTACACAGAACCTGTTAAAGCCCTGGACGACCAAAACCAAAGAATATTGATTGTCGCAAGTATTAGCGGTGCAAGTCTCGGGTTAAGACCAAATACACCTACCCTGATTCGGACTTCCATAGACACATAGTCATACTACCAATAGAATTCCGAGGGGTATATCCAGAGAGAAGCTGTTTCCGTACCATCGGTAAACACAACCTCCTATTACACTTGCATGAGTATCTTATACCCAAATATATGAGAACTATGCCGTTATGCTCCCATAACGCGCACAAGTGTAATACTAGTCTATTCCGCATTATCGATGTCCAATCTCGATAATACTACGACTAGGGATATTAAATGATTAAAACTTTGTGGATTGATACTGTCTCATATCATCTCAATCCGGAACTAATCATAATGACCTTTTATCATTTATACATCTTGGTAATCTAATTACAAATGATAAAAGAGCAATTTCCTTTATCACATAGTTAATTTATACAACAACACCATGATCTGTACAAATAGTGATGTTATGGGTCATAATTGTCCAACAATCTCCCACTTGGCCTATAGCCAATCACTCAAGTGTCCTACACCCGAACTATGTACGGTTCGCTCAAACTTTTGCTGAGGAAAGGGTTTCGTCAGCGGATTTACATGGTTATCATCTGATGTGATTAATTCTTTAGGATTATTATAGATCCAAAAGGCTTCTATTGCTACCTCAGTTGCATCAATATTCCACTTTTATTGTTTTTTCGGTAACAGTATTTTGCTTGGAAGATTTCCAGCTCACTATTCCGTTATTCAAACTGTATAGTACCTTTGTTACGACTTATAGTCATTTTTATCAGTTCAGAAACTTGCAACGGTGAACCCAGTCACTCCAAGTTCTCCTTCTCCATAGTATAAGAAAGCGTCCTTAGTTCATCTAAGATACTAAAGGATTTTGTTAACATCAATCGATTGACTATCACATGGATTGGCCTGATTGTGACTCCATATGCTCAAAGCGTATGAGACACCAGGTCACGTACATTTATTTCAATGTACGAGTTCTCGGAGAGTGCCAACAACTTTTAGATCTATCCCAGTAGATCCTTATTCCTAGAATAAAGGTTGTCTCTCCAAAGAATTCTAAGGAGAATTTTTCATGAAAACCAAGCTTTCACCGATTGTATTATGGGAATATCATTTCCAATAAATGATATATCATCAATTTTAGGACAATCACTGTCAGTGCGCTCCCACTAACCTCCTTATATACACAAGAATCATATTCATTTTTGAATTAAATCATACACCATTATGATTACATCAAAACGATATCGTTTCAAGAACGCAATGCTTGCTTCAATCCATAAATAGATCGAATTAACTTGCAAACCTTGTTTGCTTGTTTTGGTGCGAAAAAACCGTCAGGATGTTGTAAACATCCTCCAAAATGTTTCCGTTAAGGAAAATGGTTTTGGCATTCAGCTGCCATATTTTATGAATGAAACATGGAGCATTAGCAAGCATTGTCCCAATGGATTTAACCATGGCAACGAGTAAAAGGCTTCGTCGTAATCGACACAATGTTGATAATGATACATTTTTCGCTACAAGCCTAGCTTAGTACGTTGGTATGTTGCCTTCCATGTTTGTCTTCCTTGAAGACTTATATAGTACCAATAGGCACAATGCCGTCCGGTACAACAACCAGTGTCAAAACTTGGTTGGTTTACATGGAATCCATTTCGAACTTTATGGTACTTTGCCATAATAAGGATTCGATACCTTGTATCACTTCCTCATACGCAGTCAGTTCATTTTCCTCAATAAGATTGACATCTTTATGAGGTGAGATCAGAAACCCATACCTCCCAGGTTGTTTTCTGACTCTCTCCGACTTGCGCGGTTCTTGTGTATTCGAAGATTATTGGTATAGTTTCATCCTTGATGAATTATTAGTCTTCCGTTAATGAATCGGTGCCTAGAATAGTATTACTCCGATTTTCATCGAGTTTTACTTTTCTCCCTCTTACCACTGCATATAGGTATTCTTCTTAGGAAAACCGCATGGCGAGCAACAATTACATTGTTCTCTTGTAAGTTATATAAGTATTATACTTTGGTTATCCTCATTGAAATAATATTATACTCTTTCAAGTAATTGAGAAACTTATAGCTTAAGTATTTTCCATCATGGTCTAATCATGATGTTTTAATACTTTAGTCGATCTGTCTGTCAACTTTGTGTCGAAACTCTTTGAATTCATCAAAAGTTTCCGATCTGTGTTTCACAAGAAACACATAACCATAACGCGATGCCACATCCATTAAGGTTTCAAAGTATTCATATCCACCTCTAGCCTAGCTAGATATGGGCCCACTTACGTCACTATGAACGAGGGCTAACAGATCGATGGCATTTGCACTTTTACCAAATAAAAAGTATTTCAGGCACTTTGCCTATTAAACTAGATTCGTAGACTATATTTGATTAGAATCAAATCTGTCCTACTACCCACTCTTCGAAAGTGTGGATATACGAGTCTTGTTAATTTTGTCCTAGACAACAATGCCACAAATAAGTCTCAACTGATTAATTCAGTTTGAGCTATTTGTTTGTCATGTCATATGTTCGAGATTCATTTATATTCAAAATATAAATATTATTATTCACATCTAATGTGTTTATCTCAATATCATCTTTATAAAATAAAATACTTTAGTGTTCTAGAATATAAAGGTATACCCGCAATGGGTTAAACCCTGATATAGAGATAATGTTTCTAGTCAAACTAGTTACATTCTAACAGTTTCCTAATTTAAGTACATACTCGAAGGGTAGTTCTCAAACTTAGGCTTCTACGGTTAAAATAGCGACTGTCGTCCCGTTTCCGACTTGCAGATAAATCTCAACTGAAGTCAGTATCCTGCTTATCAACAGATTCTGCACACCAGTAGGTATATTTATGTTCCACATTTAGTATCTAAAATCCAATTTTAATACTAGTAGTGAACATGTTTATGACAAACATGGTTGAAGCCGGAGCCTTTCCCCTCTTCATTTCCTTCATGTCAGCCTTGTCCATACGGCAGTCACGCTTCAGTGACCCCGTTTGCCACAGTTTAGGCAGACATTTTGGGATATGTCCTATGTCTTCCCATAAGATTATAATGATTTTTCCTTTGCCCCTTTTCCACATCCCAGAAGCCTTTGGCCAAGCCTTGGACTTCTGGGATGTCGAAGTAAGATGCGCCTTGCGCTTCTTGCCCTATTGGAAACTCTGGCTTTGTCTCCTTGAGTATAGCCATTAACTCTCCAAGAGTTTACTATTGCAATTATTACTTCTAAGATCTAAGGATAGATCTATGAAGATCCTTCAATTTCATTATTATACTATAAGGATCTAATCCTTAGTTCTGACTAAGAAATTAAGGAGTCTTTGCGGCAAGCATAACGGATTAAGCACTAAAGTTATCATCACATGAATATTCCAAATATCATGTTCTACTATTTGCTCAACTCCGGGCTTAGGCTCGAGACGTCACTATATCAAATAAAGTAACTTCTCGGTTTCCAGGACTATCCAGAAGTTTTTATTCCCAATTTGAAAATTAAAGCCGTTTAAAGACATTTTCACCCAGGATTATGTTTTAAACACTAATCTTTCAGTTATCTTGATTCCAATAGTCTAACTATCAAATCAACGATTTAGGTACTATTTAATATAATGATTACTATAGTCCAACAATATAATCAACTATAATTTAATTGGTTAATTCAAATATATTGATTACTATAATCCAATTATATAATCAACTATAATTGAAGAAGTTTTAATACAGTCCAACTGTTAAATTAAACAACGATTAAATATTAGTCCAACTAATATATTAATTTATATTGACGAAAAATTTGAAATGAGCGCATATTGGCAAGTAACTAAACGAATATTGCAAATTTAATACTTGCCACCCACTATTTTTCGGGGGGCCCTTTAACCCTCTGTGGAGTACTCGGGAAACCTTGTTTCCTAGTGGGCTAGGATCCCGTTAAATAACACACAATCTTGACTTTGGCCAACAAATTGTATGATAATTAACTAGGTAGATCTCTAAGATCAATTGGATCCCATCCAATTCCTAGATCCAGTAGATGGACATCCAAGTCTGAAACATATATCTTATATATGCCAATATATCCAATATATTCCCTAACCTTTTTCCTCTGAATCAACTAAGCCTTGGCTTTGGCACAACAAACTTAATGATCCCAGTTAAGCGGAACCCATTGACCTAGGATAGCTTCGAATCGATGTCGATGGACAAGAAGTGATCTTGACTTTGGCCAACAAAGCACAACTTGGACAAGACACCGATATGGAACAAAACCTTCATGATTCAAACACATCCGCGATGGACAAAGGTCTTGACTTTGGCCAACAAACCAGTGCCAATCTTGGATCCTGAGTAAGAATCACTCAATGAAAGGAAAAACGTTTAATATGTGTTGAGGGTTTTTCACGTAATTGGCAACCAATTAATTATCTTTATTAAGGTCTCATCATCATACACCCTTAAACATGCATTCTAAAAGCATAATAAGGCACGTAAATAAAATAATAATGATATGCGGATGGATACTTAAACACATTGTTCCTAGAACAAATCTCTCCATTTCCTCCCTCCCGCTAGCACAAGTATTACTTCTACCCGATTACATAACACTTATAAAGAAACCTCATTTAGATTGAGGGGAATAGTTGAGAAGAGAAATACAAAGAGTCAAGAGGTAATAGGCTGGACACGCAGGTCCAATTTAATAAATTCTAAATTTATTACAACAATCTCCAAAATTGCCTTCACCCATCTAATATCCATCCGATATGCATTATTCATACATCGCATCCATGTATTCACACAAAGCATGTTATCAATCAATCTAATCCAATTAATTAATCTGAAATTAATTACCATCCAATGTTCAAACAATGATTTGATTTTGCGCGAGTCAAACTCGTTTCGCGAAAAAGTACTCAAAGTACGAATTCTTGAATTATATTAAACTACAATATTAAATCCAATTTAATTTGTATTTAATACTAATTCTATATTTAATTCTAAATTAAATAATTACACTTTTTAATGTGCTTTTACGACTTAGATTCCAAATCTAATCGTTACGGGTCTCAAAGCCCAATTAACATCCAATGTCAATTTAATTAAAGTCCAATGGGCTTTCAATTAATTTCTTAAGGCATGGACTTTTGGTCAATATGGGTCAAACCCAAATACCAAGGCCCATTAAAGGAATCACCCTTATTTGCCAAGAAACCAATTTAGGCCCATTAGGCCCAATTAAAATTAAAGGTCATTTTAGTTATATTTGGACTTTATGGATATGGTTTTGGGCCCAATTGGATCCAACCAATTAGCCTAAACCAAACTTGGCCCAACCAAGCCCATTAAGCCTAAATACAATTTTTACAAGCCCAAATCCAAATTAAGCCCAACTAATTTAATTACAAAATTCCAAATTTCACAATTAAATTAACCAAAGTGTATAGCCATAATTAATTAACTAAATTAACATTTCCAAAATACTAATTTACTCAATTAATTATGCTTATCATCATCAACTTATGTCCAACACAATTGAATCAAAAAATCAACTCATTTTACATGCTACAAGTCACGACATTTAGGGGAATTTTTGTTCGATTCCGAATTCAATCCAATTAAATCCTAAATCAGCATTTCCCAAATGATTTCAACTCATCCAATGATCAAAATCAAAAATCACCATGACTTAGGGCAATCATCAACTTTCGGCCAAGCCTACATTTTGGGGAAAATTTGATCCAACTCAATTTTCATCAAATTGATCATGCATAACATTATGTTATCATCATTCAAGCATATTCAAATAAATCAATTTCATCCAAACATGCTCAAATCAGTTTTACCCTAATTCCAATTTCATGCTTAAACAAGGCTCAAGATACCATTGTTGGGTTTCTAGGTTAGTCCCAAGATCATTCAAGCAATGAATCATGTGTAAATACAATAAGGAAGTATGGCGGAATCATACTTACAAATATCGGCTTCTGCGATGTGAGGAACAACAAACATCTTGGCACCTTCCTTGAAGCTTTCGGCCATGGGTTCCTTGTTGTGCTCTCCAAATTCGGTCAAGCTCAAGCTTGGGAATGGATTCCATGCTCAAGGGTTTGTTTCCCTATCACCCTTGGATGACTCTTCATGTGCTAGCATTGGAAAGATTTGCCACAAGAGAACCAAAAGAGAGAAAATGGTTGTTGGCCGTGAGTGTGAGAGAGAGAGGAATAAGATGTGTTGGTTGTTTGATTTCTAAAATCAATTAAAATGATATATCAAAATTTTGTAAATGCCTTTCAAAAAGTCAACAAAATTTGGAGCCAAAATGGCAATAAATGCCTTACAACAACTCACATCACTCATGAATAGTTACTGGTTTTCAATCACTCAAAGTGACAAGACATCCATCACATGAATGACAAGTGATGTGACGCGTGATATGACTTGTGGCCTCACTTGATTCGAAATGCGAGTGGGCTCGCAAACACTCCCTGGCTCGGGTTCGCTAATTCCGAATTAACAAATTTTTCGTTGCGACATAATTAAATAAAATTTAATTAAATAATTATGCCTAGCAAAATTATTATTCACGTTGCTAACGAATTAATTCTAAATTAACTCGTTTTCCTGAATTAAAATCTAATTTTAATTCCGCGTCGAAATCCAATTTCGTATAATATATCGAATATATTATTTTATCGATTAATTCCAAATTAATCGTTCTCTCTCTTTAAATAATATTTTATCCCAGATAAAATATCTTCGTAATTAATCCCAGATTAATTTTCTCTCTTATAATTAATCTCAGATTAATAATGTGCGAGTCATACGTTATCGGTGAATCTTCGGGAAGTGACCCATGAGATCCCCGGATCAGTTGGCAGTAAATCCGGTCGTCGGACTATCCGAACACGTACGTACCTAGTACTACGTTTTTACCGATTTACAAGACATGTTTGGCTTCTAGCAAAACATCGTGCCTACCAAATTCTCCATAAATATTCTTAAAGGAATATGTAATCTTTATCAGACGTAGTATACGTAGTATTGCGTATTACGATCCAGCATCAGATGTCACGTGCAAGGCCTGGGGCTGGAATTGTGTCTGCCCCGTATGAAACACATATCGGATCTCTGGTAACTAGTCTCTATAATCGGATAAACATTACCTAGTCAAAATATCCCGATAGCTGCAGCATAAGAGCACCAGTTCCGTATCCTGCGTGATCATCATCTCCACTATGAATGAAGTGATACTTCCATCTTGACATCACACCCAATACACTACGATTCTCAATATACCCAGAAGAGGCGTACACAGAACCTGTTAAAGCCCTGGATGACCAAAACCAAAGTATATTGATTGTCGCAAGTATTAGCGGTGCAAGTCTCAGGTTAAGACCAAATATACCTACTATGATTCGGACTTCCATAGACACATAGTCATACTACCAATTGAATTCCAAGGGGTCTATCCAGAGAGAAGGTGTTTCCGTACCATCGGTAAACACAACCTCCTATTACACTTGCATGAGTATCCTATACCCAAATATATGAGAACTATGATGTTATGCTCCCATAACGTGCACAAGTGTAATACTAGTCTATTCCACATTATCGATGTCCAATCTCGATAATACTAAGACTATGGATATTTAATGATTAAACCTTCATGGATTGATATTGTCTCATATCATCTCAATCTGGAACTAATCATAAGGACCTTTTATCATTTATACATCTTGGTAATCTAATTACAAATGATAAAAGAGCAATTTCCTTTGTCACATAGTTAATTTGTACAACAACACCATGATCTGTACAAATAGTGATGTTATGGGTCATAATTGTCCAACACATGGCTCATGCAGAGTCAAGTTCAAGACCTGGCCTTCATCTGTTCCAGATGATATTGAAGAATCATCTAATCCTTTGACCCGTAGTATGTAGATAATCTTAACCCTGACCTTCTTTTGGTTCAGTCAATTTGGAACATTCCAAATGGTTCATGTAGAGTCAAGTTCAAGATCTGGCGATCATCTGGTCCAGATGACATTGAAGACTCCCATGGTTCTTTTAACCATAGTATATGGATGATCCAGACCTTCATTTGGTTTAGTCGACAGGGAACGTTCCCCATGGCTCATGTAGAGTTAAGTTCAAGACCTGGCCTTCATCTAGCCCGAATAACATTGAATATTCCCTTGGTCATTTGACCCGTGGTATATGAATGATCTTGACCTTCATCTGGTTCAGTAGATTGTGAACATTCCACATGGCTTTTGTAGAGTAAAGTTCAAGACCTGACCTTCATCTGGTCTAGACAAAATTGAAGACTCCTCTGGTCTTTTGACCCATAGTATGGGGATGATCATGACCTTCATCTGGTTCAGTCGACTGGGAATATTCCCCATTGCTCATGTAGAGTCAAGTTCAAGACCTGGCCTTCATATGATCCAGACTACATTGAAGAATCCCCTGGTCATTTGACCCATTGTATGAGGATGATCCTAACCTTCATCTGGTTCAGTCGACTGGGAACATTCCCCATGGCTCATGTATACCTGGCCTTCATCTGGTCCAAACGACATTGAACACTCCTCTGGTTCTTTGACTCGTAGTATGGGGATGATCCTGACCTTTATCAAGTTCAGTCGACTGGGAACATTCCCCATGGCTAATGTAGAGTCAAGTTCAAGACCTGGCCTTCATCTGTTCAATACGATATTGAAGATTCCCCTAGTCCTTTTATTGGACAATTATGACCCATAGAATCACTATTTGTACAGAACATTATGTTGTAGTACAAATTAACTATATGACAAAGGAAATTGCTCTTTATCATTTGTAATTGGATTACCTGGATATATAAATGATAAAATTCCATATGATTAGTACCGTATTAATAAGATATGAGACAATATTAATCCACGTAAGGTTTAATCATTAAATATCCCTAGTCGTAGTATTATCGAGACTGGACATCGATAATGTGGAATAGACTAGTATTACACTTGTGCGTGTTATGGAAGCGTTACGGCATAGTTATCATATATTTGGGTATTGGATACTCATGCAAGTGTAATAGGAGGTTCTGTTTACCGATGGTACAGAAACAACTTCGCTCTGGATAGACCCCTCAGAATCCCATTGGTAGTATGACTATGTGTCTATGGGAGTCTAAATCAAGGTAGGTGTATTTGGTCTTAACCTGAGACTTGCATCGCTAATACTTGCGATAATCAGTATACTTTGGTTTTTGGTCGTCTGGGGCTTTAACAGGTTCTGTGTACGCCTCTTCTGGCTATACTGAGAATTGCAGTGTATTGGGTGTGATGTCAAGATGGAAGTATCACATCAGTCATATGGAGATAATGATCACGCAGGATACGGAACTGGTACTCTTGTATGCTGCAGCTATCGGGATAATATGACAAGGTCATGATTATCCGATTAAAGAGACTAGTTACCAGAGATCTGATATATGCTTCGTACGGGACAGACACAATTCCAGCCCCAGGCCTAGCATATGACATCCGATACTGGATCGTAATATGCAATACTACGTATGCTACGCCTGACAAAGATTACATATTCCTTTACAGAATATTTCTGGAGAATCAGGTAGGCACAGTGTTTTGCTAGAAGCCAATCATGTCTTGTAAATCGGTAGGAACATGGTACCGGGTACGCACGTGTTCGGATAGTCCAATGACTGTATTTACTCCAACATATCCAGGGATCTCTTGGGTCGCTTCCCAAAGATTCACCGATGAGATTTGACTCGAACAAGAATTAATCTGGGATTAATTATGAGAGAGAAAATTAATCTGGGATTAATTACGGCAAGAATTAATCTGGGATTAATTGCGTCGAGAATTTATCTGTTATTAAATTCGTCGAGAAGAGAGAACGCGGTTAATTTGGAATTAATCGGTAAAATAAATTTAATGGTGAAATTAGATTTTACTATTTAATTTATTTAATTAGGCTAAAATAATATATTAGATATATTAATTGAAATTAGATTTCAATGCGGAATTAAAATTGGATTTTAATTCAAGCGAACGAATTAATTTAGAATTAATTCGTAAGCGACTTACGTAATAATATTGTAAGGCATTATTATTTAATTAAATTAGATTTAATTAATTCGCGACGGCAAATTCATTTAATTCGAAATTAAACGAATCCAGGCCCGAGCGATGATGAGTGTTAAATTGTCCGACTTAAATTTGGAATTTAAAGTGGGACCCATCAACTTACATCACATGTCATTCAAGTTGATGGAAGTGGTTGAGAGCTTTTATGATAGCTTCTCCAACACACTTTGTGTTTTGTTTTGCTTTTGAAAAAGCATATACACATTTTTGACAAGTCAACTTGGGTAACACGTTTTGTTTTAGAAACAAAATAAGCAAACAACTATTTCCTCTTCTCTCTCTCAAATGACGAACTCTATTGCGTATTGGGAGAGTAATTTTTCCTTCATTTTGTTCTTGATAGCACATCAAAGAGTGAATCAAGGTGATAGGGAAACTCACCTAAGTGTTGGAAACACTCAAGAAGGACTTGAAGCTTCCATCGAAATGCATAAAAAGTTTTGAACTCATCCGATCAATGTGAGTATTTTCCACAACTCTTTTGATTTTATTCACACACAAATCACTCTTAGACGATCTTGGCATGTTCTAGGAACACTTACAATGGTATCATAGCTTCCTAAGTTTGATTTGAAATTCTTGGGTTCATGGACTTTAATTTGGGAATTTATGCTTGGAGTATGTATTTTCTTAAATTGATGGTTTGGTTGAGCTTGTATGATGTTCAATTGGATTTGTACATTGTTCGAATTGTGAAAGATTGATAGGATTAATTTTTCCCAAAATGTAGGCTTGGCCGAATATGACCTTAGATGACTCACGATGGAATTTTGGAAATTTAACAATTAGATGTGTTAAATGGCATGATAGAAATATTGATTGTTGATTTAATTAGATTGAAATTAAATTGAATGATTTTTGTATGCCTTTGCCATGAGCCTTGATGCATGTTATAAGATTGATTTTGCTTCAATTTGTGTTGGACATGAATTGGAAATGTAGAGCATGATTAATTGAATTAATTAGTGTTTTGGAAGCATTAGATTAATTAATTAATTATGGTAATTACATTTGAATTGAATTAATTTGTAATTTGTAATAATAAGTTAATTTAAGTTATTGTATTTGGGCTTAATGGGCTTGGTTGGGCCAAGTTTGGTTTAGGATAATTGGTTGGATCCAATTGGGCCTAAAACCATTTCCATAAAGTCCAAATATGATAATTGGGCCTTTAAAATTTGTATTGGGTCTAATGGGCCTAAATTGATTTTTGGCATAGGGTGATTCCTAATTGGGCCTTGACATCTTAGGTTTGACCCATAATTGCCAAAGCCCATGCCTTAAGAATTAATTGAAAGCCCATTGGACTTTAATTGAATAGTATTGGATACTAATTGGGCCTTTGAGACCCATTAAGATTGGATTCAGAATCTAAGTCTAAAAGGCACATTAAAAAGTGTAATTATTTAATTTGGAATTAAATATGAATTAATATTGAATCTAATTTAAATTGGATTTAAAATTGTAGTTCGATATAATTCAAGAATACGTACTTTGAGTATTTATTCTTAAACGAGTTGGACTCGCGCAAATCAAATCATTATTTGAACATTGGATGGTCACTAATCAAAGATTTAATAATTGGATTAGATTGATTGATAACATGTTTTTGTGTGATTGATAACTGTTATAATGTATCTAGTTTGACTAAGAATATTATCTATGTATCTAGTTTAACATGTTGCGGGTATACCTTTATATTCTAGAACACTAAGTGTTTTGTTTATAAAGATGATATTGAGATAAGCACATTAGATGTGAACAACAATATTTATATTTAGAATATAAATGAATCTCAAACATATAATATGGCAAACAAAAGCTCAAACTGAATAAATATGTTGAGACTTAAAAGTGGCATTGTTGTCTGGGAAAAATTAACAAGACTCGTATATCCACACTGTTGGGTTTTCTAGGTCAAACCAAGATCAAATTAAGCAAGAAATCATGTGAATACAACAACGTAAGAATGCGGAAAATACTCACTTTGATCGGATTTTGGATGCGTTGAACACAAAATTTTCCTCCTTGATGAATTCGGCCAAGCTTTTTGTGTTGATCTTCAAGCTCCAAGCTTTGAGTGTTGATTCCAAGCTCAAGGATAGGTTTCCCTATCACCTTTTAATGATCTCTTTATGTGCTAGCAATGGAAATTTTTGCAACAAAACTTTCCTTTCCATTGTGAGACTCTCGGCCAAGCCAAGAGAAGTGAGAGAGAAAGGCAATTCACGCCTAAGTGAGGGATAAAAGAGTGAAGTGTGTTGTGTGTTTGATTTCCAAAATCAAATACCATTTACCAATTTTCCAAAAATTGGTACAAGCCATTATCACATCAAATAAAATAATGCTTATGTAAGCAACAAGGAACCATCAAATCCCATCTACTTCTATCAATAAAAAGTTGATAAAGTTGACTATGTGATGTGACAAGTGTGGGCCCCACTTTAATTAAAAATCCGAGTGGGCCCGCAAACACATTCCGGACTCGGGTTCGTTAATTCCAAATTAACAAATTTTTCGTTGCGACGTAATTAAATCAAATTTAATTAAATAATTATGCCTAGCAAAATTACTATTCACGTCGCTCACGAATTAATTATAAACTAATTCATTTGCCTGAATTAAAATCTAATTTTAATTCCGTGTCGAAATCTAATTTCGCCTAATATATCGAATATATTATTTTATCGATTAATTAAAAATTAATCGTTCTCTCTCTTTTAATTGAATTTTATCCCAGATAAAATTCTCCGTAATTAATCCTAGATTAATTTTCTCTCTCTTCTAATTAATCACAGATTAATTATGTTTGAGTCATACGTCATCGGTGAATCTTCGGGAAGCGACCCATGAGATCCCTGGATATGTTGGCAGTAAATCTAGTCATCGGAGTATCCGAATACGTCCGTACCTAGTACCACGTTCTTACCGATTTACAAGACATGGTTGGCTTCTAGCAAAGCACTGTGCCTACCCAATTCTCAAGAAATATTCTTTTAAGGAATATGTAATTTGTGTCAGGCGTAGTATACGTAGTATTGCGTATTGCAATCCAGTATTGAATGTCACATGCAAGGCCTGGGGCAGGAATTGTGTCTGCCCCGTACGAAGCATATATCGGATCTCTGGTAACTAGTCTCTATAATCGAATAAACATGACCTAGTCATATTATCCCGATGACTGCAGTAGTAAAGAGTACTAGTTCTGTATCCTGCGTGATCATAATCTCCATATGACTGGAGTGATACTTCCATCTTGACATCACACCCAATACACTACGATTCTCAATATACCCAGAAGAGGCGTACACAGAACCTGTTAAAGCCCTGGACGACCAAAACCAAAGAATATTGATTGTCGCAAGTATTAGCGGTGCAAGTTTCGGGTTAAGACCAAATACACCTACCCTGATTCGGACTTCCATAGACACATAGTCATACTACCAATGGAATTCTGAGGGGTCTATCCAGAGAGAAGTTGTTTCCGTACCATCGGTAAACACAACCTCCTATTACACTTGCATGAGTATCCTATACCCAAATATATGAGAACTATGCCATTATGCTCCCATAACGCGCACAAGTGTAATACTAGTCTATTCCGCATTATCTTCCGCATTATCGATGTCCAATCTCGATAATACTACGACTAGGGATACTTTAATGATTAAACCTTAGTGGATTAATATTTTCTCATATCTTATTAATTCGGAACTAATCATATGGACTTTTATCATTTATATATCTTGGTAATCTAATTACAAATGATAAAAGAGAAATTTCCTTTGTCACATAGTTAATTTGTACAACAACACCATGCTCTGTACAAATAGTGATGCTATGGGTCATAATTGTCCAACAATCTCTCACTTGGCCTGTAGCCAATCACTCAAGTGTCCTACACTTGAACTATGTACGGGTCGCTCAAACTTCTGCTGAGAAACAGCTTTTGTCAGTGGATTTGCAAGGTTATCATCTGATGCGATTTATTCGATCATCACATCGCCACGATGTATGATCCGACGAATCAGATGAAATAGTTGAAGTATATACTTGGAGCGTTTATTAGACCATTAATTCTTTAGCTTGTACTGTAGCCTAGCTCAGTTGCTAACAAAACTACTCCTAATCTAATTAGGAATTTTACAGATCCAAGTTGCTTCTATTGCTGCCTCAACTGCAGTAATATTCCGCTTTTGTTGTTTATTCGGCAACAGTATCTTGCTTGAAGATTTCCAACTCATTGTTCCGTTATTCAAACTATATAGTACCCTTATTACGACTTATAGTCGTTTTTGATGGTTAGGAAACTTGTAACGGTGAACCCAGTCACTTCAAGTTTTCCTTCTCCATATATAAGAAAGCATCCTTAGTTCGTCTAAGATACTTAAGGATGTTCTTCACATCAATTCAGTGACTATCACTCGGATTGGCCTGATGGTGACTCCATATGCTCAAAGCATATGAGACACCAGGTCGCGTACATATTTCAAATGAACGAGTTCTCGAAGAGTGCCAACAACTTTTAGATCTATCCCAGTAGATCCTTATTCCTAGAATAAAGGTTGTCTCTCTCAAGTATTCTACGGAGAATTTTCATGAAAGCCAAGCATTCACCGATTGTAATATTGGAATGTCATTTCCAAGAAATGACATATCATCATTATATATGACAATCATTGTCAGTGCCCTCCCACTAACCTCCTAATATACAAAAAAATCATTTTCGTTTTGAATTAAATCATATACCATTATGATTACATCAAAATACTGATTCCAAGAACGTAATGCTTGCTTCAATCCATAAATGGATCGAATTAAAACTTTGTTTGCTTGTTTTGGTACGACAAAACCGTCAGGATGTTGTAAACATCCTCCAAAAGGTTTCCTTTTAAGGAAATCGATTTTGACGTTCAGCTGCCATATTTCATAAATGAAACATGCAGCATTAGCAAGCATTATCCAAATTGATTTAATCATGGCAACGGATAAAAGTTTTCGTCATAATCGACACAATGTTGATAACGATACCTTTTCGCTACAAGCCTAGCTATGTACGTTTGTATATTGCCATCCATGTATGTCTTCCTTGAAGACTTATTTAGCACCAATAGGCACAATGCCTTCCGGTACAACAACTAGTGTCCAAACTTGATTGGTATACATGGAATCCATTTCGAACATCATGGCATTTTGCCATAATAGGGAGTCGATACCTTGTATCACTTCCACATACGTAGCCAACTTGTCTTCCTCAATAAGATTGACATCTTTATAAGGTGAGATCAGAAACCCATACCTCCCAAGTTGTTTTCTAACTCTCTCTGACCTACGCGGTTCTTGTGTATTCGAAGATTGTGGTATAGTTTCATCCCTGATGAACTGTTTATGTTCCGTTAAAAGATTACATATTCCTTAAAAGAATATTTATGGAGAATTGCAATCCAGTATCAAATGTCACATGCAAGGCCTGGGGCTGGAATTGTGTCTGCCATGTACAAAGCATATATCGAATCTCTGGTAACTAGTATCTATAATCGGATAAACATGACCTAGTCATATTATCCCGATGACTACAGTACTAAAGAGTACCAGTTCCGTATCCTGCGTGATCATCATCTCCACTATGACTGGAGTGATACTTCCATCTTGACATCACACCCAATAGACTACGATTCTCAATATACCCAGAAGAGGCGTACACAGAACATGTTAAAGCCCTGGACGACCAAATCCAAAGTATATTGATTGTCGCAAGTATTAGCGATGTAAGTCTCAGGTTAAGACCAAATACACCTACCCTGATTCAGACTTCCATAGACACATAGTCATACTACCAATGGAATTCCGATGGGTCTATTTAGAGAGAAGTTGTTTCCGTACCATCGGTAAACACAACCTCCTATTACACTTGCATGAGTATCAAATACCCAAATATATGAGAACTATGCCGTTATGCTCCCATAACACGCACAAGTGAAATACTAGTCTATTCCACATTATCGATGTCCAATCTCAATAATACTACGACTAGGGATATTTTAATGATTAAACCGTAATGGATTAATATTGTCTCATATCTTATTAATTCGGTGTTGGACAATTATGACCCATAGCGTCACTATTTGTACCGATCATGGTGTTGTTGTACAAATTAACTATGTGACAAAGGAGATTGCACTCTTATCATTTGTGATTAGATCACCTAGATGTATAAATGATAGGAGGTCCCTATGATTTGTTCCTGGACGGAGAATGATATGAGACAGTATCAGTCCACGAAGGATAAATCATTAAATATCCCTAGTCAGAGTATTATCGAGATTGGACATCGATAATGCGTAAAAGACTAGTATTACACTTGTGCGCGTTGTGAGGGCACAACGACATAGTTCTCATATATTTGGGTATAGGATACTCATGCAAGTGTAATAAGAGGTTGTGTTTTACCGATGTTACGGGAAACAGCTTCGCTCTGGAAAGACCCCCTCGGAATTCCATTGGTAGTATGACTATGTGTCTATGGAAGTCCGAAATCAGGGTAGGTGTATTTGGTCTTAACCTGAGACTTGTACCGCTAATACTTACGACAATCAATATACTTTGGTTGCGGTCGTCCAGGGCTTTAACAGGTTCTGTGTACGCCAATGCTGGGTATATTGAGAATCGTAGTGTGTTGGGTGGGATGTCAAGACGGAAGTGTCACTCCAGTCATATGGAGATGATGGTCACGTAGGATACGTGACTGGTTCTCTTAAATACTGCAGCTATCGGGATATTATGACTAGGTCATGTATATCCGATTATAGAGACTAGTTACTAGACATCTGACATGTGCTTCGTACGGGGCAGACACAATTCCAGCCCTAGGCCTAGGACGTGATCATTCGATACTGGACAGAAATACGCAATACTACGTATACTACGCCTGATATAGATCCTTCATTTCTGTAAGGATGTTTCCAGAGAATTGGGTAGGCATGGCGCTTTGCTAGAAGCCAACCATGTCTTGTAAATTGGTAAAACGTAGTACTTGGTACTTACGTGTTCGGATAGTCCGACAACCAAATTTGCTGCCAACATATCAGGGGATCTCATGGGTCACTTCCCGAAGATTCACCGATGACGTATGACTCGCACCTTTTATTAATCTGGGATTAATTAGATGAGAGAGAAAATTAATCTGGGATTAATTGCGGAAATATTTTATCTGGGATAAAATATTAATAAAGAGAGATAACGAATAATTTGGAATTAATCAATTAATTAATATATTTGATATATTAAATGAAATTAGATTTCGACGCGGAATTGAAATTAGATTTTAATTATGGCGAACGAACTAATTTAGAATTAATTCGTTAGCGATGTGAATAGTGATTTCGCTAGGCGTAATCATTTAATTACGACGCAACGGAAAATTCGTTAATTTGGAATTAGCGAACCCGAGCCCGAGATTATTTACGAGCGCAATCGCATTTCGAATTCGAGTGCGGCACGCAAGTCAAATCAAGCGTCAAATCACTAGTCGCATCTAGCGTCACATCAAGTGTCAAATCATGTCACTTTGAATGATCTGACCATTGATTTATTGATGTGACTTGATGGAAGTTGATGGTGGAGTGTATAACACTCAAAAGTGATGGCATGATAGACATTTAATATATTTAAATGTTTGGTATTTGTTTTTGGTTTTGGAAATCAATTAATTGATTTTTGGAAAATCAAATAAGGTGTATTTGATATACTTTTAGCCATCCAACACAAAAACAACACAATCTCTCTTCTCTTTTCCCTCCTCTCTCTCTCGCCCAACATGGGAAATTTCTTCACTGCATTTTCTAGAAATGCCGAGAAGATGGGAAGCCAAAGGTCAAGATTTTGTGGCAAAATCAAGAGTGCTAGCACACTACGAAGACATGCGAAGGTGATAGGGAAGTTCACCCATGAGCCGGGAATCAAATGACGAAGCTTGGAGCTTGGTTTCTTGTTGATTGAAGGCCGAAACAGTGAGTGCTTCACTGCCACTTCCGTGAGCAGCCCATGGAGCAGAAATGGAGTTTTGTTCATCAAAGCATCGCTCAACCGATCAATGTGAGTATTCCGAAACTTCTTTGATTTGTATTTGCACATATTTCATGCTTATTATTGATCTTGGGACCTTAATAGAAACCAACAATGGCATCTAGAGCAAGGTTTGAGCATGAAAAGTTTAGGGCTTAAAATTTGGGTAATTTGTATTTGAGCATGATTTGAATGAATTGGATGTTTGAGTATGCTTAATACATGTTTAATTGAATAGTCCCCAAGGGGTGTGGCTTGGTGGTGTAGGGTCCAGGATCTCACCTTTAGGTTCTGGGTTCGAATCCAGGGGGTGAATTTCTTGTAAGAGCCTGGGACAGCCGGTGGTTTTACCTGCGCCGCGGCTCAGAATGGGTGGTTTGGTGGCGGGGTTTCCATCGTTTCCAAAAAAAAAAAATGTTTAATTGAATATTGATTGGATCAATTTCATGAATTTGTGTTTGGAATATTTTTTTCCCAAATTGAGTAGGCTTGGCCGAATGAGTAGTGCCCTATTTAGTCTTGGATTTTTTGATTTTTGATTCATTTGATGAGTTAGAATCATACGGGAATGTGATTTAATGTCGATTGTGGAATTAATTGGATTGAATTCGAATCAGACACAAATCCCCTCCCTTGGCCGAGACATATATAGCATGTAATGGGTTTGATTTTAATCAAAATGTGTTGGACATGTGATGATGAAAATGAGCATGATTAATTGTAAAAATTGATGTTTTATAAATGTTAATTTGGGTGATTAATCATGATATACACTTTAGTTTAATTAAATATGAAATTGGATTTTTTGTGTTTAATTAAATTGGGCCTTAAAATTGGATTTGGGCTTTAATGTTGTAAATGGGCTTATTGGGCTTTGTTGTACAAAGTTGGGTTTAGGCAAAATTGGTTGGATCCAATTGGGCCCAAAACTGCATTCATAAAGCCCAAATGTGACTTAATGGACCTTTAAAGTTTAATTGGGCCTAATGGGCCAAGATTGATTTCTGGGCTTATGGGGTAATTCCCGGATTGAATTTTGGTTATTCGGTTTGACAGAGTTGACCAAAAGTCCACGCCTTAAGAAATTAATTAAAAGCCCATTGGACTTTAATTAAATTGACGTTGGACGTTAATCGGGTTTTGAGACCCGTAACGATTAAATTTGGAATTTAAGTCGTAAAAGGTTTATTAATAAAATGTAGTATTTAATTTGGAATTAAATAGCGAATTAGTATTAAATACAAATTGAATTGGATTTAAATGTGTAGTTTAATTTAATTCGAGAATTCGTACTTTAAGTACTTATTCGCAAAACGAGTTTGACTCGAACAAAATCAAATAGTTGTTTGAACATTGGATGATCACTAATTATCAGATTAATTAATTTGATTAGATTGATTGATAACATGCTTGTGTGAATACATGGTTGCGATGCATGAATAATGTATATCGGATGGATATTAGATGGGTGGGACAATTTTAGAAATTGTTGTAATAAGTTCGATTTATTAATTGGACCTGCGTGTCCAGCCTTATTACCTATCTATTCTTTGTATTCTCTTCTCACCTATTCCCCTCAATGTAAATGAGGTTTCTTTACAAGTGTAGTGTAACGAGTAGAAGTAATACATGTGCTAGCGGGAGAGAGAAAGAGAGAGATTTGATCTAGGATCATTGGGTAAAGTATCCATCCGCATATCATTATTAATTTTTCATATGTGTTTTATTATATGTTTAGAATGTATGTTTAAGGGTGTATGATGATGAGACCTTAACAAAGATAATAAATTGGTTGCCAATTTGCACTCGAAAAACCCTCGCAAAATATTAAGCGTTTTTTCTTCCATTGAGTGATTCTCACTCAAGATCCGAGACTGGCATTGTCTTATTGGCCAAAGTCAAGGCCTTTGTCCGTCGAGGATGTGTTTGAATCACAAGAGCTTTGTTCCATATTGGTGTCTTGTCCAAGTTGTGGTTTGTTGGCCAAAGTCAAGACCACTTCTTGTCCATCGACATTGATTACGAAGCTTTCCATGGTCAATGGGTCGCACTTAACTGGGATCACTAAGTTTGTTGTGCCAAAGCCAAGGCTTAGTTGATTCAGAGGAAAAAGGTTAGGTAATACAGTGGATGTATTGGCATATATAAGATAAATGTTTCGGACTTGGATGTCCCCCTACCGGATCTAGGAATTGGATTAGATCCAATCGATCTTAGAGATCTACCTAGTTAATTATCATACAATTTGTTGGCTAAAGTCAAGATTGTGTGATATTTAACGGGATCCTAACCCACTAGGAAACATGGTTTCCTGAGTACTCGACAGAGGGTTAGAGGCTCGCCGAAAATTAGTGGGAGGTAAGAATTGAATTTGCAATATTCGTTTAATTACTTGCCATACGCGCTCAAACATATATTATTCGTCAAATAAATTAAATGTTAGTTGGACTAATATTTAAAAGTTTTTTTAATAAATAGTTGGACTATATTCAAACTATTCAATTATAGTTGATTTTATAATTGGATTATAGTAATCAATATAATTGATTTTAATTTATTAAATTATAGTTGATTAAATAGTTGGACTATTGTAATCATTATAATAAAAAGTACCTGAAATCGTTGATTAAATAGTTGGACTATTAAAATCAAGATTAAAATTGAAAGATTTACGTTTAATACATAATCCTAGGGAAAATGTATTTAAATGGTTTAATTTTCAAATTGGGAATAGAATTTCAGGATGGTCCTGGAAAAATAATGAGTTACTTTATTTGATAAAATAATATATTATGCCTAAGCCCGAAATTAAGCAAATAGTAGAGCATAATCTTCGAAAGATTAATGTGATGATAACTTAAGTGCTTAATCCATTAAGCTTGTCGCAGTAGACTCCTTAATTTCTGAATCAGAACTAAGGATTAGATCCTTAAAAGTATGATAATGAAATTGAAGGATCTTCAAAGAATCTATCCTTAGAATCTTAGAAGTACTAAATTGCAATAAATAATTCTTGGAGAATTAATGACTATTCTCAAGAAGACAAAGTCAAAGTTTGCAATTAAGGCAAGTAGCGCAAAGCGCACCTTACTTTGATATTCTAGAAACCCGAGGCTTGCCCAAAGGCTACTGGAGTGTTGAAAGGGCAAAGGCAAAATCATTATAATCTTCTAGGAAGATAAATGACATATCCCAAAATGTCTGCCTAAATGTGGCAAATGGGATCACGGAAGCGTGACTGCCGTTTGGACAAAGCAGACATGAAGGAATTGAAGACGAGCAAGGCTCTGACTTCAAATGTGTTTGTCATAATTATATTCACTACTAGTATTAAAATTGGATTTTAGATACTTAGTGTGATATAAATATATACTGATGTTCAGAATCTGTTTTGAACAGGATACTGACTTCAATCTAGAATAATCTGCAATTTGGAAACGGGACGAAAGTATCTGTTTTAACCGTAGATACCTAAGTTTAGGAACTACCATCGGGTGTGTACCTAAATTAGGAAATTGTTATAATGTAACTAGTTTGACTAGAAACATTATCTTTATATCAGTGTTTAACCCGCTGCGGGTGAACCTTTATATTCTAGAACACTAAAGTGTTTTATTATATAAAGATGATATTGAGATAAACAAATTAGATGTGAATAACATAATTTATATTTTGAATATAAATAAATCTCAAAGGTATAACATGACAAACAAATAGCTCAACTGATTTGATCAAATGAAACTTAATTGTGGCATTGTTGTCTGGGACACAATTAAACAAGAATCGTATATCCACACTTTTGAAGAGTGGGTACCAGGACTGATTTGATCCTATTAAAATAAAGTCTACGAATCTAGTTTATTGGGCAAAGTTCCTAAAACACCTTTACTTGGTAAAAGTGTAAATAACACCTATATGTTAGCCCTAGTTCATAGTGAAGCAAGTGGGCCCATATCTTGCTAGGCTAGATGTGGATATGAATATTTTGTGACCTTATGTATGTGGCATCGCGTTATGGTTATGTGTTTCTTTTGAAGAACACAAATCGGAAACTTTTAAAGTTTCGACCCGAAATAGACAAACAGATCGGCTAAAGTATTAAAACGTCACGGTAAGACCGTAATGGAAAATACTTAAGCAATAAGTTTCTAATATACTTGAAAGAGTATAGTATTCTTTAAATGAGGACTCCTCCTGGAACACGTCAAGTTGACGGTGTGTCCGAAAGGTTTAACGGAATTATGTTAGACATGATAAGGCTAATCATGAGTCGCTCTGAGCTACCTTTTCCTTCAACTGATAAGATTAAATAGTGCAAGAACTTATTTAGAATAAGGTTCCATTAAAAATCTGTTTGACAGATTTCATATAAGATATGAACGGGAAAGAAACCGGGTTTCTCATTCTTGGAAATTTGGGTATGCTAGGCATATGTTTGGATGATACCAAACTAAAACCCAAATTGGATAAGTGCCAATTGTAGGTTATCCTAGGGATACCATAAGTATTGTACTTATACATCTCACCAGAAAACAATGTAATTGTTGCTCGCCATGCGGTTTTCCTAAAAGGAATATCGATATGCAGTGGTAAGTGGGAGAATAGTAAAACTCGATGAAAATCGGAGTAATACTATTCCTGGCACCGATTCCTAATGGAACACAGAAATAGTTCATCAAGGATGTATCAAATACACCTTATAGGACAAACAAGGTTTGCAGGTTATTCGATCCATATTTGGATTGAAGCAAGCATTAGGTTCTTGGAATTGTCGTTTTGATGTAATCATAATGGAGTATGATTTAATTCAAAAAGAAATGATTCTTGTGTATATAAGAGGGTTAGTGGGAGAGCACTGACAATAAATGTCCTATACAATAATGATAATATGTCATTTCTTGGAAATGATATTCCCATAATAATAATTGGTGAAAGCTTGGCTTTCGATGAAACTCTCCGAGAAATTGTACATTGAAAAATGTACAAGACCTAGTGTATCATACGCTTTGAGCATATGAAGTCACAAACAGGCCAATCCAAGTGATAGTCACTGGATTGATGTTAAGAACATCCGTTAGTATCTTAGAGAACTAAAGATGATGTCTTAGTCTATGGAGAAAGAGAACTTGAAGTGACTGGGATCACCACTGCAAGTTTCATAAATCGATAAAACGACTATAAGTCGCAAACGGTACTATACAGTTTGAATAAAGGTACAGTGAGCTAGAAATCTTCCAAGTAAGATACTGTTACCGAATAAACAACAAATGCGGGTTAATTACTGCAGCTGAGGCGGCAAAAGAAGCCTTCTGGGTCGATAAACAAATCTAATTAGATTAGATATAATTCTGTTAGCAGCTGAGCTAGGCTTGAGCACAGGCTAAAGAATTAATGGTCTCATCAATGATCCAGATACATACTTCGATAATCATCTGATTCGTTCGGATCATACATCGTGGCGATGTGATGATCGAATAAATCGCATCAGATGATAATCAGGCAAATCTGGTGACAAAAGCACCTTCTCAGCAGTTTGAGCCAACCGTACATAATTCGGGTGTAAGACACTCGACTGACTGGCAATAGGCCAAGTGGGAGATTGTTGGACAATTATGACCCATAGCGTCACTATTTGTACAGATCATGGTGTTGTTGTACAAATTAACTATGTGACAAAGGAGATTGCACTCTTATCATTTGTGATTAGATCACCTAGATGTATAAATGATATTAGGTCCCTATGATTTATTCCTGGACGGAGAATGATATGAGACAGTATCAATCCATGAAGGATAAATCATTAAATATCCCTAGTCAGAATATTATCGAGATTGGACATCGATAATGCGTAAAAGACTAGTATTACACTTGTGCGCGTTGTGAGGGCACAACAGCATAGTTCTCATATATTTGGGTATAGGATACTCATGCAAGTGTAATAGGAGGTTGTGTTTTACCGATGGTACAGAAAATAGCTTCACTCTGGATAGACCCCCTCAGAATTCCATTGGTAGTATGACTATGTGTCTATGGAAGTCCGAAATCAGGGTAGGTGTATTTGGTCTTAACCTGAGACTTGCACCGCTAATACTTACGACAATCAATATACTTTGGTTGCGGTCGTCCAGGGCTTTAACATGTTCTGTGTACGCCAATGCTGGGTATATTTAGAATCATAGTGTGTTGGGTGTGATGTCAAGACGGAAGTGTCACTCCAGTCATATGGAGATGATGATCACGTACGATACGGGACTGGTTCTCTTAAATACTGCAGCTATCGGGATATTATGACTAGGTCATGTATATCCGATTATAGAGACTAGTTACCAGACATCCGACATGTGCTTCGTACGGGGCAGACGCAATTCTAGCCCCAGGCCTAGCACGTGATCATTCGATACTAGACAGAAATACGCAATACTACGTATACTACGCCTGATATAGATCCTTTATTCCTGTAAGGATGTTTTCGGAGAATTGGGTAGGCATGGCGCTTTGCTAGAAGCCAACCTTGTCTTGTAAATCGGTAAAACGTAGTACTTGGTACTTACGTGTTCGGATAGTCCGACAACCGAATTTACTGCCAACATATCCGGGGATCTCATGGGTCGCTTCCCGAAGATTCACCGATGATGTATGACTCGCACCTTTTATTAATCTGGGATTAATTAGATGAGAGAGAAAATTAATCTGGGATTAATTGCGGAGATATTTTATCTGGGATAAAATATTAATAAAGATAGATAACGGTTAATTTGGAATTAATCGATTAATTAATATATTTGATATATTAAATGAAATTGGATTTAGACGCGGAATTGAAATTAGATTTTAATTCGGGCGAACGAATTAATTTAGAATTAATTCGTTAGCGACGTGAATAGTGATTTCGCTAGGTGTAATCATTTTATTACGACGCAACGGAAAATTCGTTAATTTGGAATTAGCGAACCTGAGCCCAAGATTATTTGCGAGCGCATTCGCATTTCGAATTCGAGTGCGGCACGCAAGTCAAATCAAGCGTCAAATCGCTAGTCGCATCTAGCGTCATATCAAGCGTCAAATCATGTCACTTTGAGTGATGTGACCATTGATTGATTGATTGATGTGACTTGATGGAAGTTGATGGTGGAGTGTAAAACACTCAAAAGTGATGGCATGATAGACATTTAATATATTTAAATGTTTGGTATTTGTTTTTGGTTTTGGAAATCAATTAATTGATTTTTGGAAAATCAAATAAGGTGTATTTGATACACTTTTAGCCATCCAACACAAAAACAACACAATCTCTCCTCTTTTTTCCCTCCTCTCTCTCTCGCCCAACATGGGAAATTTCTTCACTGCATTTTCTGGAAATGCCGAGAAGATGGGAAGCCAAAGGTCAAGATTTTGTGGCAAAATCAAGAGTGCTAGCACACTACGAAGACATGCGAAGGTGATAGGGAATTCCACCCATGAGCCGGGAATCAAATGACGAAGCTTGGAGCTTGGTTTCTTGTTGATTGAAGGCCGAAACAGTGAGTGCTTCACTGCCACTGCCGTGAGCAGCCCATGGAGCAGAAAAGTATTTTTGTTTGTCAAAGCGTTGCTCAACCGATCGATGTGAGTATTCCGCAACTTCGTTGATTTGTATTCGAACATATTTCATGCTTATTATTGATTTTGGGACCTTAATAGAAACCAACATTCGGAACTAATCATATGGACTTTTATCATTTATATATCTTTGTAATTTAATTACAAATGATAAAAGAGCAATTTCCTTTGTCACATAGTTAATTTGTACAACAACATCATGTTCTGTACAAATAGTGATGATATGGGTCATTATTGTCCAACAATCTCTCATTTGGCCTATAGCCAATCACTCAAGTGTCCTACACTTGAACTATGTACGGGTCGCTCAAACTTCTACTGAGAAACAGCTTTCGTCAGTGGATTTGCAAGGTTATCATCTGATGCGATTTATTCGATCATCACATCGCCACGATGTATGATCCGACGAATCAGATGAAATAGTTGAAGTATATACTTGGATCGTTGATAAGACCATTAATTCTTTAGCTTGTACTGTAGCCTAGCTCACCTGTTAACAGAACTACTCCTAATCTAATTAGGAATTTTACAGATCCAAGTTGCTTCTATTGCTACCTCAGCTGCAGCAATATTCCACTTTTGTTTTTTATTCGACAACAGTATCTTGCTTGGAAGATTTCCAGCTCACTATTCCGTTATTCAAACTATATAGTACTCTTATTACGACTTATAGTCGTTTTTGACGTTAGGAAACTTGCAACGGTGAACCCAGTCACTTCAAGTTTTCCTTCTCCATATATAAGAAAGCATCATTAGTTCGTCTAAGATACTTAAGGATGTTCTTAACATCAATCCAGTGACTATCCCTCGGATTGGCCTGATTGTGAATCCATATGCTCAAAGCATATGAGACACCAGGTCCCGTACATATTTCAAATGTACGAGTTCTCGGAGAGTGCCAATAATTTTTAGATCTATCCCAGTAGATCTTTATTCCTAGAATAAAGGTTGTCTCTCCCAAGTATTCTACGAAGAATTTTCATGAAAGCCAAGCTTTCACCGATTGTAATATTGGAATGTCATTTCCAAGAAATGACATATCATCATTATATAGGATAATCATTGTCAGTGCGCTCCCACTAACCTCCTTATATACACAAGAATCGTTTTCATTTTGAATTAAATCATATACCATTATGATTCCATCAAAATACTGATTCCAAGAACGTAATGCTTGCTTCAATCCATAAATGGATCGAATTAACTTGCAAACTTTGTTTGCTTGTTTTGGTACGATAAAACCGTCAGGATGTTGTAAACATCCTCCAAAAGGTTTCCGTTTAAGGAAAGTGATTTTGACGTTCATCTGCCATATTTCATAAATGAAACATGCAGCATTAATTATCCAAATGGATTTAATCATGGCAACAGATAAAAGTTTTCGTCGTAATCGACACAATGTTGATAACGATACCTTTTCCCTACAAGCCTAGATTTGTACTTTTGTATGTTGTCTTCCATGTATGTCTTCCTTGAAGACTGATTTAGCACCAATAGGCACAATGCCTTCCGGTACAACAACTAGTGTCCAAACTTGGTTGGTATACATGGAATCCATTTCGGACATCATGGCACTTTGCCATAATAGGGAGTCGATACCTTGTATCACTTCCTCATACGTAGCCAATTTGTTTTCCTCAATAAGATTGACATCTTTATAAGGTGAGATCAGAAACCCATACCTCCCAAGTTGTTTTCTAACTCTCTCTGACCTACGTGGTTATTGTGTATTCGAATATTGTGGTATAGTTTCATCCCTGATGAACTGTTTGTGTTCCGTTAAAGAATCGGTGCCTGGAACAGTATTACTCCGATTTTCATCGAGTTTTACTTTCCTCTCACTTACCACTGCATATAGGTATTCCTCTTAGGAAAACCGCATGGAGAGCAACAATTACATTGTTCTCTTGTGAGTTGTATAAGTACTATCCATTGGTTTCCCGAGGATAACCTACAAATTAGGCTCTTATTCGATTTGGTTTCTAGTTTGGTATAATCCAAACATATGCCTAGCATTCCCAAATCTTCAGGAATGAGAAAACTCGGTTTCTTTTCTGTTCATATCTAATATGAAATCTTTCTAACAGATTTTTATGGAACCTTATTCAAAATAAGTATTGCATTGTTTAATGCGTATCCCTAGAAGGGAAATGGTAGCTTAGAGTGACTCATAATTAACCTTACTATGTCCAACAAAGTTCGATTTCTTTGTTCGGACACACCATCAAATTGAGGTGTTCCGAGAGGAGTCCTTTATGAAAGAATATTATACTCTTTCAAATATTCGAGAAACTTATTGCTTAAGTATTTTCCACTACGGTCTAACCATGGCGGTTTAATACTTTAGTTGGTCTGTCTGTCTACTTCGTGTCGAAACTCTTTAAATTTATCAAAAGTTTCCGATTTATGTTTCACAATAAACACATAACCATAACGCGATGCCACATCCGTAAAGGTTTTGAAGTATTCATATCCACCTCTAGCCTAGCTAGATATGGGCCCACTTATGTCACTATGATCGAAGGCTAACAGATCAGTGGCACTTGTACTTTTACCAAGTAAAAGCTGTTTTAGGCACTTTGCCTAATTAAACTAAATTCGTAGACATTATTTGAATTAGAGTCAAATCCATCCTAGTATCCACTCTTCAAAAGTGTGGATATACGAGTCTTGTTTATGTGTCCCAAACAACAATGCCACAAATAAGTCTCATCTGATTAAATCAGTTTGAGCTATTTGTTTGTCATGTTATACGTTTGAGATTCATTTATATTCAAAATATAAATATTGTTATTCACATCTAATGTGTTTATCTCAATATCATCTTTATAAAATAAAACACTTAGTGTTCTAGAATATAAAGGTATACCCGCAACGGGTTATACTAGATATAGAGATAATATTTCTAGTCAAACTAGGTACATTTTAATAGTTTCCTAATTTAGGTACATGCCCCAAGGGTAATTCCTAAACTTAGGATTCTACGGTTAAAACAGCGACTCTCGTCCCATTTTCCACTCGTAGGTCGATCTCAACTGAAGTCAGTCTCCTGCTCATCAGCAGATTCTGCACATCAGTACATATTTATGTAGCACATCTAGTATCAAAAATCAAATTTTGAAATTAATAGTGAACATGTTTATGGCAAAACATATTTGAAGTCGGAGCCTTACCCGTCTTCTATTCCTTCACGTCTGCCTTGTCCATACGGCAGTCACGCTTCCAGTGACCCCGTTTGCCACAGTTTAGGCAGACATCTTGGGATATGTCATTTGTCTTCCCATAAGACTGTGATGATTTCCCCTTTTAGAAGCTCTGGCTCTGCCTCCTTGAGCATAGCCATCAACTCTCCAAGAGTTTTACTCTTGATTCATAATGAACCTGCCCCAGCTATCGGGTAGAGACTATAAGATCAAATCTTTGGTACTCTCAGCCACGTAGGTAATGCCCGGCTAACCTAGCTGATCGATGTCAGCAATCATCTGCGACACATAATGCTTGACAGAAGTACCATCTGACATACACGAGCAAAAGAGCTTCTTTTGCAATTTGTACTTCTAAGATCTAAGTTTAGATCTATGAAGATCTTTAATTTCAACATCATGGTATAAGGATCTAATCCTTATTTTTGACGACGGAATTAAAGAGTCATTGCGGTAAGCATAACGGATTGAGCACAAAAATTATCATCAACATGAGTCTTCCAAAACTCATGCTCCATTATTCGCTCAACTCCAGGCTTAGGCCCGAGATGTCATTCTATCAAATAGAATAACTTCTCAGTTCCCAGGACTATCCTGAGGTTTTATTCCCAATCTGAAAATTGGAACCGTTTAAAGATAATTTCACCCAGGATTATGTTCTAAACGCTAATCTTTCAGTTATCTTGATTTCAATAGTCCAACTATCCAATCAACAATTTCGGGTACTATTGAATATAATGATTACTATAGTCTAACTATATAATCAACTATAATTTGATTGGTTAAATTCAAATATATTGATTACTATAATCGAATTATATAATCAACTATAAATGAAGTAGTTTGAATACATTCCAATTGTTTAATTAAAACAACAATTAAATATTAGTCCAACTATTATATTTATTAATTAATGACGAAAAATGAAATGAGCGCGTATTGGCAAGTATCTAAACGAAATTGCAAATTTAATACTTGCCTCCCACTATTTTTCAGCGAGCCTCTAACCCTCTTTTGAGTACTCGGGAAACCTAGTTTCCTAGTGGGCTAGGATCCCGTTAAATAACACACAACCTTGACTTTGGCCAACAAGCTGTATGATATTTAATTAGGTAGATCTCTAAGATCAATTGGATCTCATCCAATTCTTAGATCCAGTAGGTGGACATCCAAGTCCGAAACATATATCCAATATATGCCAATATATCCAATATATTCCCTAACCTTTTTCCTCTAAATCAACTAAGCCTTGGCTTTGGCACAACAAGCTGAATGATTTCAGTTAAGCGTGACCCATTGACTTTGGAAAGGTTCGTAATCGTTGTCGATGGACAAGAAGTGATCTTGACTTTGGCCAACAAATCACAACTTGGACAAGACATGCGATATGGAACAAAGCCTTCATGATTCAAACACATCCGCGATGGACAAATATCTTGACTTTGGCCAACAAACCAGTGCCAATCTTGGATCTTGAGAATGAATCATTCAATGGAAGGAAATCGCTTAATATTTGTTGAGGGTTTTTCACGTAATTGGCAACCAATTAATTATCTTTGATTAGGTCTCATCATACACCCTTAAACATGCATTCTAAAAGCATAATAAGGCGCGATAAATAAATTAATAATGATCTGCGGATGGATATTTAAAACAATTTGTTCCTAGAATAAATCTCTCAATTTCCTCTCTCCCGCTAGCACAAATCTTACTTCTACCCAATTACATAACACTTCTAAAGAAACCTCATTTATATTGAGAGGAATAGGTGAGAAGAGAAATACAAAGAGTCAAGGGGTAATAGGCTGGACACGCATGTCCAATTTAATAAATTCTAAATTTATTACAACAATTTCCAAAATTTCCCTCACCCATCTAATATCCATCCGATATACATTATTCATACATCATATCCATGTATTCACACAAAGCATGTTATCAATCAATCCAATTAAATAATCTTTAATTAATGACCATTCAATGTTCAAACAACGATTTGATTTGCGCGAGTCCAACTCGTTTTAAGAATAAGTACTCAAAGTACGAATTCTTGAATTATATCAAACTACATTATTAAATCCAATTTAATTTGTATTTAATACTAATTCTTTATTTAATTCTAAATTAAATAATTACACTTTTAATGTGCCTTTACGACTTAGATTTTAAATCTAATCATTACGGGTCTCAAAGCCCAATTAACATCCAATGTCAATTTAATTAAAGTCCAATGGGCTTTCAATTAATTTATAAGGCATGGACTTTGGCAACCAAAGCCCAATAAGGAATCAACATTTGCCTTAAAATTAATTTTGGCTCATTAGGCCCAATTAAATTATAAAGGCCCAATTATCATATTTGGACTTTATGGAAATGGTTTTAGGCCCAATTGGATCCAACCAATTATCCTAAACCAAACTTGGCCCAACCAAGCCCATTAAGCCCAAATACAACATTAATAGCCCAATTCCAAATTAAGCCTAATTAATTAAATTCCAATATTCCTAATATCACAATTTAATTAACTAAAGTGTATTAGCCATAATTAACTAGTTAAATTAATATTTCCAAAACACCAATTACACTAATTAATCATGCTTTAATTAATATCAATTCATGTCCAACATAATTGAAGCAATATCAATCCCAACATGCTTCCTAAGCTCTCGGCAATAGGGGACTTTTTATATCAATTTTGATTTTAATCCAATTAAATCACAAACTAATATATCCCATGCATTTTAAACATATCAAATTGTCTAAAATTCAAAAATCACCAAAAGCTAGGATTCTATCCATATTCGGCCAAGCCTCAAATTTGGGGAAAATTAATCCAATTAATTTTTCTTCAAATTGATCATGCACAACTCAAAGTTAACATATTATAAGCATGCTCAAACAAACAATTTGAATAAAACATGCTCAAATCAAAAATACCCAAATTAAAGTTAAGAACTCTAAATTTCAGTTTCATGATCAATTATGGCTCTGATACCAATGTTGGGTTTTCTAGGTCAAACCAATATCAAATTAAGCAAGAAATCATGTGAATACAACAAAGTAAGAATGCGGAAAATACTCACTTTGATCGGATTTTGGATGCGTTGAACACAAAAATCTTCCTCCTTGATCAATTTGGCCAAGCCCTTTTTGTTGATCTTCAAGCTCCAAGCGTTGAGTGTTGATTCCAAGCTCAAGGATTGGTTTCCCTGTCACCTTTGAATGATCTCTTTATGTGCTAGCAATGGAAATTTTTGCAACAAAAATCTCCTTTCCATTGTGAGACTCTTGGCCAAGCCAAGAGAAGTGAGAGAGAGAGGCAATTCATGCCTAAGTGAGGGAGAGAAGAGTGAAGTGTGTTGTGTGTTTGATTTCCAAAATCAAATACCATTTACCAATTTTCCAAAAATTGGTACAAGTCATTATCACAACAAATATGCTTGTGTAACAAACAAGCAACCATCAAATCCCATCTACTTCTATCAATAAAAAGTTGATAAAGTTGACTAGGTGATGTGACAAGTGTGGGCCCCACTTTAATTCAAAATCCGAGTGGGTCCGCAAACACATTCCGGGCTCGGGTTCGTTAATTCCAAATTAACGAATTTTCCGTTGGGACGTAATTAATTCAAATTTAATTAAATAATTATGCCTATCAAAATTACTATTCACGTCGCTCGCGAATTAATTCTAAACTAAATCGTTAGCCCGAATTAAAATATAATTTTAATTCCGTGTCGAAATCTAATTTCGTCTAATATATCGAATATATTATTTTATCGATTAATTCCAAATTAATCGTTCTCTCTCTTTTAATTGAATTTTATCCCAGATAAAATTCTCCGTAATTAATCCTAGATTAATTTTCTATCTCTTCTAATTAATCCCAGATTAATTATGTTCGAGTCATACGTCATCGGTGAATCTTCGGGAAGCGACCCATGAGATCCCTGGATATGTTGGCAGTAAATTTGGTCATCGGAGTATCCGAATACGTGCGTACCTAGTACCACATTATTACAGATTTACAAGACATGGTTGGCTTCTAGCAAAGCACCGAGCCTACCCAATTCTCCATAAATATTCTTTTAAGGAATATGTAATCTGTGTCAGGAGTAGTATACGTAGTATTGCGTATTGCGATCCAGTATCGAATGTCACATGCAAGGCCTGGGGCTGGAATTGTGTCTGCCCCGTACGAAGCATATATCGGATCTCTGGTAACTAGTCTCTATAATCGGATAAACACGACCTAGTCATATTATCCCGATGACTGCATTACTAAAGAGTACTAGTTTCGTATTCTGCGTGATCATCATCTTTATATGACTGGAGTGATACTTCCATCTTGACATCACACCCAATACACTACGATTCTCAATATACCCAGAAGAGGCGTACACAGAACCTATTAAAGCCCTGGACAACCAAAACCAAAGTATATTGATTGTCGCAAGTATTAGCGATGTAAGTCTCAGGTTAAGAACAAATACACCTACCCTGATTCGGACTTCCATAGACACATAGTCATACTACCAATGGAATTCCGAGGGGTCTATCCAGAGCGAAGCTGTTTCCGTACCATCGGTAAACACAACCTCCTATTACACTTGCATGAGTATCCAATACCCAAATATATGAGAACTATGTCGTTATGCTCCCATAACACGCACAAGTGCAATACTAGTCTATTCTGCATTATCGATGTCCAATCTCGATATACTACAACTAGGGATATTTTAATGATTAAACCTTAGTGGATTTATATTGTCTCATATCTTTTTAATCCGGAACTAATCATATGGACTTTTATCATTTATATATCTTGGTAATCTAATTACAAATGATAAAAGAGCAATTTCCTTTGTCACATAGTTAATTTTTACAACAACACCATGTTGGGTACAAATAGTGATGTTATGGGACATAATTGTCCAACACACACTTTCGAAGAGTGGATACTAGGAGGGATTTGATTCTAATTCAAATGATGTCTATGAATCTATTTTATTAGGCAAAGTGCCTAAAACACCTTTTACTTGGTAAAAGTACAAGTGCCACCGATCTGTTAGCCCTCGTTCATAGTGACGTAAGTGGGCCCATGTATAGCTAGGCTAGAGGTGGATTTGAATACTTCGTAACCTTTAGGATGTGGCATCGCGTTACGGTTATGTGTATCTTATGAAACACAAGTCAGAAACTTTTGAGTAATTCAAAGAGTTTCGACAGGAAGTAAGAAAATAGACCGGTAAAAGTATTAAAAACATTACGGTTGGACCATAGTGTAAAATACTTGAACATATAAGTTTCTCGATTACTTGAAAGAGTATGGTATTCTTTCACAGTGGACTCCTCCCGGGACACCTCAATTTGACTGTGTGTCCGAACAGAGAAACCGAACTTTGTTGGACATGGTAAAGTTAATTATGAGTCGCTCTGATCTACCAATTTCCTTCTGAGGATACACATTAAACAGTGCAATACTTATTTTGAATAAGGTTCCATGAAAGTATGTTAGGCAGACTTCATATTAGATATGAACATGAAATAAACCGGGTTTCTCATTCCTGAAGATTTGGGGATGCTAGGCATACAATTGAATGTTTGGATGATACCAAACTAGAACCCAAATCGGATAAGTGCCTATTTGTAGGTTCTCCTAGGGAAACCAAAGTATAGTACTTATACAACTCACAAGAGAATAATGTAATTGTTGCTCTCCATGTGGCTTTCCTAAAAGGAATTCCTATATGCAGTGGTAAGTGGGAGGAAAGTAAAACTCGATGAAAATGAGAGTAATACTGTTCCAGGCACCGAATCCTCACGGAACACCAACAGTTCATCAGGGATTAAACTGTACCAATAATCTTCGAATACACAAGAATCGGGTAGGTCGGAGAGAGTTAGAAAACAACCTGGGAGGTATGGGTTTCTGATCTCACCTCATGTAGATATCAATCTTATTGAGGAAGACGAACCGACTATGTATGAGGAAGTGATACAAAGTATCGACTCCTTTTATGGCAATGTGCCAGGAAGTCCGAAATAGATTCCATGTATACCAACTAAGTTTGGACACTGGTTGATGTACCAGAAGGCATTGTGCCTATTGGTACTAAATGTGTCTTCAAGGAAGACATACGTGGATGGCAACATATAAATGTATACAGATAGGCTTATACAGAAAGGGTATCGTTAACGACATGGTATCGATTGCGACGAAACCTTTTATCTGTTGCCATGATTAAATCTATTTGGATAATGCTTGCTAATGCTGCATATTTCATTTCTAAAATATGGCACATGGACGTCAAAACCGCTTTCCTTAACGGAAACCTTTTGGAGGATGTATACAATATCCTGACGGTTTTTTTTGTGCCGAAACATGCAAACAAGGTTTGCAAGTTAATTCGATCCACTTATGGATTGAAGCAAGCATTGTGTTCTTGGAACCAACGTTTTGATGAGATCATAATGGTATATGATTTCATTCAAAATGAATATAATTCTTGTGTATATAAGAAGGTTAGTGGGAGCGCACTGACAATGAATGTCCTATAAGTTGATGATGTATTGCTTCTTAGCAATAACATTTCCATAATATAATCGGTGAAAGCTTGGCTTTCATTAAAATTATCCATGGAATACCTGGGAGAAGCAAGCTTTATTCTAGGAATAAAGATCTACTGGGATAGATCTTGAAAGTTGCTCACAACCCTCCCAAAGCTCGTACGTTTTTTAAATGTATGTGACCTGATGTCTCATATACTTTGAGCATATGTAGACGCTATAAGGCCAATCCAGGTGATGGTCACTGGATTTATGTAAAGAACATCATTGAGTATCTTGGACGAACTAAGAATGCTTTCTGGGAATATGGGGAAAAGAGAACTTGAGGTGACTAGGTTCACCGCTGCAAGTTTTCAAACCGACAAAGACGACTTTAAGTCGTAATAAGGGTACATATTTAGTTTGAATAACGGAACAATGAGCTGGAAATCTTCCAAGCAAGATATTTTTGCCGAATGAATATCAAAACCGGAATATTGTTGCAGTTGAGGCAGCAGAAGAAGCATTTTGGATCTATATAATCCTAATTGGATTAGGAGTAGTTCTGTTAGCAGCTGAGCTAAGCTACAGCACAGGCTAAGGAACCACGGTCTCATCAGCTGAGCTAAATATTGGATTAGGAGTAGTTCTGGAAATATTGTTTTCACCGCTGCAAGTTTTTAAATTAGTGATTTCATTTTTGATTATAATATATATATATATATATATATATATATATACACACACAAACACATATGATTGACATGTTAGGTTAAAAGATGATAGTTAAGGTATATTCTTGAGAACGAAGTTCGAGATTACGTATGGTTAGGATAATCGACTACCACAGTTATGGATTTTTGTTATTGATATGATATGATGTGATACATGAAATGAACTTAATGTGTATGTGTATGTATGGATGTATGGAAGTGTATAAATCAGTACTAATATGTATTCGTGTATGTAAATGTATAAGTATGTATAAGCATGTGTATAAGCATATGAACGCGTATGTTTATATGTATGACATGATTGGATATATATGATTTGGGTATAAAGGATTGGTAAAGGAAATAAGTTATGACTTTATAATTTGTAATAGTACGTATAGATGTGCGTCTTTGAGATAAGTTTGTTATTGATCAATGTATATGATTTAGTGGTATAGAGGTTGAGTCTGTATTGACTTGTTTATTATAATACTAGCTATCTTATATTGTATAGAGGTCTAAGGTTTCAGCTCACTGTTTCAGTAAATGTTCTACAGCTCACAGGTAGCTAATGTTTGTGTTTTTAGCTCACGTAACCTTTATAAGGTAACCAGCCGTAGTTTAAGCTGACTAAACCACCACGGGTTTGAGATGGCCTTAGCCGCGGGTTTGAGTGGTTTGGTAGATAATAAGTTAGTTCTGATTATGAGAAAATTAATGTTGCATTCAGTGCAATGAGTGTATTATCAAGGTATGATATGTGTATGATGTCATCGGATTAAGAGGAAATTTATAAGTTTGAGTATAATTACATATATTTGATTTCTATTTAAATTCTTATTGTCACTTGATATATTTTCATAAGATATGAGTTAATTACTAAGCTTTATAGCTCACACCCCAACAATTTGCTAGTTTTGCAGGTTCACATTAGACTTAAAGAGCTAGAAGATTCTAGAGGTGTTTTGTAGACAGTGGATCACCCCGATGCAGTCAAGTTGGTCTTGAGTCGTTGTGTTATTCTGGGATGTGTTATGGGCTCCCACAACCTTAGTTTTATTTATTTGTATCATATGTGTAGTTTTAATTGTGCTGAGCACGTAGTTATTTGTAGTTATTTGTCTTATGTCAAACCTAAGGCCTATTTGCATATGAGTTGAGATTTGTCAGGCCGGAGGCCTTTTTAGAATATGAGTTGAGACTGATTGCTTGAGTGTAATATCAGGACACCTCGAGGTGCTGGACTATGATCCAGGTTTCATGATTTTTAGAAGAGGTCATGTCGAAATTTTAGTAGCATCAGAGGCTTATGGAGATGGTTTTCCTTTCTCATACCGGTAGCATCCTGACACTAGGTGGGATGTTACAGTTATATTTTCTAGATCCTATTCAAAATCCTCTCTCCCGAGTGATAGATTCTAAACATGAAATCATTTATTTTATGGCCAACAAACCAGAAGCACTAAACACAAGAAAATATAAATAAACTGAATTAAAACATCATAATAATTAATTGACAATCAAACACATAGGTTCAAGCATAGGCTAAATTATCCTCTAGAATAATAAAATTAGCTCATGTCTAAATAAAATAACATTGAAATATGAGTCAAGAACATATTGAATATCATAAGAGTTTGAAAAAAGAAACTATAATATAAAACCTAAATCGAATCCCTTTATCTTCGGATGTCATCGTCTTCGTCTTCTCTTATTGCTCTTCAATCATCTCCTTGGATCTCTCTAAATTATGTATTTAGAGCTCTCTAGTTGTGTCTTCTTCTCTCTGTATGGTTTTGGACAGGCTCATATATTTATAAGAAAGTTTGGGGAGTCCTTCTGCTTTTAGAAAATGGAATTCCTAATCTTAAAATCTTTCATTACGTTACGACGCCAAACTCTTTGGATAAATAGCGTGGTTCTTCATGGGGCGTCGCAACGCCATCCTCTCTATTGGGATTACTTGGTTTTCACGTATTTTCCTTTCTTGCATGCTTCCTTTCCATCCTTAAGCTCCCAAAACACGTACGTTAGCCTCATGATCCATGCTCTAATGCTTCGTATCAATAAAACACAAAACAAACTACAAAACACATAAAATGGTACAAAACTTAACAAAATAATAATATAAGAATGTATGAATAAATGGGTATAAATCACACTTATCAACCATTTATTATTTTGAGAAGTATGTTAGACAAATAAATGATTGGCCCTCTCACACAAGCAATCGCCTCCATCACTTTGTGATAATGGGAAATGAGACAAATTTTTAATCTTATTGTCAAAGAGAAAATTTAGAATAGCTCAAGCTTAAAAAATTAAGAAATGTCGTCATGTTAGTAAATCAATTGTACGAGGTCACTTTCTCTGTGATATTACCATAGGTGAATAAGTTTGTTTCATTTTATGTCTTAATGCAAATGTGCGTTAGATATTGTGATTATCTGAACTATCATATGTACAATATTTTTATGAGACATATGCTTGTATTCACTGGTCGACCAATTGTGTTATTTTGCGTGATCAAATATGATTGTGAATACAAAATATATAAAAATTAAAAACATATTGAAAGAAATAAAATCTGATAAATGATCGAGGTTACCACATATTTTACCAAATGACCTTTCATAAACGAGAAGATATATACTCCTAACGGATGTACATCAAATAAGCTATCGAGGTATGTTAGCCGGAAGACATAATTATTAAGTGTGAATTGTTCTTGAAGAAATTATGAAATTTGTTGAGTTCATCATACGTGAATGTGAGGGATGGATCTTAGTCACCCACAATGGGTCAACCCAGACCCGATCAAGCCATATTATCATCACAGCATCAAGGGAAGTCAATAAACTTCCCTTGACAATTTTGTCATATGCAATAATTCCCATGCAACCGCCACACTTTGGCTTCATATAAAAGAAAGCCATAGGTGATAAAAATGATGATGATGATGAAAAACTAAAAAATAATAAAGAAATGAAGAATCAAAAGAGCATTCTCTACTAAATCGAAAATTATATTATGTGTCGGGTGTATATGTCATCTCTCTTACAGCAGGCAGACCAATTACTTGATTTGATTCATTTAATATGTGATCAAATCAATAACTAATAATATATGTTAGATTTTATTTAGTTGAGACATTAATGAATTTCATACAAATTTTGAAAATGGATTTATTCTTAAATCCCATGTGGCTAGGTTCGTAGGGGAATAAAATCGTGCGCATACCGGTTCATAAGTATACTTGCTAGTTGCTACTCAAAAGTATATATATCGTTTTATATTTTAAAAAAAAAAAAAAAAAAATTGAAGAAATATAGTTTACTCCGCCGGGATAAACAAAACCATAAGAAGTTAAAAAAAAAATATGGTTTAAAAAATAAACAAACAAAACCTTCTTCCATTTAGTTTGTTTCTCCAACGGTGCAACCACATCAAATGATAAATGATTGAAGAAGCAAACGGAACGCTTAATGGAAATCCAAGATCCACAATCCGAATCGAAACCCGAACCCGAACCCAACCCAAATGCTGCCTCATCGTCGTGCACATCTGAAAATGTAGCAGGTCCGTCATCACCATCACGGTCACCGTTCATTCATAATGGGTCCCACCACCACCGGAGAGCCCACTCGGAGGTTAATTTCTATTTTCCCGAAGACACAACGACGACGATGATGATGACAACGGGTCCGATTGGCGGCGGGTCCTCAATTGCTAGCCTTCACGAGATCGGTTCCGAAGACGACTTGTTTTCCACGTACATTGACGTGGATAAGTTAACCGGAGGACGAAACGGTGCGGATCACAGGGCCACGGCGTCGTTTAAGGAAAGGCCAAATAGGCACAGGCATAGTAATTCGGTGGACGGATATGGCGAGATTATGGAAGCTAAAAAAGCAATGCCTCCCGATAAATTAGCTGAGCTCTGGAACATTGATCCTAAACGTGCCAAAAGGTTTTAATTTGATTTTCAATTTTTTTTTTTTTTATAAATCTTGAAATGCAAAGGATTGAGAAATGTGAGATCTGTTGAAAATAATTGATAGGATATTGGCGAATCGGCAGTCAGCTGCACGTTCAAAACAGAGAAAGGCTCAATATATAATAGAACTTGAACGCAAAGTGCAGACACTTCAAACTGAAGCTACAACTCTTTCTGCTCAGCTCACGTTATTTCAGGTTAATATTTTTTATCTTTTAGCAAATAAAAAGGATTTGTGCGAATGCATATACCTGATTAGTTCCATTTTTTGTGTGAATAGAGAGACACAACTGGGTTGAGTACTGAAAATACAGAGCTTAAGCTTAGATTACAAGCCATGGAGCAACAAGCTCAGTTGCGTGATGGTAAGAATCAGACTTGTGTTATTATCTTGTTTCTAACATTTTAAAGGTTATTCTAAAGTACTTGCATTTTTGGATACTATGTTTGATATGGATTGATATATTAAGGTTCCAGTATCAATGTGTGGCTTTTTATTTTTTTTTATGATTTTTCTTGAAAAATTGCAATTGAGAAGCAGTAATTTTGTTTGAATGCTTAGTAAATCTTAGTTGGTTATTTTGATATCACACAGCTCTCAATGAAGCGTTGAAGAGGGAGGTTGAGAGGCTGAAGATGGCGACTGGGGAAATGATGGTTGCTTCTGAATCATTTAATTTGGGAATGCATGCCATGCCATACAACCCTTCAAATCTTTTTGGAGTTCCACAACAACCAGAGGCACCCGATGGCCACCAGAACATGCTGTTAGAACCGCTGGGTCATTCCCAATCGAGCAGGGCAGCTCATCATCTACTACAACAAACAAATTCTCAACCTATCTCAGATATTTTGCAGAATGATCAATTGGGTCGATTACAGGGGCTTGACATAAGTAGTAAAGGACAAACTTTTGTGAAATCTGAAGTCCCTTCCCTTTCTGCAAGTGAGAGTGGCACCACATTTTGACCCAATCTGGTTGTGTTCGCTTACTAATCCATGGCATGCATTTGTGGTAGATTGTTAATACACTGGCGTCGTCATTTATAGACTACTTAATATTTATTCCATTATACATTTCATTTTGTTGTGTTCTTGATTATTTATTCTTAGGGCTTTCTCCAGAAACAGGAAAGCTCCCTCAGGTTTTGATGCCGTGTTCATGTGATTGGTTTTTTAGAATTTGCATCTGTGGGTGCTAGAAGTTATGGGAGTGAAGGGTCATTCCGAGTTAGATATATCACCATGACAGTGAATTTCTGTTGTATCTTATCACATATGGTACTGTATAAACAGTGTTTAATTCTAATTGTACTATTTCATGGCTTGATTAAAGTATGATTCATACTGTGTTTGTGGGTTTATTCGTGTTGATATCAATCTGCTTTACGTCCTGCAAAATGACTGCAATATTATATCAAATTGCTCATTGCTAAAGGTCATTTTTGTTGACTTTCTAAATTTTATGAACTATGATGGCCGTTGAATTCATTTGCACTCCTTCATGTTTTTTAATGTTTGCTTCAAAACCTTGTATTCTAAATGTGGTGCAGTTTGCTCCAGGCTCCAGCGTACTGAAACAGGGTGTGATGTTTTGTGAATAACTTAGTACTAAAAGTCAGATTAATAATCCATAAATTTATATGAAAACTAAACACAATAAAAACAAACATAATTAAAAATCATAATTTTTCATACAAGTATGAATTTCTAGTAAAATTTGAAAATTATGATTGTATTACTAGAACAGAATCTGGACTGGTTGTAATTTTTTTATTATAAAATGATTTCTGGGCTTCCAAATAGGAAACTGTAAATTTCTATTGAAAATAAACACAATAAAAGTTAACATATCCAAAAATCAGAATTTTTCATATTGATTTGAAATTACAGTAAATTTCGAAATATTGCAACTCTACACTTAGGTTTAATCTGGATAGGATGAGGCATTTGAGTTATAGGATGAATTCTAGACATCCGTTTAGTAAACCGTAAAATTTTATGTAAATTAGACATAATAAAGTCCAACGTATTCAAACAATAGAATTTTTCAATGGAAAATGAATTTATGGTGAATTTAGAATTTTGGATGCTCTGTTGTGATGCCTGAATTCTGTTGCTTTCGGACAATATATATTAATTCGGTTATAACTCAAGTTTTAGGCCTACGTTTGAGAAACTGTAAAAATGCTATATGAACTAGACATATTAAAGTTTATCATTGTTAAAAATTAGAATTGTAGAATGTAAGATGAAATTCTAGTGAATTTTGGAATAAATATGTCTTGCATGTAACATGATTCTGTCCACCCTTGAATAATATGAACTAAACCAATTATAAGTTGAGTTTAGGAAAATAAAATCGAGATCCGTAAAATTTTATATAAACTAGACTCAAAGAGGGTTCTATGGTAAAAATTCTAGCCCTAAATCCATTACCAATTAATCACAGTGAATTTTTGATTTTAGTCGATTTATAGTGAATTTCTTAGTATTAAGACAAATTTCAAAATTTGAAATCTTAGCTTACATAAGTTAGAATCGAACTCCATAAATTTTGTAGGAATACTAGATGATCTGATTTTCAGTAAGGAATAATATTATGTACATGACATGATTTATTTTGCTTAAGAATAGTGATAAATATGAGTTTTTCTAACATTATAATGTTTATCTAGTGATCGTCGTTGGAAACGACCATAGGTGCTCCGAGGATTGAAATACGAATAGCGTTAAAATAGAGAGTGGATACGCTCATTATTGATTTAATTATTTGACTTCTTTGAATACTTATCCTTGTTGATTTAATGATTTGATTTCTTTATAATACTTTGAGAATTTGATTACATTTGAGAAGCATAGTATACGAGATGTTCGTGATATGGAATTACATTTGAGATGACTTGAACAAGTTTAATAATTTATTTGATGTTGAGATATTTTTTAAGTTTTCTTGAAGCTTGAGATAATTTGATATTTTTAAGATAGCTTTGACGACTTTAATACGATTTGATAGTTTGAAATGAGTTTAAAGACCAGAGATGTTTTAAATATTTTTGATGTTTCAAAAAGGTTTTGATGATTTTGACATAGATTGGGGTCAAACCCAATCTCAAAGTATTTTTGGAAATTATGGATACTTTGAAATTGACGAATATAGCAAAGTTTGTGCACATATCATATATAGATTTGGGAGATGGATAGTTGTTAGCGACACAATCGCATGATAGATTTTGATGACGTAACACTTAATGTCTTCGACGTGTATTAGCGAGACATTACAAAATGATTTCGAAGCAACTGTTGATAAAAAGCTAAAATGTGCTACAAGATTATCAAGAAAGCAAATATGATAAAGAGGCAAAAAGATGATGAAAAAGTCAAAGAAGAAACCAAGCAAGATGAAGATCAAAATAATGATTAAGAGCTAAAACTAATTGTAAGTGAGTTTATTCAAATATTTTAAAACTCTTAGGAATTATACATTTGGAATCATTTGCATTTAAAATGACTTAAAATGCTTAATGAATCATTTGTACTTTATTTGCACCAAAATGAATTTCAGTGCACAAGTTGTTGGGTTTCTAAAGTCATCTCAAGATCAATCCAAGCATGAAATATTGTGAATACGTAAAGGAGAATAGCAGAAATATACTCACTTTGATCGGTTTGTAGGATGTGTGTAGAACAAAATTTTCCTTTAAGAAGTGCTCCAAGATCTTCTCTTTGAAGTTTTTTGTTGAAGCTCCAAGCTTGAAGGTTGAGATTCCAAACTCATAGGATGGTTTCCCTAACACCTAGTATGAATCTTTGTGTGCTAGCAATGGAGAAATTTTGTAACAAAATTTCCCCAATAATCCTTGTAGTATTCGGCCAAGGTGAGAAAGAAAGAGAGAGTTTTTGTTTTTCCTTTATTTTGTTTCTAAAACAAATACAAGTTATGAAAAAATCAAAACAACTTTTGGTATATCCTTTTCCAAAAAGCAAAACCAAGATTTGGAGGGAAAATAACATTTATTACTCCCAACTACTCCCATCACTTAAAGTGACTAGATGTCTATCACCAAAAAATTGACATGACTTCCATCACTAAAGTGACAATTGATGTGACACGTGATGTGACTTGTGAGCCCCACTGTTGGATAATTATGACCCATTGATTAGTACAGATCATTGTGTTGTTGTACAAATTAACTATGTGACAAAGGAAATTGCCCTTTTATCATTTGTAATTGGATTACCTAGATGTATAAATGATAAAAGGTCCATATGATTAGTTTCGGATTGAGATGATATGAGACAGTATCAATCCATAAAGGTTTAATCATTAAATATCCCTAGTCAGAGTATTATCGAGATTGGACATCGATAATGCGTAAAAGACTAGTATTACACTTGTGCGCGTTGTGGGAGCATAACGACATAGTTATCATATATTTTGGTATAGGATACTCATGCAAGTGTAATAGGAGGTTGTGTTTACCGATGGTACGGAAAAAGCTTCTCTCTGGATAGACCCCTCGGAATTCCATTGGTAGTATGACTATGTGTCTATGGAAGTCCGAATCAGGGTAGGTGTATTTGGTCTTAACCTGAGACTTGCACCGCTAATACTTGCGACAATCAATATACTTTGGTTTTGGTCATCCAGGGCTTTAACAGGTTCTGTGTACGCCTCTTCTGGGTATATTGAGAATCGTAGTGTATTGGGTGTGATGTCAAGACGCAAGTATCACTCCAGTCATAGTGGAGATGATGATCACGTAGGATACAGAATTGGTGGTCTTTTATGCTGTACCTATCGGGATAATATGACTAGGTCATAATTATCCGATTATAGAGACTAGTTACCAGAGATCCAATATGTGCTTCGTACGGGGCAGACACAATTCCAGCCCTAGGCCTTGCACGTGACATCCGATGCTAGATCGTAATACGCAATACTATGTATACTACGTCTGATATAGATCACATATTCCTAGAAGAATATTTCTGGAGAATTGGGTAGGCACGGTTCTTTGCTAGAACCCAACCATGTCTTGTAAATCGGTAAAAACGTAGTACTAAGTACGTGCGTGTTCGGATAGTCCGACGACCGGATTTACTGCCAACATATCCGGGGATCTCATGGGTCACTTCCCGAAGATTCATCGATGACGCATGACTCGCACTTTATTAATCTGGGATTAATTATAAGAGAGAGAAAATTAATCTGAGATTAATAACGGAGATATTTTATCTGGGATAAAATATTATTTAAAGAGAGAGAACAATTAATTTGGAATTAATCGATAAAATAATATATTCGATATATTATACGAAATTGGATTTCGACGCGAAATTAAAATTAGATTTTAATTCGGGCGAACGAGTTAATGTAGAATTAATTCGTTAGCGACGTGAATAGTAATTTTGCTAGGTAAAATTATTTAATTGACTTTGATTTAATTACGTCGCAACGGAAAATTCGTTAATTCGGAATTAGCGAACCCGAGCCTGGGAGTGTTTGCGGGCCCACTCACATTTCGAATCAAGTGCGGCCCACAAGTCACATCAAGCGTCAAATCACTAGTCAATCAAGTGATGAATGTCTTGTCACTTTGAGTGATTGACAACTAGTCACTATTCATGATTGATGGTGGTGGTTGTGAGGCTTAAATGCCATTTACCATTTTTTGAATTTGGTATATCATTTATTGATTTTAGGAAATCAAAACAACTAACACATTTCTTCTTCCTCTCTCCACTCTCTCGGCCTTGGGCCATTTTCTTCTCCAAAATCTGCAATTGCCGAGAACAAGGAGAAGCAAAGGGAAAGATTTGCGGCAAATTTTTCCGAGGTGCTAGCACACATTTGGAGTCTTACGAAGGTAATAGGGAAACCCACCCATGGGCATGGAATGCACATCCAAGCTTGGAGCTTGGCTGAGCAAATGGAGGCCAAAAAACGTGAGCACCTTGGAGGAAAAACTTGAAGATTTTTGTTGTTCCACGCATCGTAAAGCCGATCAATGTAAGTATGATTCCGCCATACTTCTTTTGAGTATCACACATATTTCTATGCTTGAATTGATCTTGGGACTAATATAGAAACCCAACACCCACTTGATTCAAAATCGGAGTGGGCCTGCAAACACATCCCAGGATCGGGTTCATTAATTCAGAATTAACGAATTTCCCGTTGCGACTTAATTAAATCAAATTTAATTAAATAATTATACCTAGCAAAATTACTATTCACGTCGCTCGCGAATTAATTCTAAATTAATTCATTCGCCCGAATTAAAATCCAATTTTAATTCTGTGTCGAAATCCAATTTCATTTAATATATCAAATATATTATTTTATCGATTAATTCCGAATTAATCGTTCTCTCTCTTCTAATAAAATTTTATTCTAAATAAATTCTTGCCGTAATTAATCCAAGATTAATTATGTTCGAGTCATACGTCATCGGTGAATCTTCGGGAAGCGATCCATGAGATCCCTGGATATGTTGGCAGTAAATTCGGTCGTCGGACTATCCGAACACATGTGTACCTCGTACCACATTTTTACCGATTTACGAGACATGGTTGGCTTCTAGCAAAGCGCCGAGCCTACCCAATTCTCCTGAAATATTCTTAAAGGAATATGTAATCTGTGTCAGGCGTAGTATACGTAGTATTACGTATTACGATCCAGTATCAGATGTCACATGCAAGGCCAGTGGATAGACCCCTCAGAATCCCATTGGTAGTATGACTACGTGTCTATGGGAATCCGATGGGTCTATCCAGAGCGAAGCTGTTTCCGTACCATCGGTAAACACAACCTCCTATCACACTTGCATAAGTATCCAATACTTAAATATATGAGAACTATGTTGTTACGCTTCCATGACACACACAAGTACAATACTAGTCTATTCTGCATTATCGGTGTCCAGTCTCGATAATACTAGGACTAAGGATATTTAATGATTAAATTTTATGGATTGATATTGTCTCATATCTTATAATCCGGAACTAATCATAAGAACTTTTATCATTTATGTATTTAAGTAATCAAATTACAAAATGATAAAATGCAATTTCCATTGTCACATAGTTAATTTGTACAAAAACCACAATGTCTTTTACAAATAGTGACGCTATGGGTCATAATTGTCCAACACAAGTGCATCGGAAAATGATTTTGAAAAATTAGCAAACAGTTGAATTAAATTTCAAATGAGATACCTTTATATAGATAGGTGTCTCTAGTTTGATAAGGTTCAAATGGAACACAATTCCGATATATTGAACGTTTGCTAGAGCCATTTTACTATAACATTTTCAGATGTGCATTTTCTGCATACATGTCACATTAGAAAACTTCCATAAAATTCATATTAATGTTTTTGAAGCTGAAATTTTGATCGAAGATATATCTATGTGTCTAGTTTTTGAAGAAATTTACGTATCATGATTTTGAATCTTCTAGGGCAAGTTATGGCCAAAATACCGAGTGCTGTCAGTCTTGACTGGTCATCAGAAACAGGCATACCGGTCTCAAAACCGGCATACCGGTAACAAAAATGGCATAATGGTCCTTGAAACTGGCATATCAATTCCAGATGTCCCAACGGTCATTTTCTGAGCCGTTTAACCGACATACTGGTCCCATACCGATCCTAGAACTTTAAAACGGCTATAAACGGCTAGTTTTGTGTAAATTCTATAAATTCATCATTTTACTCACTTCTAACACATCTCTTGCACATATATTTATCCTCTAATCATGTCAAGATATTCTTGAGAGTTTATAATCATCTTCAAATCATTTTAAACTCTCTACATTTGAAAAAGCTCATATTTCATCTCCATATTCATATTAGTGAGCTTTGATACATTTGAGTGAGAAACTCACATCTTAAATCTTCTTATCTTTGTGAGTGCCCAAGTGTGTTTATAAATATTTTATTCAAAACACTTGTGGTTTGTGAAATCCCATCGTTTGGGTAATTGTAAAGGTTTGTAAGTGAGCCTACGTAGAAAACTCAAAGTGTAAAGGTTTGGAGTGAACCTTGTGTAAAACTCTTGGTTGCGAGTGAGCCACAGAAACTCGTTAATAGTGAAAATATTCAAGCGCGGCTTGGGGGAGTGGACGTAGGCATTGTTGGCCAAACCACTACAAATCTCAGTGTCGTTTTCTCTATCCTTTAATTTTTTTTATATATTGCAAGTTTTATTTATTACTGTTAGTGTCCTAGACATGCCACGAGATCTCTAAGCATGATTATTGTGTGAATATTACAAGATAAGTTGCGGAAATTACTTACATTGCTCGGTAGAGAAGTTCGAAATTTCTCCTCGGATGTAGAAGCTCCAAGCTTTCTTTGTTGTTCCAAACTCATGGGTGAGTTTCCCTATCACCTTCAAGATACTCCCAAGTACTAGCTTGCTTGAAAATTTTGCAACAAAAATTTCCATGAGGAGAAGAGGACTCACGGCAATGGAGGGAGAGAAGAGAGAGTTTTGTGTTTTTGTTGTTTTTTAATTCTGAAAAAACATTTACCAAATTTTTTTTTTGCCTTTCAAAAAGTGGTATATGTTTTTCCAAAAAGCAAAACAAAAACAAAGTGTGTTGGAGAAGTTAACATAAAAGCTCCCAACCACTTCCATCAACTTGAATGACTAGTGATGTAAGTTGGTGGGTCCCACACTTAAATTCAAAATTCAATTTGGGTGAGACTACACACTTTGGGCTCGGGTTCGTTTAATCCGATTAAACGAATTTTCCGTTGCGACGTAATTAAATCCAATTTAATTAAATAATAATGCCTAGTAAAATTATTACGAAAGTCGCTTACGAATTAATTCCAAATTAATTCGTTCGCTTGAATTAAAATCCAATTTTAATTCCGTATTGAAATCCAATTTCAATTAACATATCCAATATATTATTTTAGCCCAATTAAATAAATTAAATAGAAAAATTCAATTTAACTATTAAATTTATTTTCCGGATTAATTCCAAATTAATCGCGTTCTCTCTTCCACACGAATTAATCCCAGATTAATTTTCCCTTTGATAATTAATCCCAGATTAATTATCGCCGTAATTAATCCCAGATTAATTTTCTCTCTCATAATTAATCCAAGATTAATTCTGTTTGAGTCAAATGTCATTGGTGAATCTTTGGGAAGCGACCCAAGAGATTTCTGGATATGTTGGCAGTAAATCCGGTTGTCGGACTATCCGACACGTGCGTACCGCGTACCACATTCTCACCTATTTACAAGACATGGTTGGCTCATAGCAATGCACCGTGCCTACCCAATTCTCCAGAAATATATTCAACATGGAATATATATAATTTGTATCAAACATAGTATACAATGTATTGTGTAATATGATCCAGTATCGGATGTCACATGCTAGACCTGAGGCTGGAATTGTGTCTGCCCCGTATGAAGAATATATCGGATCACTAGCAACTAGTCTCTGTAATCGGATAATCATGACCTAGTCATACTATCCCGATAGCTGCAGCATTTAAGAGTACTAGTTCTGTATCCCTGCGTGATCATCATCTCCATATGACTGAAGTGATATTTCGTTCTTGACATCACACCCAATACACTACGATTTTCAGTATACCGAGAAGAGGCGTACAAAGAACCTGTTAAAGCTCCGGATGACCAAAACCAAATTATACTGATTATCGCAATTATTAGCGATGCAAGTCTCAGGTTAAGACCACATACACCTACTCTGATTCGGATTCCCATAGACACATAGTCATAATACCAATGGGACTCCGAGGGGTCTATCGAGAGCAAAGATGTTCCCGGTCCAATGGTTAACAGAACCTCCTATCACACTTGCATAAGTCTCTAATACTTAAATATATGAGAACTATGCCATTAAGCTTCCATAACGCGCACAAGTGTAATACTAGCCTATTCCGCATTATCGATGTCCAGTCTCGATAATACTACGACTAGGGATATTTAATGATTAAACCTTTCATGTATTAATACTGTCTCATATCTTATTAATTCAGTACTAATCATATGGACTTTTTGTTGGGGTTGGTGCTCAGAGCGCCAATCCGGACCGTATATATGTCTGATTCATGAATATGATCAATTCCTTTTTCCATAATATTACTTATTTATGGTTGTACCTCTTGTTTTTATATACGTATTCGATCTGATTACGATTATATTGAAACTAAACGTGGTTTAGTGATATGTATATATTAGATAAAGGCCTGATAATATATAATGCAGTACACAGTTACAAAGGTTGTTTGTAATTGACATTGAGAAGTGTCACTGCTAAATATATATTATCAAATATCATGGTCAAGATTTACTAACACGGGTCGGTTAGTCAAATTCGTTGAGACTAGTACATGTCGTATATCGAGACTTGGTCAGATGGTTTATCCCAATGAACCATGAGTCTGAGGAGACTCATATAGACGTGTAGATGTTTATATTGGATAAACACTGAACGACTCACCGAAGATTCTTAATGGATGGTACACGAACGTCAATAAGAATCTTCTCGGGTTGAGTAGCATAGTGGTCCTTCGACTTGAGACACCACTGTGGATGTGTGAGACATCCTTCATACTTAGATGGCAGTCACGTCACCGATCTATTTAGATCAGACCTCTGTCTGTTCGTTGGGTGTGGACCGATTCTCAGGATATCCTCTGTGTGTCAAGATAGTATCCGTCAGTTATGTGTACAGAGCATAGGTAGTCCATATGTGATTAGCAATCAGTTAAATCTGTGGCCATAGTATACTTCAAAAATGAGTTCATAATGTTTTTTTATAGATTGCTAATAGAATCGTCAATGAGATAATACCTATAGAGATTTGACGTTTACATCTATATCTCTGAGATTATCCGAATACCAGTGACGGAGGGATTATACGTTTGCAATGACCTCGATCGGTATGATTAAGCTAGTTTATCTGTGGTCGTCATAATTTACGGGTGGGTAAATTATGGACACAAAATTGGATTTTGTGACGGATATACCTAAATCTAGAGAGTCTCACTAATGAAATATACTCGTAGAGCACTATGACATCTTTTATGAATAATGATGATTATTTATAAATCGTTTAAATGTTAAACGAAAAATACATGCAAACGGGCCGAACCGTCATTTCCTAATTAATGTGTATTTGTATTTAATATATGATATTATTAAATACACATTAATAAATTGTCAAATAAAGGTATTTGACATATATCATTTATATATGTATTTGAGATATTTAAAGTAAATATAATACATATATTTGAGATATTTGTATTTAATTAATTGATTAATTATTTAATTGTTAAATATTTAATATAATTAAAATATAAATATCTTACCAAATGATAAAGTTAGGAAATTATTGTAAGTGTAAATTGTTGACTTTATACTTAAAGGAAAATGTTGTCAAAATGGTTTTGACTTCTTTAGATATTTGATTAAATTGTTTAAGATGAAAATATATATTTCCTTTTTCTTTTGTAATTTTCGGCCATGACCTTATTAAATATAAGTGTTATATTTTTTAAGTTGCCATTGTTGACTTGTTTGGATTCATTAAAGTGTAATGATAAAAGCAAAACAAGTTGATAAACCTTTAAATGAAACAAAAGCAAAATATCTAGATATTTTATTTATTTCTCCCTAAATTTCGGCCAAGGCTCATTTTGGAGGAGGTATATATATTGTTTTGTGTCATTTTTAGGGTTTAAGAAGTTCAAATACACAAAATAAACATAAAAGAAAGTTGAGAGAAAAGCTTGAAGTCCAAAGGAGAAAAGGCTTGAAAATTTGGATTTTGTAAGTCTTTCTTTAAAGCTTTAAACATGGAAATTGTTTCTAACATGCTTGGCATCATTTTGTGTTGCTTTGATGTTCTTTCTTATATTATAGTTTGTGTTTATTTGGTTGAGAACTTGTGTGAAAGATTGATGCATGTAAGTGAGCTTAAACTTGTTTTAAAGCTTACTTTTGATTATTTGAAAATCAAAGTTGCCATTCTAGAGTTAGTAAGCCACTCCTTGGTGACCTAGAATTTTTCTAGAGTTGTTTCAAAGTGGTGAGGCTAGATTAGTGAAGTTTTGAATGGATTAAAGTGTTGGATTTTGTAAATTTGGTGAAATTGGACAATTTGATGAAATTGAAAACTTAGGGTTCATAACCCACTCCAAATTTGGGGATTTTCATATATGTGATGTATTATGGTATGAATATGATGCATTTAAATTTTTGGATTGATTGGATTTGATCTTGGTATGTTTTGAACAAAAGGGACCGAAATACAATTACTTGAAAATTTGGGGTGCTCACGGCAATTACTCAAAAATTGGGGATTTGTGTGAAATCTGATTTTGATGCATTAGATTGTTGAAAAATATTTTAGAAATGATTTAGAATCATCCAAAATTATATTTGATAATTTTTGGGCAAAAATAATCAATTTACAAAGTTTTGGGGCAATTGGATAATTACCAAGAAATTTGATCTCTTGTGTAATTTTTCAGAATTTGATAAGTGGATAATTAAATAAATAAGTATATTTAATTGATCTGAGAAAAAATTTTGAAATCGGAAAATTTTGATTTTCTGCGATTCTGTTGCGTTACCGATATTCCCCTTTAAAACCCCAACAAAATGGTATCAGAGCGAGTTTGATTCTGGCCACCCTAATATGATTATGTCTTTTAAATTCAATGTTTAATTTATTCTTTACTCGTTGCATGCATGTATATATTTAATTTGATTAAATAAATTAAAAGAATCTTTTGCGGAAAATCCCTAAATAATAAGGTTTTATGTAATTTATGTATTTGATGCATATTACATGGTCCGTCTTGTCAATAATGTTGGACAATTATGACCCATAGCGTCACTATTTGTAAAAGACGTTGTGGTTTTTGTACAAATTAACTATGTGACAATGGAAATTGTTATTTTATCATTTTGTAATTAAATTACTTGTATATATATATATATATATATAAATGATAAAAGTCCTTATGGTTAGTTCTGAATTAATAAGATATGAGACGATATCAATCCACAAAGGTTTAATCATTAAATATCCATAGTCGTAGTATTATCGAGACTGGACATCGATAATGCGGAATAGAATAGTATTGCACTTGTGCGCGTTATGGGAGCATAACGACATAGTTCTCATATATTTAAGTATTGGATACTTATGCAAGTGTAATAGGAGGTTGTGTTTACCGATGGTACGAGAATAGCTTCGCTCTAGATAGACCCCGCAGAATCTTATTGGTAGTATGACTATGTGTCTATGGGAATCCGCATCAGGGTATGTGTATTTGGTCTTAACCTGAGACTTGCATCGCTAATACTTGCGACAATCAATACGCTTTGGTTTTGGTAGTCCGGGACTTTAACAGGTTCTGTGTACGCCTTTTCTAGGTTTATTGAGAATCATAATGTATTGGGTGTGATGTCAAGACGGAAGTATCACTTCAGTCATATGGAGATGATGATCACGTAGGGATACATAACTGGTTCTCTATTATGTTGCAACTATCGGGATAATATGACTAGGTCATGATTATCCGATTATAGAGACTAGTTGCTTGTGATCCGATATATGCTTCGTACGAGGTAGACACTATTCCAGCCCCAGGCCTTGCATGTGACATCAGATACTGGATCGCCATACGCAATAGTATGTATACTACGCCTAACAAAGATTATATATTCCTTAAAGAATATTTTTGGAGAATTGGGTAGGCACGGCGCTTTGCTAGAAGCCAACCATGTCTTGTAAATCGGTAGGAACGTGGTACCGAGTACGCACGTGTTTGGATAGTCCGACGACCGAATTTACTGCCAATATATCCAGGGATCTCATGGGTCGCTTCCCGAAGATTCACCGATGACGTATGACTCGAACAGAATTAATCTGGGAATAATTATGAGAGAGAGAAAATTAATCTAGGATTAATCATGGCGATAATTTATCTGGGATAAAATTCAAATAGAAGAGAGAGAAAGATTAATTTGAAATTAATCGATAAAATTAATATATTCGATATATTAAATGAAATTAGATTTCATAACGGAATTAAAATTGGATTTTAATTAGGGCGAACAAATTAATTTAGAATTAATTCGCGAGCGACTTTAATAGTAATTTTTCTAGGCATAAGTATTTAATTAAGTCGCAACGGAAAATTCGTTAATTCCAAATTAATGAACCCGAGCCCCGAATATATTTACGGGCCCACTCGGATTTTGAATTAAAGTGGGGCCCACAAGTCACATCACCTAGTCAACTTTATCAACTTTTGGTTGATAGAAATTGGTGGGAATTTTGGTTGCTTGAAATATACACAACCTTGATTTTTGATTGACTTTTACCTAATTTTGAATTTGGTAAATGGTAATTATTTTTCGAAAAAGATATACACAAATCACAAAATCAAAAAAACAATATACTTACTCTATCATTTTTTCACTTGGGCGTGAATATCATCCATTTTTCTCTCAACTTGGGCGTGAACCTAGGGTTCATTTTCTTTGTTTTTTGATTCAAAAATCTAAAATGCTAGCACACAAAGGGTCATTCAAAGGTGATAGGGAAACATCCATTGAGTTTGGAATTCATTCACCAAGGCATGGAGCTCAACATACAAATCAAGGAAATCTTGGAGCTCAAAGGTTTCAAGGAAATTTTTACACTTTCCACCTACATCCAATCCGATCAATGTAAGTATTTCCGCTACTTCTTTGCGTATTCACACATCTTTTATGCTTAAAATGATCTTGGGATTGACCTTAGAAACCCAAACAAATACGGTTTATGAATATTTTCCCGTGACTACATCTGAGACCGTGCCTCTGCTATGAGGGTGTAGCCGATAGATATTTATTTATGCCGGATGTATATAAGATACTAGATAAATTCAAGTGAAAGCGGAATCCTGAACGTGCCCTAATTGTCAAGATTACGCAAGTAGCTTGAGTTTATCATTGATGAGTTTAACCTTGGTACGTCTCCGTGTGGGCCTGCCTTAGCAGTCACAACGAGAAACGACCAGGACCGGAAACCCAGGAGTCACTAGTGAGTGATTGATAAATGAGTTGTCTACCTGATGAATATATGTAGGCGAGACCGTGCCTCTGCTGTGAGTCGAAATATATTCATGGGGTCCACTTCCCATTATGGAATTCGATTTAATTATTGAATTCTCTTTTTCCGTTGGGGATTACGGTATTACGTAAAATAATGGGAGGCACTGCTAAGTTTAAAAATTCCATAACTTAGGCAGTGTGTATTATTATGGAAATTGCCGCTTGTTTGTTTCCTTATTATATTATTTATATATAATTGAACTTTTATTTACTGCACACATATTTTGATATATTATCTGACTTGACTCTTGGTTACAGTTATTCTAGAATAGGTTCTAGATACAATTAGACTATGATATTATTAGATTGGTCTAAACCATCGGGAACTGTTGTTCTGATTTTCTTGAAAAATCAAGATGGTTAATGACTTAGTTTCTAAGTCATGATAGATAATCTAGATAGATATCCCTTTTAGGATATAATACTTTAGAGAGAATAGTTTCTTGTGCAGTAAGAATTGACACGAATAAGTTCATGTCTCGAGATTCTTGACTGGCATTAAGAAAGCCCCATTAAGTGTTTGTTTATCTTATAATGACGTTTCTTGACTTTAGCGACTTATAGAAGTCACGTGTCTGACACCGTTTGCTAATCAATCATTTACAATCGTTGTGAATAGTTGAAGGCAAATAGTAAAGCTAAAGAAAGGAGATGCGTATAGTTGTGTATAGAAAATATCGATTTTCACAATACTACAACTATAGGTATTGGATACCAGATCTTCCGTCTAGTTATTTAAAATATAAGTTAATGATTGTTTTGATATTTGATATCGGAACTTGCGACTATTGGATAATTACTTGTTCTTTATAAACAATTATTATATATTTTAAATATAACTAGTAGTGTCATTGACGTAGAGATAAACATTAAGAAAAATTATTCGGTAAAGTAAATAATTTAGAACGGTGCTTTATGAGATTTTATCACTTAAGCATTGGATGCTTATTCCGTATGGTAAAGGATGGTTTGATACAAGATCACACCACATATCCTTATCCATTTAATGAATATTGTATTCAGGATGGTGATTAAAATCTCGTTTAACCAATATTTGTCATTGGACCACCGGATTTATTAAACTAATACATTAGATGTATGTAGTTTAATGAATTGTAATTGCTTAAGGTAGTTTTCTTTACTTCGTAACTTAGTTTATGAATTTTCATAACTTAGTTGCGTGTTTCTGAAGGAACATATATTGAACGTCTTGAAAGTATCAAGAAATTTCAATCTGTTCTGATGAAACGTAGATTGAACATTTTTTACTTATTCAAATATATTCAATCTGAAGATTTTGAGAACTCTATCCTTAAAATTCATTACATGTCTTTGAACTGTTCAAAGATCTTTGATGCGATCAAACATATGAATTTAAAGCAATAAGTTCTAAGGTTATTCAGTGAATATGAATCTTATTCAATATTATTCTTCCACGATTCCATCTTGATGGAATTGAGTAGTGTGAGTAATCGAATCTTATATGATTTGATTCGTTTGATATTGAATATTACCGAATTAGTTTCAATACTCTTGGGGATATGCTCCAGCAACACTAGTTCATCATTTAATTTAGGTTCCATTAATTTCTACAGTTACATATATGATATATATAGATAGAAAATCCGAATCTTGAAAAGTTTGAGATTTGAATCTTTCTTTTATATAATAGTTATATAATGGAAATTACTTACACCTCAGAGGTATAAATAAAAGTTTATCGTTTATTCTGTTTAATAGAATATTGTATTCTATTTGATAGAATATCTTTCCTACGATCCTAAGTAATAAAATCATTTTATTACTTGGTGTGTAACATCAGATGTTAACAATTGTAGAAAATGCTTGACTTATTGAAGTCAAATGTGAGAATGATAAATTATAATTGGAACTATATAATTAATAAGATGAAAAAACCCTTATACATCTTCCGTAGAAGAACAATAGGATAACATAATCATTTACGAGTATTTGATACTTAATGGTTCTGTTGTTTTCTTACCGAAGAAAATTATCCTATAACTTATAATGGAAGCGATATTTGATATCGATTCTGGAAGTTCATCATTGAACCATAGATCTAAGATTGTTCATAGTTTACTACGATGAAGTTTTGAACTTGATTAAGCTTTAATTATGAATCAGTTCATGATTTTTGCTAATTATTTGCGCAGCAAAAGCAGTGTGAGCTTATTAAAGGTTTGACCTTTATAGTATGACTGTGAGAAAGATTATACTCAGCAATCTATTATAGATTCTGAGGAAACTTGTCTCTAGTCACACTAATTGAACAATTTAAGATGTGTTGGTTAATGTTGATATTAAACTGTACATTTTGGCTAAAGAATGCAAAGTGGCGTTTTTGAATGGCATATTCAGATAAGAGATCAGTTGTGATTTCTTAGTTTGAAGAGCACATTCTGAAATGGCCCTAGAGTTTGTGTTCTGCTGAGATCACAGTTTAATGTTCTAGCTTATAGAGCCTATTGCAGACTCGGATAAGTCTTTCGGAAATCCGTGTTCTCTATTTTTGATATCGTCAGATTGTCTGATCTTGTCAAAGTATAAAGAATACATGTATGTTTGAAGGGTTAGTGGGAGCGTACAAATTAATTTCTAGTGTTATATATCCTAATGACATTATCATTATTATGGTAATAATGAGATGTTTTTGAGGTAAAAAGTTTACCTAAGTCTTATTTACTCCGTGAAAACAGTGGGAGTAGTCTTTGTTATATTCGATATAAAGTTTTATATAAGATATAAAACCAAGAGACCTGTGAGATACTCCTATTATTCGTGCATTAGATATGATCTAATAAATGACATAACTAGGCTATCTGTATGACAGTTAGTATAACTATTGGACAGTTATTATATGTCTTATATAAAGTATTCATCTTTCGTAAATGATGATTTCTTTTTCGAAAGAGATATTGATTAGAATGTCTAATCAATCTTATGTATCACTTGATGATGACATAATAAATACTTTATTATGAGCGATTGTTGTTAGACAATTATGACCCATAGCGTCACTATTTGTAAAAGACATTGTGGTTTTTGTACAAATTAATTATGTAGCAATGTAATTGCATTTTATCATTTTGTAATTTGATTACTTATATATATAAATGATAAAAGTCCTTATGATTAGTTCCGGATTATAAGATATGAAACAGTATCAATCCATAAAGGTTTAATCATTAAATATCCCTAGTCGTAGTATTATCGAGACTGGACATCGATAATGCGGAATAGACTAGTATTGCACTTGTGCGTGTTATGGAAGCGTAACGACATAGTTCTCATATATTTAAGTATTGGATACTTATGCAAGTGTGATAGGAGGTTGTGTTTACCGATGGTACGGAAACAGCTTCGCTCTGGATAGACCCCGCGGAATCCCATTGGTAGTATGACTATGTGTCTATGGGAGTCCGCATCAGGGTATGTGTATTTGGTCTTAACATGAGACTTACATCGCTAGTACTTGCGACAATCAATACGCTTTGGTTTTGGTCATCCAGGACTTTAACAGGTTCTGTGTACGCCTCTTCTGGGTTTATTGAGAATCATAGTGTGTTGGGTGTGATGTCAAGATAGAAGTATCACTTCAGTCATATGGAGATGGTGTTCACGCAGGGATATAGAACTGGTACTCTAAATGGTTGCAACCATCGGGATAATATGACAAGGTCATGATTATCCGATTAAAGAGACTAGTTGCTTGTGATCCGATATATGCTTTGTACGGGGCATACACTAATCCATCCCCAGGCATTGCATGTGACATTCGATACTGGATCGCAATACGCAATACAACGTATACTACGCCTGATATAAATTATATATTCCATTAAGAATATTTCTAGAGAATTGGGAAGGCACGGTGCTTTGCTAGAAGCCAACCATGTCTTGTAAATCGGTAAAAACGTAGTACGAGGTACGTACGTGTTCGGATAGTCCGACGACCGGATTTACTGCCAACATATCCAGGGATCTCTTGGGTCGCTTCCCGAAAATTCACCAATGACGTATGATTCGAGCATAATTAAATTTGGGATTAATTATGGAGAGATTTTATCTAGGATAAAATACTATTTGAAGAGAGAGAACGATTAATTTGGAATTAATCGATAAAATAATATATTCGATATTTTAAACGAAATTAGATTTTGACGCGGAATTAAAATTAGATTTTAATTTGGGCAAACGAATTAATGTAGAATTAATTCGCTAGCGACGTGAATAGTAATTTTGTTTGGCATTATTATTTAATTAAATTTGATTTAATTACATCGCAACAGAAAATTCGTTAATTCGGAATTAACGAACCCGAGCCCGAAATGCGTTTGCGAGGCCACTCCGATTTTGAATCAAGTGCGGCCACAAGTCACATCGCTCATCACATCGCATGTCACTTTAGTGATGTATGTCAAGTCACCTTTTGGTGAATGACAACTAGTCACTATTTATGATGGTGGTTTCTGAGGGCATTGAATGCCATTTTTGGCTCCAAAATTGGTTTTTCTTTTTGGAAAAGCTGTTACCAAATTTTGGTAACACTTTTTTCATAATGGTTTTTGGAAAACAAAATCAAACAAACAAAACTATCTCTCTGTCTCCCAAATACCCACAAAACCGTGAGCCTCCATTGAAGAACAAGGAAATTGTTTTTCTTTCTTCACTTGCTAGCACACTTCAAAGATCATTCAAAGGTGATAGGGAAACCAATCTAAGAGCTTGGAATCCTCTCAAAGCTTGGAGCTTGTTCATCCTCAACAAATTGGGACCTTGGCCGTGACTTCTACAAGGACAAGGAGAAAATTTTTGTTATCAACACTTCCATAATCCACTCATTGTAAGTATGATTCCACCATTCTTCTTTGAGTATTCATTCATTTTCATTACTTAAATTGATCTTGGGACTATAATAGAAACCAACAATTGTAGATATCAATTTAATCGTAATTGTTACGAGTTATTTTGATATCCTATAGACCATAGGATGGATCTTGAAACATGTTCTTTGTGATCTTTGAGATATTAAGAATAAATTTCTTATTCATGGAGCATTTAGTCTGCAATTGTTTGGGTCATATTAGTTTTGAGACTAATTATGACGTTAGATAGTCTACGTCATAAAGAGTCAGAGTAGATGCAGTGAGAGTGTCACATAGGATTCTACTTTGTCAGTAGAATTAGATGCAACTTATGAAATATTGACTTATGAAGTTGCACAATGACCTTATAAATTAGAAGTTTTCACATTGGTATTATGCTTGAGGTTGTCTACATAGTATTTAGGATTTGATCCACAAATACTTGGACAACTCAGTAGCTGTAGCACAATATTGATGCCACATCCGATTCATATTAATGTATAACTTAGGTTCTACAAAATATGAATGATTGCTCAGAGCGCCAATCCAGACCGTATTTATGTCTGATTCATGAATACAATCAATTCTTTTTTCCATAATATTACTTATTTATGGTTGCACCTCTTGTTTTTATATACGTATTAGATCTGATTACGATTAGATTGAAACTAAATGTGGTTTAGTGATATGTATATATTAGACAAAGGCCCGATAATATATAATGCAGTACACAGTTACAAAGGTAGTTTGTAATTGACATTGGGAAGTGTCACTGCTAAATATATATTATCAAATATAGTTCCTGGTCATGATTTACTAACACGGGTCGGTTAGTCAAATCTGTTGAGACCAGTACATGTCGTATATCGAGACTTGGTCCGATGGTTTATCCCAATGAACCATGAGTCTGGGGAGACTCATATAGACGTGTAGGTGTTTATATTGGATAAACATTGAATGACTCACCGAAGATTCTTAATGGATGGTACACCAACATCAATAAGAATATTCTCGGGTTGAGTAGCATAGTGGTCATTCGACTTGAGACACCAATGTGGATGTATGAGACATCCTCCACACTTAGATGGAAGTCACGTCACCGATCTATTTAGATCAGACCTCCACCTGTTCGTTGGGTGTGGACCGATCCTCAGGATATCCTGTGTGTGTCAAGATAGGATCCGTCAGTTCTGTGTACAGAGCATAGGTAGTCCATATGTGATTAGCAATCAGTTAAAACTATGGCCATAGTATACTTCAGAAATGAGTTCCGAATGTTTTTTTTATAGATTTCTAATATAATCATCGACGGGATAATAACTATAGAGATTTGACGTTTACATCTATATCTCTGGGATTATCCGAATACCTGTGACGGAGGGATTATACGTATGCAATGACATCGACCTGTATGATTCAGCTAGTTTATCTGTGGTCGTCATAATTTACGGGTGGGTAAATTATGGACACGAAATTGGATTTTCTGACGGATATACCTGAATCTAGAGAGTCTCACTAATGAAATATACTCGTAGAGCACTAGGGCAATTTTTATGAATAATGATGATTATTTATAAATCATTTAAACGTTAAACGAAAAATACATGCAAACGGGTCAAACCGTCATTTCCTAATTAATGTGTATTTGTATTTAATATATGATATTATTAAATACACATTAATAAATTGTCAAATAAAGGTATTTGACATATATCATTTATATATGTATTTGAGATATTTAAAGTAAATATAATACATATATTTGAGATATTTGTATTTAATTAATTGATTAATTATTTAATTGTTAAATAATTAATATAATTAAAATATAAATATCTTACCAAATGATAAAGTTAGGAAATGATTATAAGTGTAAATTGTTGACTTTATACTTAAAGAAAAAGGCTGTTAAAATGGTTTTGACTTCTTTAGATATTTGATTAAATTGTTTATAATGAAAATATCTATTTCCTTTTTCTTTTGTAATTTTCGGCCATGACCTTATTAAATATAAGTGTTATATTTTTTAAGTTGCCATTGTTGACTTGTTTGGAATCATTAAAGTGTAATGATAAAAGCAAAACAAGTTGATAAACCTTTCAATGAAACAAAAGTAAAATATCTAGATATTTTATTTATTTCTCCCTAAATTTCGGCCAAGGCTCAGTTTTGAGGAGGTATATATATTGTTTTGTTTTATTTTTAGGGTTTAAGAAGTTCAAATACATAAAATAAACATAAAAGAAAGTTGAGAGAAAAGCTTGAAGGCCAAAGGAGAAAAGGCTTGAAAACTTGGATTTTGTAAGTCTTTCTTTAAAGCTTTCAACATGGAAATTGTTTCTAACATGATTGGAATCATTTTGTGTTGCTTTGATGTTCTTTCTTCTATTATAGTTTGTGTTTATTTGGTTGAGAACTTGTGTGAAAGATTGATGCATGTAAGTGAGCTTAAACTTGTTTTAAAGCTTACTTTTGATTATTTGAAAATCAAAGTTGCCATTCTAGAGTTAGTAAGCCACTCCTTGGTGACCTAGAATTGTTCTAGAGTTGTTTCAAAGTGGTGAGGCTAGATTAGTGAAGTTTTGAATGGATTAAAGTGTTGGATTTTGTAAATTTGGTGAAATTGGACAATTTGATGAAATTGAAAACTTAGGGTTCATAACACACTCCAAATTTGGGTCTTTTCATATATGTGATGTATTATGGTATGAATATGATGCATGTAAAGTTTTGGATTGATTGGATTTGATCTTGGCATGTTTTAAACAAAAGGGACCAAAATGTAATTACTTGAAAATTTGGGTTGCTCACGACAATTACTCAAAAATTGGGGATTTGTGTGAAATATGATTTTGATGCATTAGATGTGTTGAAAAATTTTTTAGAAATGATTTAGAATCATCCAAAATTAAATTTGATAATTTTTGGGCAAAAATAATCAATTTACAAAGTTTTGGGGCAATTCGGTAATTACCAAGAAATTTGATCTCTTGTGTAATTTTTCAGAATTTGATAATTGGATAATTAAATAAATAAGTATATTTAATTGATCCGAGAAAAAATTTTGAAATCGGAAAATTTTGATTTTCTGCGATTCCGCTGTGTTACCGATATTTCCCCTTAAAACCCCAACACTTTTATCATTTATATATCCAAGTAATCCAATTACAAAATGATAAAAGAGTAATTTCCTTGTCACATAGTTAATTTGTACAAAGAACACCGTGTCTCTTACAAATAGTGATGTTATGGGTTATAATTGTCCAACAATCTCCCACTTGGCTCATAGCCAATCACTCTAGTGTCCAACACCTGAACTATGTACGGGTCGCTCAAACTTTTGCTGAGATATAGCTTTCGTCAGTGGATATGCAAGGTCATCATCTGAAATGATTTTTCGATCTTCACATCGCCACGATGTGTGATCTCTCGAATCAGATGAAACCATCGAAGTACATACTTGGATCATTGATGAGACCGTAATTCCTTAGCTTGTGCTGTAGCCCAGCTCAGATGCTAACAGAACTACTCATAATCCAATTAGGAATTTTATAGATCCAAAATGCTTCTTTTGCTGCCTCAGCCGCAGTAATGTATTCCGCTTTTGTTGTTAAATCAGCAACAGTATCTTGCTTGGAAGATTTCCAGCTCACTGTTTCGTTGTTTAAAAAAAATATGTACCCTTATTGCGACTTATAATCGTCTTTATCAGTTTGGAAACTTACATCGGTGATCCCAGTCACCTCAAGTTCTCTATCTCCATAAATTAAGAAACCATCCTTAGTTCGTCTAAGATATTAAATGATGTTCTTAACATCAATCCAGTGACCATCACTTGGATCGGCCTGATAGTGACCGCAGATGCTCAAAGCATATGAGATACCAGGTCGCGTACATGTTTGTCAATGTACGAGTTCTCTGAGAGTGCCAACAAATTTTAGATCTATCCCAATAGATCTTATTCTTAGAATAAAGGTTGCCTCCCTCAATAATTTCATGGAGAATTTTAATGGATGCCAAGCTTTCACCGTTTTTAGTATGAGAATGTCGTTGCTAAGAAGTAATACATAATCAACGTATAGGACAATGAATGACAGTGCGCTCCCACTAACCTTCTTATATACACAAGAATCATCTTCGTTTTGAATGAAACCATATTGTAATATGATCTCATCAAAACATTGGTTCCAAGAACGTAATGTTTGCCTCAATCCATAAATTGATCGATTTAACTTGCAAATCTTGTTTGCATGTATTGGCACGAAAAAACCATCAGGGTGTTATATAAAACATCCTCCAAAAGGTTTCCGTTAAGGAAAGCAGTTTTGACGTCCAGTTGACATATTTCATAATCGAAATATGCAACATTAGCAAGCATTATCCAAATGGATTTAATCTTGGCAACATGTGAAAAATTTTCGTCGTAATCGACACCATGTTGATGACGATACCTTTTCGATACAAGCCTAGCTTTGTACGTTTATATGTTGCCATCCATGTCTGTCTTCACCATGAAGACTAATTTGCTACCAATAGGCACAATGCCTTCTGGTACATCAACCAGTATCCAAACTTGGTTGTATACATGGAATCCATTTCGGACTTCATGGCCTCTTGCCATAAAGCATAGTCGATACCTTGTATCGCTTCCTCATACATAGCCGGTTCATTATCCTCAATAAGATTAATATCTACATAAGGTAAGATTAGAAACCCATGCCTCTTAGGTTGTTTTCTGACTTTCTTCGACCTACGCGGTTCTTGGGTATTAGAAGATTGCGGAACAGTCTCATCCCTGATGAACTGTTCATTTTGCGTGAGGGGATCGGTGCCAGGAACAGTATCACTCCGATTTTCATCGAGTTTTACTTTCCTCCTACTTACCACTGCATTTAGGTATTCCTCTAAGGAAAACCGCATGGAGAGAAACAAATATTTTGTTCTCTTATGGGTTGTGGAAATAATATCCTTTGGTTTCCCTAGGATAACCGATTACAAATAGGCACTTATATGATTTGGGTTCTAGTTTGGTACCATCCAAACGTTTAACATGCCCAGCATCCCTAAATCTTCAGGAATGAGAAACCCGGTTTCTTTCCTGTCCATATTCCCTATGGAGTCTGTCCAATAGACTTTGACGGAACCTTATTCAAAATAAGTATTGCACTGTTCAATGCGTATCCCGTGAAGGAAATTGGTAGCTCAGTGAAACTCATCATAAACCTTACCATGTCCAACAAAGTTCGGTTTCTCCATTCGGACACACCTTTCATTGAGGTGTTCCGGGAGGATTCCACTATGAAAGAATACCATACTCTTTCAAGTAATCAAGAAACTCATTGCTTAAATATTCTCCATCACGGTCCGACCGTAATATTTTAATACTTTTACCGGTCTATTTTTCTACTTCCTGTCGAAACTCTTTGAATTTATCAAAAGTTTCCGACTTGTGTTTCATAAGATACACATAACCGTAACACAATACAACATATGTAAGGTTACGAAGTATTCATAACCACCTCTAGCCTGGCTAGATATGGGCCAACAAACGTCACTATGATCGAGGGCTAACAGCTCAGTGGCACTTACACCCTTACCACTAAAAGGTGTTTTAGGCACTTTGCCTAATAAACAAGATTCGCAGACATCATATGAATTAGGATCAAATTCGTCCACATATCCACTCTTCGAAAGTATGGATATACGAGTTTTGTTAATGTGTTCCAGACGACAATGCCACAAATAAGTCTCATCTGATTTACTTAGTTTGAGCCTTTTGTTTGTCATGTTATATGTTTGAGATCATTTATATTCGAAATATAAATACTGTTATTCACGTCTAATATGTATATCTCAATATCATCTTTATAAACAAAACACCCAGTGTTCTGGAACATAAAGGTTTACCCGCAAAGGGTTAAAATAGATATGGAGATAATATTTCGAGTCAAACTAGGTACATTATAACAGTTTCCTAATTTAAGTACATGCCCAAAGGGCAGTTCCAAAACATAAGTTCCAAAACGCAGGTCGATCTCATCTGAAGCCAGTCTCCTGTTAATCAGCAGATCCCGCACATCAGTACATATGTATGTACCACATCCAGTATCAAAAATCCAATTTTTAAAACCAGTAGTGGACACGTTTATTACAATAACAAACATACATGAAGTCGGAGCCTTGCTCGCCTTCACTTCCTTCATGTCTGCCTTGTCCATACGGCAGTCACGCTTCCAGTGACCCCGTTTGCCACAATTTAGGCAGACATATTGGGATATGTTCTTTGTCTTCCCAGAAGACTATGACGATTTTGCCTTTGCCATTTTTCTTCACACCCCCAGAAGCCTTCGGCCAAGCCTTGGTCTTCTGGGATGTCGAAGTAAGATGTGCCTTGCACTTCTTGCCCTTTTGGAAGCTCTGGCTCTGCCTCCTTGAGCATAGTCATTAACTCTCCAAGAGTTTTCTCTTGGTTCATGATGAACCCGCCCCAACATTCGGGTAGAGACTGTAAGATCAAATCTATGGAAGTCTCGGCCTCGTAGGTAATGCCCAGCTAACCTAGCTATTCGATGTCAGCAATCATCTGCGACACCTAGTGCTCGTCAGATGTACCCTCTGACATACGCGAGCGAAAGAGCTTCTTTTGCAATTCGTACTTCTAATATCTAAGGTTAGATCTATGAAGATCCTTTAATTTCAACATCATGGTATAAGGATCTAATCCTTAGTTCTGACGATGAAATTAAGGAATCATTGCGGCAAGCATACCGGATTGAGCACTAAAGTTATCATCACGATGAGTCTTTCTAATCTCATGCTCTACTATTTGCTCAACTACGGGCTCAGGGCCCGAAAGGTTTCTCTATCCAATAGAGTAACTTCTCAGCTCCCAGGACTATCCTGAGATTCATTTCCCAATCTGGAAAATTTATGCCGTTAAAGACATTTTCACCCAGGATTATGTCTTTTAACGCTAATCTTTCCAGCCATCTCGATTGAAATAGTCCAACTATCCAATCAAGGATTTCGGGTACACTCAAAATGTAATGGCTATTATAGTCCAACTATATAACCAACTATAAATAGAGTAGTGTGTTGTACAGTCTAACTGTTAAAAGAAAGAAATATTCAATATTAGTCCAACTAATATATATTTATAACAACGATAAATAAAAATAAAAGAGCGCGTGTAGCGAGTATTAAACGAAATTGAAAATTTAATACCAGCCTCCCACTATTTTTCAGCGAGCCTCTAACCCTCTGTGGAGTACTCGGGAAACCCAGTTTCCTAGTGGGCTAGGATCCCGTTAAATAAAAAATAACCTTGACTTTGGCCAAAAAGTTGTATGAAACTTAACTAGGTAGATCTCTAAGATCAATTGGATCTCATCCAATTCCTAGATCCGGTAGGTGGACCTCCAAGTCCGAGATATAAATCCAATATATTTCCTAACCTTTTCCTCTGAATCAACTAAGCCTTGGCTTTGGCTCAACAAGCTTAATGATTCCAGTTAAGCGCGACCCATTGACAGTGGGAAAGCTTCGTAATCCACGTTGATGAACTAGAAGTGACCTTGACTTTGGCCAACAAGTCACAACCGCCCAAGACATGCGATATAGAATAAAGCTTTCGTGGTTCAAACACATCCGCGATGGACAATGATCTTGACTTTGGCCAACAAACCAATGCCAATCTTGGATCTTGAGAGAGAACCACTCAATGGAAGGAAAACGCCTAATATTAAAGTGAGGATTTTTCGCGTAAATTGGCAACCAATTTATTATCTTTGATTAGGTCTCATCATACACCCTTAAACATACATTCTAAAAGCATAATAAGGCGCTAATAAAATTAATAATGATATGCGGATGGATGTATAACAATTTGTTCATAGAACAAATCTCTCCATTTCCTCTCTCCCGCTAGCACTATACATTCTTCTACCCAATTACATAACACTAAAAGAAACCTCATTTGCATTGAGGGGAATTGATGAGAAGGGAAATACAAAGAGATAAGGAGGTGAAAGGCTGGACACACAGGTCCAATTTATTAAATTCTAAATTTATTACAACAATTTCCAAAATTGCCCCCACCCATCTAATATCCATCCGATATACATTATTCATACAAATACATCCAAGTATTCACACAAAGCATGTTATCAATCAATCTAATCCAATTAATTAATCTTTGATTAATGACCATTCAATGTTCAAACAACGATTTGATTTGCGCGAGTCCAACTCGTTTAAGAATAAATACTCAAAGTACGTATTCTTAAATTGTATCGAACTATAATTTTAAATCCAATTTAATTTGTATTCAATACTAATTCGAATTTAATTCCAAATTAAATAATTACACTTTTAATGGTGCCTTTTAGACTTGGATTACAAATCCAATCTTAATGGGTCTCAAAGGCCAAATTAGTATCCAATACTATTCAATTAAAGTCCAATGGTCTTTCAATTGATTCTATAGGCATGAGCTTTGGCCATTATTGATCAAACCCAAGATGCCAAGGCCCAATTAGGAATCACCCTATGCTAAAAATCAATTTAGGCCCATTAGGCCCAATTAAATTTATAAAGGCCCAATTGTCATATTTGGACTTTATGGAAATGGTTTTAGGCCCAATTGGATCCAACCCAATTGTCCAAAACCATACTTGGCCCAACCAAGCCCATTAAGCCCAAATACATCAAATCAAATTAAATTAACATATTATTCCAAATTACATATTAATCTAATTAAAGTGCAATTACCACAATTAATTAATTAATCTAATATTTCCAAAACATCAATTAAACTAATTAATCATGCTTTAATCATCCAATTCATGTCCAACACAAATTGAAGCAAAATCAACTGATTCCAACATGCTATAGGTCACGGCAATTGCAAGAAATAATACCCAATTTTGATTTTAATCCAATTAAATCAACAATAAATATTCATTTCTTGAATTTAACATATCCAATTGTCAAATTCAAAAAATCACCATGAACACATTAGGGTTCATATTCGGCCATGCATAAGGAATTGGGGATTTTTTATCTAATCAAATTTTCTCAAATCCTAAGATGCACAAATCCAATTCATCACCATCCAAACACAACCAAACAACCAATTTAGGCATTTACAAGCTCCAAGCATAAAATCCCAAATTAAAGTTTACAAATCCTAAATTCAAATCAAGCTTTGGATGGCTCTGATATCATTGTTAGTGTCCTAGACATGCCACATGAAGCGTGATTATTTTGTGAATATTACAAGATAATTTGCGGAAATTACTTACATTGCTCGGTAGAGAAGTTCGAAATTTCTCCTCGAATGTAGAAGCTCCAAGCTTTCTTTGTTGTTCCAAACTCATGGGTGAGTTTCCCTATCACCTTCAAGAGACTCCCAAGTGCTAGCTTGCTTGAAAATTTTGCAACAAAAATTTCCATGAAGAGAAGAGGACTCACGGCAATGGAGGGAGAGAAAAGAGAGTTTTGTGTTTTTGTTGTTTTTTGTTTCTGAAAAAACAATTACCAAATTTTTTTTTTGCCTTTCAAAAAGTGGTATATGCTTTTCCAAAAAGCAAAACAAAAACAAAGTGTGTTGGAGAATTTACCATAAAAGCTCCCAACCACTTCCATCAACTTGAATGACTAGTGATGTAAGTTGGTGGGTCCCACACTTAAATTCAAAATTCAAGTTGGGTGAGACTACACACTTCGGGCTCGGGTTTGTTTAATCCGATTAAACGAATTTTTCGTTGCGACGTAATTAAATCCAATTTAATTAAATAATAATGCGTAGCAAAATTATTACGAAACTCGCTTACGAATTAATTCCAAATTAATACGGTCGCTTGAATTAAAATCCAATTTTAATTTCGTATTGAAATCCAATTTCAATTAATATATCTAATATATTATTTTAGCCCAATTAAATAAATTAAATAGAAAAATCCAATTTAACTATTAAATTTATTTTCCCGATTAATTCCAAATTAATCGCGTTCTCTCTTCTACACGAATTAATCCCAGATTAATTCTTAACGCAATTAATCCCAGATTAATTATCGCCGTAATTAATCCCAGATTAATTATCGCCATAATTAATCCCAGATTAATTTTCTCTCTCATAATTAATCCCAGATTAATTCTGTTCGAGTCAAATGTCATCGGTGAATCTTTGGGAAGTGACCCAAGAGATTCCTGGATATGTTGGCAGTAAATCCGGTTGTCGGACTATCCGAAAAGTGTATACCGTGTACCATGTTCTCACCAATTTACAAGACATGGTTGGCTTCTAGCAAAGCACCGTGCCTACCCAATTCTCCAGAAATATATTAAACATGGAATATATATAATCTGTATCAAGAGCGAAGCTGTTCCCGGTCCAACGACTAACAGAACCTCCTATCACACTTGCATAAGTATCCAATACTTAAATATATGAGAACTATGTCGTTAAGCTTCCATAACGCGCACAAGTGTAATACTAGCCTATTCCGCATTATCGATGTCCAGTCTCGATAATACTATGACTAGGGATATTTAATGATTAAACCTTTCATGGATTAATGCTGTCTCATATCTTATTAATCCGATACTAATCATATTGACTTTTATAATTTATATATCCAAGTAATCCAATTACAAAATGATAAAAGAGCAATTTCATTTGTCACATAGTTAATTTGTACAAAGAACACCATGTCTTTTACAAATAGTGATGTTATAGGTCATAATTGTCCAACAATTACGTGCTTATTGAGTAGAAACGTGCATATAGGTAACTTAATCCAATAGAGGAAATTGACCTTAAGCTTAATTGGTAAATTAACTTAAAATCGGCAAATATTTTTTATTCCGCATATTTTAGCCATAACCCAATTCACCCCCTCTTGGGTATATAGAGTTTGTTTATCGCTAGTATTTTTAGGTAATTTCAATAGCGAGACGTGACACCCCTGGATCATAGTTTCAGTGACGTTAGGGATAGCGAGACATAATGCCCCATATCACTAGTTATTCCCACCCTAGTGTTGGTTTCTAATGTGGTCCCAAGATCATATTTGAACAATGAAAAGAATGAATACAAAATGAAGTGAGGCGGAAACACACTTACATTGAGCGGATTTGAGATGTGTTGAGAAGAAAAATGAACTCCAAGAATCCTTTGTTGAATTCGGCCAAGGTCCAAGTCCAAGCTCCAAGAGTTTTCTTTGTGATTCCAAGCTCCAAGGTTGGTTTCCCAATCACCTTGTATTGATTCTTTAGAGTGCTAGCCCTTAGAAAATTTGCTACAAATCTTCCTATTCTCTTCCTCCTTGTTCGACCAAGATGAAAGAAAATGGAGAGTGTTTTTACTTCCAAAAATAGTGAATGGGTGTGAGAGAGAAAGAATGAATTTTGTTGACTTGTATTTCAATTTCAAAAATTAAAATAATGATATACCAAAGTTGGTATATGTCAACCATGCCATCAAGTTGGAGTGTGTAACAAGTCTTCACTTACTTCACCAAAACCCATCAACTAAAAGCAACTTAAAGTGACAAGTGATGTGACATGTGGGCCTCACTTGATTCGAAATCCGAGTGGGCCCGCAAACACTCCCGGGCTCGGGTTCACTAATTCTGAATTAACGAACTTTCGTCGCGACGTAATTAAATCGAATTTAATTAAATAATTATGCATAGCAAAATTACTATTCACGTCGCTAACGAATTAATTCTAAATTAACTCGTTTGCCCAAATTAAAATCTAATTTAAATTCCGCGTCGAAATCTAATTTCGTTTAATATATCGAATATATTATTTTATCGATTAATTCCAAATTAATCTTTCTCTCTTTTCAAATAGTATTTTATCCTAGATAAAATCTCTCCGCTATTAATCCAAGATTAATTATGTTCGAATCATACGTCATCGGTGAATCTTCGGGAAGCGACCCAAGAGATCCCTAGATATGTTGTCTATAAATTCGGTCGTCGGACTATCCGAACACGTACATACCTCGTACTATGTTTTTACCGATTTACGAGACATGGTTGGCTTCTAGCAAAGCACCGTGCCTACCTAATTCTCCAGAAATATTCTTATTGGATTATATAATCTATATCAGGCGTAGTATACGTAGTATTGCGTATAGCGATCCAGTATCGGATGTCACATGCAAGGCCTGAAGCTGGAATAGTGTCTGCCCCGTACGAAGCATATATCGGATTACAAGCAACTAGTCTCTTTAAATCGGATAATCATGACCTAGTCATATTATCCCGATGGTTGCAACCATTTAGAGTACCAGTTATGTATCCTTGCGTGATCATCATCTCCATATGACTGAAGTGATACTTCCATATTGACATCACACCCAATACACTACGATTCTCAATAAACCCAGAAGAGGCGTACACAGAACCTGTTAAAGTCCTGGACGACCAAAACCAAAGCGTATTGATTGTCGCAAGTACTAGCGATGTAAGTCTCAGGTTAAGACCAAATACACCTACCCTAATGCAGATTCCCATAGACACATAGTCATACTACCAATGGGATTCCGCGGGGTCTATCCAGAGCGAAGCTGTTTCCGTACCATCGGTAAACACAACCTCCTATCACACTTGCATAAGTATTCAATACTTAAATATATGAGAACTATGTCGTTACGCTTCCATAACACGCATAAGTGTAATACTAGTCTACTCCACCTTATCGATGTCCAGTCTCGATAATACTACGACTCGGGATATTTAATGATTAAACCTTTACGGATTGATACTGTCTCATATCTTATCAATCCGGAACTAATCATAGGGACTTTTATCATTTATATATTTAAGTAATCAAATTACAAAATGATAAAATGTAATTTCATTGCTACATAATTAATTTGTACAAAAACCACAATGTCTTTTACAAATATTGACGCTATGGGTAATAATTGTCTAACAATCTCTCACTTGGTCTATAGCCAGTCACTCAAGCATCTAATACCTGAACTATGTACATGTCGCTCAAACTTTTGCTGAGGAATAGCTTTCGTCAGTGGATCTGGAATGTTTTCCTCTGATGCGACCTTCTCGATCTTCACATCGTCACGATGTATGATCTCACGAATCAGATGGAAACGTCGAAGAACATGCTTAGATCATTGATGAGACTGCGGTTCCTTAGCCTGCGCTATAACCCCGTTATTGTCACAATAAAATGGAACGAGCTCAGCTGCTAACGGAACTGCTCCTAATCCAATTAGGAATTTTCGGATCCAAACTGCCTCTTTTGCTGCTTCAGCTGCATCAATATACTCTATTTCTATTGTTGAATCGGCAACAGTCTCTTGCTTGGAATATTTCCAGCTTACTACTCCGTTATTCAAACAAAATTTATACTCGAATTGTGACTTACAGTCGTCTTTATCGGTTTGGAAACTTGCATCGGTATACCCAGTTACCTCAAGTTCTCAATCTCCATAGATTAAGAAAGCATCCTTAGTTCGTGTAAGATACTTTATGATATTCTTAACCGCCATCCAGTGACTATCACCTGGATCGGCCTGATAGAGACTACACATGCTCAAAGCATATGAGACATCAGGTCGCGTATATATCATGGCATACATGATCGATCCGAATGCCGAGGTGAACGGTATCCGACTCATGTTGTCTCTCTCATCTTGAGTTTTAGGACACATGTCCTTAGATAGAGTGACGCCATGTGACACTGGCAACGGTCCCCTCTTGGACTGATCCATGTTGAATCTCTTCAACATTTTGTCAATGTACGTGCTCTGGGAGAGTCCAAGCAGCTTTCTTGATCTTTCCCGGTAGATCTTTATTCCTAGAATAAAGGCTGCTTCTCTGGCCGGCGTAAACACACGCGTATAACGCAAGCGCACGTATCGTTCAAGTAGTATAAAAAGTATCGATCCCATGAGGACTTAATACCTAAGCTATTAATTTTATGAGGTCAAATGATTACTAGTATCTAACAGGTTGTTTGATTGATTTGAAAAGGTGACGATTCTAAATTTTTTTTAAAAAAAGTAAATAAAATTGTTCGAAAGTAGGTTTAAGAAAATTCAATATTAAAAACTATCTAGGGTTGTGATTTCTTCCAATATAATTTTAAAGATGAAGTGGTTATTTTATGTTTATGTAATAAATCAGTTTACTAACCTGGAACACTAAATTATGCGAAAGCCTCTGTCGATGGTCAGACGCAAATACCCAGTTTAACCCAATTGAACCATATGTCTATGTCAACCAAATTATCTGGATTCATTAAGTTTAAGTTCCAATTATGGCTACCCCTGCCCGACAGGTATATGTCTATCCTGTAAGGAAATCTATTAAAGGGTTATCTATCCTCAAGGAAGATCGTGGGCTATTAAGTCTAAGGCTGAAACCTAAAATCCCTATGTTTAGTTCATTTTAGATTTACCAGATCAATCTTATTAGTGGCCAATTAACAAGACGCATTAGGCTTAAGACTTAATAAGTAAACCTTTTAATTACCCAAACTATAAAATAACCCCTTATAAATCGGTGATATTAAAAGTCATCACAACCCCAGATAACTAATTTAGTTACAACACATAACTAGGGCTAGTAAAAACTTGAAAGTAAAAGACATAAAGTAAAAATACTGAATAGTAATTGCGGTAAAGTAAAAGCTGAAAAAGTAAATTGCAATAAAATAAAATGCTAAGGTAAAAGGATCAACTTTTACTATTACTAATTTACATATCTCCCTTAATATAATATATTAACTTGTGATTATTTTACCAACCAGCCATATAGGCGGTAATCTGATTAAGTCAAATTAAGTCCAACCAGCCATAAAGGCGGAACCAAAATAAACCTGCCATATAGGCGGTAAGAAAATTTAATTACCAACCGACCAATCTGGCGGTATCCTTGATTAGTCAGGTTTAAACCAGATTAAAATGAATTGCCAACCGACCAATCTGGCGGTATCATTGTTAAGTCAATATTTTAAATAGTGAATATATTATATTTAAGGGAGATTAATCTAAATAGCAATAGTAAAAGAATTACCTTTCACCCTAGCAGGGGGAAGTTACCTCCTCATGGTGAATAGTAAAAAACTGTAAAAAGTAAAGAAAGTAAATTACTATTATTACAGAAAGTAATTAAAATTAATTACAAAACTAAAATTTAAAAGAAACTAGATAGAAAACTCCCTATTTACATCAAAGAAATCAGAGAGAATGGTACTCTGAAATCAGAAAACTGAGCTCTATTTATAGGCGTCAGTAAGGGTCGCGCGTCGCGACGCCCAACTCGCGTCGCGACGCCCGTTCTGTCGACGTGGCAGCTTCTGGTTTGTCGGCTTCAGATTCTGGATAAGGTGATAAGACGACACGTGGCAAGGTGGTTGGAGCTCAATTATTGTGACACGTGGCTGCTTCTGATTGGCTGATTAAGATTCTTATCCGCCACGTGTCAGATATGGATAAGTGAGTCAATGATTGATGCTGACGTGGCGACACGTGGCGAAAGTGACTATTGGCACCATAGAATTGCGACACGTGGCACACTGTGATTGGTTGATGATGATGTGGCAGCCACATGGCACTTTGACTTGGTCAACCGGTGATGTGGATGATGATGTGGCAATGACGTGGAGTGAAATGTGGCGATGGCGACTGTCGGCACCGTAGGATGATGACACGTGGCACGGCGCATGTTAGCAGATCGGCTGTGATGGTGACACGTGGCACGGCGCACGTTAGCAAAGTCAAACTTTTCTCATATTCTGATTTGTGGACTCGGCGCACGTTAGCACTGTTCGGCGCACGTTAGGCATTGCGAGGCCAAAGGCTTGCGCGTCGCGACGCGCCAAAATTCCAAAATGCCATTTTTTCCAATTTTCACTATTTTGCTCCAAATCACCTCCAGAATATCCTGAAACTTTATTTATCTACAAAATAACACAAAACACATCAAAATATTCACAAAACTCAAGAAACTATACAAAATATTAGGTTAAATGAGTGGGAAATAGTGATAGATTTACCACTCATCACACCCCCAAACCTAACATTTTGCTAGTCCTCTAGCAAAACACAAAATAAAATAACATAATAAATTTAATTAAGCCAATTTCGTAGGGATCACGGTTGCATTTAGCATATGCAACAAGTCTTTAAACCCCTAGGTGTCCTTAGTGGACGAGTTGTAGTCTCGTGAGGGTTTACATCAATGATACCCACAAACATTTTACAAAAGTAAAAAGATAGTGAAACTAATGCACACAAAAGCAAAAAGACAAGAGAAAAGAGAATAAAGAAGTTAGTGACTAATCAGGTGAAACTTCTACTCCAAGTTACTAGTTGTTTTTTTTTTCCTTTCTAAATTACTAAATAAGTAAATTCTCCGATTATATTTACAATTCTCCATATACACAGCCAACAAAATATTAAACAACTCATTTTTGCCCACAACAGTCATAAGTGCAGTTGATAAGAGAGTAATATTTTTGTCCTAAAGTTTTATCAGTATTCACACCTTTTTGTAGCAATGGAATAATTTTTCTAATTTTTCTGATTTTTTCTTTGATTTTTTTCTATTTTGTATTTATTTATTTTATTTTTTATTTATATACAATACATTCCGTCTATGTAGCGAGTGTTGGGTCGGTGGCTCCCAAACCAGTTGGCTTTAGGGCACCATGTGTTAAGACACCCCTACGGACTTAATTACTCAGACTTCAGATATATAAATTTTTGCAGCATGTTTGATCCATGTAGCGAGTTTTGGGCCAATGACTCCCAAACCAGTTGGTTTTAGGGCACTAGGTGTTAAAACACCCTTACAGACTTAATAATTCGGATCTCATACGTTTTTTTTTACACCATTGCTTTTTGAGATGCTTCCTCCAATTAAACTAGAGCACTAAATATTACAAACTTTTCAATTTTAGCTCATGTCCGTATGTTTCCATGTATGTTGATAATATCTGCTAACTGAGCATAGGAAGATCCATTTTAGTCAGTTTTATGGAGAATTTACAAATTAAATAATTTAAAATGAAATAAACAAAAACTAACTTGTTTCAAAAATGGTTTAAGATACGTCTCAGGAGTGAAAACTCCTTACTCAGATATCTCTTACCAATTTCACATTTTCAGTCAAAATAAAACACAAAAACGCAAAATATTTTTGTAATTTTTGAAAATTTTTCAAATTTTTTTTTTTGTATTTTTCGAAAAATTTTGGACTAAAAATAAAAAACAACACAAAACTAAAAACAAGATACTGATCAACTAATTCCCTCCCCCAAACCTAAATGAGACATTGTCCCCAATGTCTTAAACAGTAGAAGAAGAGTTTAGAAGATAATACATGGTTAGCTGAAATTCTACAGGAAATTAAAGGTTAAGATCCAGATTAATCCGACGCCTCTTACCACGATCGTCCTCAGTCCAATTTATCTTTGAAATGATAGGGTCAACTTGAGGTTCATAGGCTAAGAGTTGGTCTATTAGATCTGGAGCAGTTCTGGCAGTAAAGAGGAGTTCTTTTAAAGGTTTTGACACGAACCCATCTCTCCGGGCATCATCAAGAAACACACAAAGAAAATCATAAAATCCATCAATGTTATACAGTCCAAGCGGTTTCTGGTGTATGTTCAGGTTCGCCCAAGATAGCACTATAAAAATTTCCTCCAATATGCCCAAGCCACCTGGCAAAGCAATAAAAGCATCAGCACGGTTAATCATTTCTACCAGTCGTTCAGATATACCTGGCACGATCAGTTCCTCTCCGTTTGATGATCCAATAAGATTTGCCTCCGCCAAGGGTTTTGGGATGATTCCTAAAACGTGACTGCCTCATTCCTTTACGGCCTTTGAAACGATCCCCATTAGTCCAAGATTGCCTCTGCCATATACTAAGTGCTTATTTCTTGCAGCTAAGACTCGACCCAATTCCTGTGCTGCTTCTACGTATTGTGGCTTAACACCAACACTAGTACCGTAAAACACACAGATGTTTTCAACTCTTCTTCTTGAAGTGGCTTCCATGTTTTACTCTGGATGTTTTCAAAAGTACAATTATGAGTTGAATTTATAATACCTGAAAAAAGTGAGTAAAATAATAGCACTAGTACCTGCCAAATGACAATTATTAGAAAAATAGTAAAATAAATCATGATAGTCAAAAAGGTCTGGATCCTGTCGGAGAAAATAAAAGAAAACAACAAAACAAATCACAATTATTAGGAAAAGACAAAGAGATATAATATGTACAAGAAAAATAGCGGCTTGATTGACGTCTATGCGTCAGGGACAAGCTTCCCATCCAATTTTCTTATAAATTGGCAAACAGGGTCTTTTTGAGTCAGATTCCCAAGACTTAACAGTTGTCTTTCTTTTTGAAATTGTGTATGTAATTTACGAAAGGCTATGTGAACATATCCATTGGGATGGGTGTCAAGAGTCAAAGATATATCATCTAAAGACTCCTTACTCAAGCCATCCCTAATGAATTTAATTTTGTCTTCGCGATTATCAGACATCATTCCTAAAGAACGACAACGAGTATTGCAATTCCAGCGTGCACATTTGTAACAAACACCTATTTGCTTAGCTCTACGTTTCTTTGCATATGTGCTTCTTCCAAAACCAGGCAGATGTGAAATAAAAGAGTCAGAAGACTCACCTGCCAATCGGACCCGTGCTTCAATTATCCAACGAATTTCATTAGGAACACCATGGATTGTTAGTAGTCTCATCCGTTCCAAGCGAGTTTTGTAAACTTTCATTAGAGATTTTTTAGGGAGAGAAGGAAATTGCTTGTGAAGATTTGCTAGAGCTTCTTCCATCTTGAAATGACTTAATTTGCAAAAACTAAACACACAAAATTAAATCACACTAAATCACAATATATACAAAAATTGCATGGGTTGCCTCCCTGCGAGTGCTAAGTTTAATCGTCGTCAGCTAGACGTGACTTCTCAAATGTTAGGCTGGATCTGAAAGTGTGACACTTTCTTTTTATCGCTCAAATGATTCTCCCCAGTAGTGCTTGACACGCTGACTGTTAAACTTGAATGTGTTGTTGGTATTGGGATCCACTAACTCAACAGCTCCATAAGGTAAAACCTGAGTGATCACAAAAAGACCTGACCACCTAGATTTCAACTTTCCAGGGAAAAGTTTCAACCTCGAGTTGTACAACAACACCTGCTGCCTTGGTTCCAACTGTCTGTGCATTATTTTTCGGTCATGCCATTTCTTTGTCTTTTCTTTGTATAATTTGGCATTCTCATAGGCCTATAGATGAAACTCCTCCAATTCGTTGAGTTGATGAAGTCATTTCTCTCATGCAGCTTATGAATCAAGATTCAACTTCTTCACTGCCCAGTACACCTTGTGTTCAAGCTCAACTGGTAGATGGCATGCTTTCCCAAACACCAATCGATATGGGGACATACCAATAGGTGTCTTGTAAGTTGTCCGGTAGGCCCATAATGCATCATCTAGTTTTGTAGACCAATCCCTCCTTGTTGATCCAACAGTTCTCTCCAAGATTCTTTTGATCTCCCTGTTTGAAACCTCAGCCTGTCCATTTGACTGTGGATGGTAAGCTGTGGCAACCTTGTGAGTAACTTCGTATTTAGATAGGAGTGCATTGAAGTATCTGTTGCAGAAATATGAGCCACCATCGCTGATGATTGCACGAGGTGTTCCGAACCGAGTGAAAATGTTCTTTTTCAGGAATTTGATCACCACTTTTGAATCATTGGATGGCAATGTAATTGCTTCAACCCATTTGGAGACGTAGTCTATAACAACCAAGATGTACAGGTTTCCGAATGATGGAACAAACGGTCCCATGAAATCAATACCCCACACATCGAATATCTCCACTTCCAGAATGTTTTGCAACGGTCCTTCATTTCTCCTCGAAATATTCCCCGTTCTCTGGCACATGTCACATTGAAAAGCAAAAAGATAAGCATCTTTAAAAAGAGTGGGCCATAACAAACCTGATTGTAGGACTTTGGCTGCAGTTTTGTTTCCGCTGAAGTGTCCGCCATATGGTGATGAATGACAGTGCTGCAAAACACTGTTGATTTCCTCATGTGGAACATACCGTCTCAATAATTGATCAGCACAGCGTTTGAACAGGTACGGTTCATCCCAGACATCGTGCTTGACTTCTTTGAAGAACTTCTTCCGTTGCTGAGTTGTCTATTCCAACGACCATTTTCTTGACACAATGTAGTTGACATAGTCAGTATACCAAAAGACTTCCTGTTGTTTCATGGCAAACCGTTGTTCATCTGGAAAAGTTTCTTTGATTAACAGTTCTTTGCCAGCTGTTTCTCCATTCTCGAGCCTCGATAAGTGATCTGCCACCTAGTTTTCTGTCACTTTCCTGTCTCGAATCTCCACGTCAAATTCTTGTAGAAGAAGTATCCAACGGATCAATCTAGGTTTGGCATCTTTCTTCGTGATAAGATATTTGATTGTTGAATGATCTGTGTAGACCACCACTTTGGGACCCAGCAGATAGGAGCAGAATTTGTCAAAAGCGTACACAACTATGAGCAACTCATTTTCAGTGGTTGTGTAGTTGAGTTGAGCTTCATTCAGAGTTCTGCTGGAATAATAAATGGTGTGGAAAATCTTTGCTTTGCGTTGTCCCAAAATTGCACCTACAGCAAAATCACTAGCATCACACATCACTTCAAATCGAAGGGTCCAATCTGGTGCTACTATGATGGGGGCAGAAATCAGCTTCTGTTTTAAGATCTCAAAAGCTTCCTGGCATTCTTTGGTGAAGTTGAAAAGCACATCCTTCTCCAGAAGATTGCAAAGAGGTTTTGCAATCTTGGAAAAGTCTTTGATAAATCTCCTGTAAAAACCTGCATATCCGAGAAAGCTCTGAATCCCTTTGACAGATGTTGGTGGAGGTAGTTTTTCAATTGTTTCAATCTTTGCTTTGTCTACCTCGATTCCCTTTTGTGAGATCCGGTGTCCAAGAATAATGCCCTATTGTACCATGAAATGGCATTTCTCCCAGATGAGCACCAGGTTTGTATCTTCGCACCTTTGTAACACTTGTTCCAAATTTTGCAAGCAGTGGTCAAAAGAATCTCCAAACACAGAAAAGTCATCCATACTCTGCTCCAGCATGTTTGAGAAGATGGGCATCATGCAACGCTGAAATGTAGCAGATGCATTACATAATCCAAATGGCATTCTGCGGAAAGCAAAAGTACCATAGGGACATGTAATGGTAGTTTTCTCCTGGTCTTCTGGTGCGATGGCAATCTGATTGTACCCTGAATATCCATCCAGAAAGCAATAGATTTCTTGTCCCGCCAGTCTGTCCAGCATCTGATCAATGAATGGCAGCGGAAAATGGTCCTTCCGTGTTGCTTAGTTCAACTTTCGGTAGTCCATGCATACTCTCCATCCAGTCACCATTCTGGTTGGGATTAGCTCGTTCTTTTCATTGGTGACAACAGTAATTCCTCATTTCTTCAGCACACACTGCATAAGACTCACCCAAGTACTATCTGAAATGGGGTAAATGATGCCAACATCCAACCATTTGATGATTTCTTTCTTTACGACCTCCTTCATGGTTGGATTGTGTCTTCATTGATGCTCCACTGTGGGTTTGTACTCATCATTCATCAAGATCTTGTGCATGCAAAATGATGGACTAATGCCTCAAATATCTGCTATAGTCCAGCCAATGGCTCTTTTGTGCTCTCGTAATACTCTCAGCAACTTTTCTTCCTGCTCCAATGTTAGTGAAGAAGAAATAATAACAGGTAATTCAGAAGAGTTTCCAAGAAATGCATACCTGAGATGGCTGTGGTGGTTCTTCAATCGAAGGCTTGATTCGATCTTTCTTTGGCAGTTCCAAGCTTTCAACTGGTGGTGTTGCTTTGAATCAGAATGGTTTGTCAAGGTAGTTGATACATTCCAGGATTTCAGCATCTAGCTCGCTGTCAGTAATGTTGCTGATGCAAGCTTCAAGTGTATCTGTGGGATTTGGCTCAGTATTTTGAATGATACTATCAACAACATCAACTCTGAAGCATTCTTCTTCATTTTCATCACTCGGGAATTTCATGGCTTTGAAAACATTAAAGGTAACTTCTTGGTCCTGCACTTTCATGGTCAGTTCTCCTTTTTGCACATCAATCACAGTTTTACCTGTAGCCAAGAATGGTCTCCCGAGAATGATAGGTACTTCTTTGTCTTCTTCCATGTCAATGATGATGAAATCTGCTGGGAGAATTAGTTTGTCGACTTTGATCAGCACATCTTCAACAACACCTATTGGAAATGCAAGTGTTCGATTAACAAGTTACAACGAGACTGAGGTAGGCATTGCTTCTCCAATCTGCAGTTTCCTGTAAATAGAAAAAGGCATTAAGTTAACACTGGCTCCTAAATCACATAAAGCCTTACCGATGTAATGTTCTCCAATAGTGCATGAGACAGTGAAACTGCCAGGATATTTCAACTTCAGGGGAAGTTTCCTCTGAATGATGGCGCTGCATTCTTCCGTTAATGCTACTGTCTCGTAGTCTCTAAATCTCCATTTTCGTGAAAGAATGTCTTTCATGAATTTGACATAACTGGGCATTTCTTCCAAGGCTTCTGCAAATGGAATGTTGATATGCAGCTTTTTGAACACCTCCAAGAAACGAGCAAACTGCTTGTCCAGTTTGTTTTTCTGAAGACGCTGAGGAAAAGGTGGAGGTGGAGTGATCTGATCATTTTCTTTTTCCTTTGCTTCTTTTTCCTCAATCTGTGGAACTGCATCTTGTGGAACTTCCTCGATTGTTGCCTTGATTCCAACATCTTTGTTGATCTCAGTACCGTTTTTCAAAGTAATGACTTGACATTGCTCCTTCCCTCGGTTCCTTGGATTTGGTTCTGTGTTGCTAGGAAGATTACCTGGCGGTCTGTAACTCTGAGCATTGGCCAGTTGTCCGATTTGATTCTCCAGTGCTTTGATGGAAGCTGATTGGCTCTGAAACATAGCATCATACTTTTTTAACTGAGTCAGCACTTCTGCTATTCCTGGTTCATTTGCCTGCCCATGGCCTTTGTTATGTTGCTGGAATCCAGGTGGTGGATAGTTTTGCTGTTGGAATCCAGGTGGTGGATTTTTCTTTTGCCCTGAATTGTTGCTCCATGAAAATTTGGGATGATTCCTCCACCCTGGGTTGTAGGTGTTGGAATATGGATTGTTCCCCTGTCTGTTGAAATTGTTGACAAAATTCACCGTCTTTTCAAGTTGGTTTGGTTCTGGTGCTCCTCCATATGGTGAACTTGTGGATCCAGTGGTAAGAGTCTCCATGAATTTGCATATCTGATCCAGCTTGGCGTTGACTGTTGTATTGGCTCCACTTTCATAAATTCCTGCAATTCTTTGGATCATGCTCCTTTCTGTTGGCCACAAGGAATTGTTGTTAGCCATTTCTTCGATTAGGTCCCATGCTTGCTCTTCTCCTTTTGCCATCAAAGCTCCTCCAGCAGCATCATCAATTGTGGTTCTCATTATTCCAGAAAGTCCATTATAGAAAGTTTGGACTTGAAGCCATTTTGGAATCTCATGGTGAGGACATTTCCGGAGCAAATCTTTGTACCTTTCCCAAGCTTCGTAGAGAGTTTCTGAGTCTTATTGCAAAAAGGATGTGATGTCATTCCTCAGCTTTCCAGTTCTGGCTGGTGGAAAGTACTTTGCAAGAAATTTGGTGGCTAAAGTGTTCCAAGTTGTGATGGAACCTGCTGGTAGTGAATGTAGCCAAGCTTTAGCTCTGTCCTTCAAGGAGTATGGAAAAACACGCAGTCTCATTGCTTCTTCAGCTTCTCGGATGTAATTGAAAGTGCCGCAAACTTTCAGGAAGTTACTGATGTGGGTATTAGGGTCTTCAATTGCATTCCCCCCAAACTGAACTGATTGTTGAATCATCTGAATGCATGTTTTGATGTCACCCGCATTTGCTGGTAAGAGAGGAAGTAAAATACAAGAAATGAGTTTGTCAACCACTGGAATGGTTCTGTCTTGAATGGGTATTGGTGGTGCAACCTCCAAAGGTTCAGGTTCCATATTGACTAAAGCTTCTTGGCCTTCTCGCCTTTCCCTTCTCAACTGTCTGATGGTTCTTTCAATTTCTGGGTCAAGCGGTCAGAGTTCAAAGCTTCTGGTTCGTCTCATGTAATTTCTGAGAACCTGAAACACAAGAAAACAAAAACAATAAGTAAAAAGAAATTAGATACAAGTAAAGGTATCTAACCCCTAAACTAATAGTAAAAGATAAATAAGTCCCCAGCAACGGCTCCAAAAACTTGACCGGTGTAAACACACGCGTATAACGCAAGCGCACGTATCGTTCAAGTAGTATAAAAAGTATCGATCCCACGAGGACTTAATACCTAAGCTATTAATTTTATGAGGTCAAATGATTACTAGTATCTAACAGGTTGTTTGATTGATTTGAAAAGGTGACGATTCTAAATTTAAAAAAAAAAACAAGTAAATAAAATTGTTCGAAAGTAGGTTTAAGAAAATTCAATATTAAAAACTATCTAGGGCTGTGATTTCTTCCAATATCATTTTAAAGATGAAGTGGTTATTTTATGTTTGTGTAATAAATCGGTTTACTAACCTAGAACACTAAATTATGCGAAAGCCTCTGTCGATGGTCAGACGCAAATACCCAGTTTAACCCAATTGAACCATATGTCTATGTCAACCAAATTATCTAGATTCATTAAGTTTAAGTTCCAATTATGGCTACCCCCACCCGACAGGTATATGTCTATCCTGTAAGGAAATCTATTAAAGGGTTATCTATCCTCAAAGAAGATCGTGGGCTATTAAGTCTAAGGCTGAAACCTAAAGTCCCTATTCTGGTAACACAGATGCTGGGCGACGCATGCTGTCCCGGGCTTACGGCCCGATTGGGAGTACGGAGTAGCCCGCGGGGGACTAAATCGGAGAATAATGGAGTCGCCACCCGGTGTGAACCGGGAAAATGAGATTTAAGGCCGCACTCACCCCTCGCAAGGGAAGACCTCAAACCGTTGGGTTCAGAATGGTCCCTTACTTATGCCACTTGTAATAAAATGACTTGTGCGATAATTCAACCAAGCCTAAGCAACATTTATTTCCAAGGATAATTTACTCCAAAGTTCGCATGCATACATCAAAAGTTCATCTAAGTTCACATGTAACACATCTTCATATTTTCATACAACCTATGTCCGAATTTGCATACAACCTATTTGCATGTAATCTATGTCCAAATTTGCATACAACCTATTTGCATGTAATATATGTCCAAATTTGCATGCATAAAGATGAATTGAAACACGACAAGCATACAACTTTATGAACATGTTGAATGGATGAATGCGGAAGCATAAGTATATAACTTTAGTGTAAACATGCATCATGGAAACGAACATGTAATCTTGTGAACGCAATAAATGACTAAATGCGAGAATATGAACAATAAAAAAAAAGGCAAATGAAAAAATGAGTAACCATGCATGAGATGTGATGAAAGAGGGTCTGTTTACCGTGGGCGTTCGTGCGGCATTCGTAACCGCGTTCGAACGGTAAACAGAAGGTTCGCGTTCGAGTAGCGTTCGTAATGCGTTCGAACGAATTGAGACAGAAAACATGCGTTCGTGTGGCGTTCTGAAACACGTTCGAACAGGGTTACAACAATGACCTCCAAAATGCAGTAAACAACATGACACATACGTGAACGGATGAATATATGACACCTAATAAATAATAACAGGCTAAAAGGCGTGGCAAAGCATCGTGGTAAAGGATTTTAACCCCTCGACATAGAGGACCTTTAATCCGACTTACTAAGCCCATGCGCTAATGACACGATGCATATAAGAAATAAAGACAACAATATCGGACTTCATATACCCGATTGAACATATCTCACATTCAACCGAATATACATCATCCGGCGCGGCAAAGCATCGTGGTAAATGATTTTAACCTCTCAAAATAGAGGACCTTTAATCGCACTTACTAAGCCCATGCGCTTTATCTCATCATTACATAAACAAATAACATGCGGAAATCAAGTAGCAAATAATAAACAAATCAAACTAACATAACACGAAATATGCGCCGTTTACTCAAGTGGTACGTGGAGTTGTATCCCGAGTACAGATCATACTACCGTCCATTCGGAATCGGCTATGAAATTTATGTCCGGGTTTCCATCCTATATACCACGATAGGCGACACATTTTTCATTTTATTGAAGGGCCACAACATACATCATTTTATAATTCATGCATTTTCTATCTATTCAAGGGCCGCAACATGTTTCACTCCATAATAATCATGCAAACGAAACTCAATAAATAATAAAAATACAACTGAAAACGGATGTGGAAAAATACCCTCAGGTCTAACCTTTTTCGTCGACTCTCGGACTTGCGTTTCACGGTGATCGGAAGGGTGAAAGCTCCGCAACTTTTCTGGTTCACTGGTTTGCATTTTTCCTCGCTATTTCGTTGCTCAAGCTACTGTTTTGACTCCGTTTCGCTGCTGTTTTGCTGCTGTATTTTGGCCACTATTTTTGGTGTTTAGGCTACTATTTTCTGTGGTTTTAGGCTACTATTTTTGCGGTTGAAGGGCTGCTGTTTTTACTGTTAAAGGGGCTGCTGTTTGTGATTTTTTTACTCACTGTTTTGGGGATTTAGGGGCTGCCGTTTCAAGTAGTTTTCGGGTGCAGTTTCAGGCAGTTTTTGTGGGTATTTTGGCGTGAATGAAGGGCTGATTTTAGGGGTATTTTGGCGTGAGAACCAGGGGCTGTTTCAGGCAGTTTGGGCAGTTATTGGTGAGAGTTTGGTGAAAGCGTGAGTGGAAGGTGCAGGTTTGATGAACGTGAATGTCTTGTGTGAATGAGGGTTTATTGTTTCTTTGTGAGTTTGTTTACGTGAGAGAGAATGGGTGCTGATCTGTGCGAAGGACGTGAGGCATTAAGGGTGGCAGGTGTTAGTGGCAAGCGAGTGGCTTACATTATTGCTAGGGTTCGTGAGTGTTGTTACCGAGTGGAGGCTGGTCTGTGTCGGTGAGTGTGAGGTGTCAAGGTGAAGCTGCTAGTGGCGTTGTTCAATTCATAAGGGAAGAGGGTTGCATGAGTATTTTTTGGGTTTATGTGGCTAGGCGTTAGGCAATATATGAGGAGGACTTCAGCGTGTAATGGAGTGATCAAGGTTAGGGGGTAGTATGGCGTTGAGTGGAGTGAAGGCTTTGAAGGTTGCTGTTTTTAATGTGTTGAGGGTACGTTGAGCGTGATTCTGTTATTAGGGTTTTCTTGTTTGGCCGTGAGAGAGAGGGGCAAGAGAGAGGTCGAAGAGGATTATGGTTTGTTGTTTATATAGTAGTGTATTATGGTTTGGGTTGTGCATGGTTTTGAAAAGGAAATAAATCAATGCAAATAAGGGAGGGATTCAATTAAAAAGGGAAAATATATTTATTTTGGTGGGTATAATCTTTAATTGGTGAGTGATTTATTAAAATTAGGAAGTGATTTATTTGATTTTAATTTGGATTTGATTTAGTTTAATTTAAATTGTATTTTAATTTAATTTAATTTGATTAGCTTTAATTTAATTTAATTTAATTTGTGACATATATTTTAAATGTTTTAATTATTTTTTGGATTGGGCTAAGAATGTATTTTAAAACAAAGGTCCAACAAGCGAACCCGAAGCGAAACAAGCGAACTAATATCCAACAAAATACCGATTCCCTTCCGACGACCATTTCCCGCAACTTCCTCGACTAAAAAGGTAGTGTCTCCAAATGAGACTCATCATAGGGACTCACATGCAAAAATGCAGTGCCTACACCTATGCTTAGTTCATTTTAGATTTACCAGATCAATCTTATTAGTGGCCAATTAACAAGATGCATTAGGCTTAAGACTTAATAAGTAAACCTTTAAATTACCCAAACTATAAAATAACCCCTTATAAATCGGTGATATTAAAAGTCATCACAACCCCAGATAACTAATTTAGTTACAACACATAACTATGGCTAGTAAAAACTTGAAAGTAAAAGACATAAAGTAAAAATGCTGAAAAGTAATTGCGGTAAAGTAAAAGCTGAAAAAGTAAATTGCAATAAAATAAAATGCTAAGGTAAAATGATCAACTTTTACTATTACTAATTTACATATCTCCCTTAATATAATATATTAACTTGTGATTATTTTACCAACCAGCCATATATGCGGTAACCTGATTAAGTCAAATTAAGTCCAACCAGTCATAAAGGCGGAACCAAAATAAACCTTCCATATAGGCGGTAAGAAAATTTAATTACCAACCGACCAATCTGGCGGTATCCTTGATTAGTCAGGTTTAAACCAGATTAAAATGAATTACCAACCGACCAATCTGGCGGTATCCTTGTTAAGTCAATATTTTAAATAGTGAATATATTATATTTAAGGGAGATTAATCTAAATAGCAATAGTAAAAGAATTACCTTAGCAGGGGCAAGTTACCTCCTCATGGTGAATAGTAAAAAACTGTAAAAAGTAAAGAAAGTAAATTACTATTATTACAGAAAGTAATTAAAATTAATTACAAAACTAAAATTTAAAAGAAACTAGACAGAAAACTCTTTATTTACATCAAAGAAATCAGAGAGAATGGTACCTCTGAAATCAGGAAACTGAGCTCTATTTATAGGCGTCAGTAAAGGTCGCGCGTCGCGATGCCCGTTTGGTCGACGTGGAAGCTTCTGGTTTGTCGGTTTCAGATTCTGGATAAGGTGATAAGGCGACACGTGGCAAGGTGGTTGGAGCTCAATTATTGTGACACGTGGCGGCTTCTGATTGGCTGATTAAGATTATTATCCGCCACATGTCAGATATGGATAAGTGAGTCAATGATTGATGCTGACGTGGCGCTGACGTGGCGACACATGGCGAAAGTGATTGTCGGCATCATAGAATTGCAATATGTGGCACGCTGTGATTGGTTGATGATGACGTGGCAGCCACATGGCACTTTGACTTGGCCAACCGGTGATGTGGATGATGACGTGGCAATGACGTGGAGTGACACGTGGCGATGGCGACTGTCGGCATCGTAGGATGATGACACGTGGCACGGCGCATGTTAGCAAAGTCAAACTTTTCTCATATTCTGACTTGTAGACCCGACGCACGCTAGCACTGTTCAACGTCGCGACGCCAAAGGCTTGCGCGTCGCGACGCGCCAAAATTACCAAAATGCCATTTTTTCCAATTTTCACTGTTTTGCTCCAAACCACCTCCAGAATATCCTGAAACTTTATTTATCTACAAAATAACACAAAACACATCAAAATATTCACAAAACTCAAGAAACTATACGAAATATTAGGTTAAATGAGTGGAAAATAGTGAAAGATTTACCACTCATCATTCTCCCAGATCCTTCATGGAGAATTTTAATGAAAGCCAAGCTTTCACCGATGTTAACATGGGAATGTCATTGCCAACTAGCAATACATCGTCAACGTAAAGGACAATGAATGTCAGTGTGTTGGAGAATCATGACCCATAGCGTCACTATTTGTACAGATCATAGTGTTGTTGTACAAATTAACTATGTGACAAGGAGATTGCACTCTTATCATTTGTGATTAGATCACCTAGATGAATAAATGATAGGAGGTCCTTATGATTAGTTCCTGGATTGAGATGATATGAGACAGTATCAGTCCACGAAGGATTAATCATTAAATATCCCTAGTCGTAGTATTATCGAGACTGGACATCGATAATGCGGAATAGACTAGTTTTACACGTGTGCGTGTTATGTGAGATCATAACGACATAGTTCTCATATATTTGGGTATAGGATACTCATGCAAGTGTAATAGGAGGTTGTGTTTTACCGATGGTACGAAAAACAGCTTCGCTCTGGATAGACCCATCGGAATTCCATTGGTAGTATGACTATGTGTCTATGGAAGTCCGAAATCAGAGTAGGTGTATTTGGTCTTAACCTGAGACTTGCATCGCTAATACTTGCGACAATCGGTATGCTTTAGTTTTGGTCGTCCAGGGCTTTAACAGGTTCTGTGTACGCCTCTGCTGGGTATATCGAGAATCGTAGTGTATTGGGTGTGATGTCAATACGGAAGTATCACTCCAGTCATAGTGGAGATGATGTCACGTAGGATACGGTACTAATGCTCTTAAGTACTGCAGTCATCGGGATATTATGACTAGGTCATGTATGTCCGATTATAGAGACTAGTTACCAGACATCCGACATGTGCTTCGTACGAGGCAGACACATTCCAGCCCCAGGCCTAGCACGTGACAATCCGATACTGGATCACAATACGCAATACTACGTATACTACGCCTGACATAGATTATATATTCCAGTAAGAATATTTCTGGAGAATTGGGTAGGCACGGTGCTTTGCTAGAAGCCAACCATGTCTTGTAAATCGGTAAGCACGTGGTACGAGGTACATACGTATTTGGATAATCCGATGACCGTATTTACTGCCAACATATCCAGGGATCTCTTGGGTCGCTTCCCAAAGATTCACCGATGACAGTTGATTTAATTAAGAGAGAGAATTAATCTGGGATTAATTAAGATGGAGAAAATTAATCTGGGATTAATTGAGGTATTATTTAATCTGGGATTAAATATGTTTGGAAGAGAGAGAACGCGATTAATTTGGAATTAATCGGTAAAATATATTTAATAGTTAAATTTGATTTTTCTATTTAATTTATTCGTATGGGCTAAAATTATTATATCGGATATATTAATATAAATTGGATTTCATTACGAAATTAAAGTTGGACTTTAATGCGAACGAGCGAATTAATTTAGAATTAATTCGTAAACGACGTTCGTAATATATTTGCGAGGCATCGTTATTTAATTAAATTAGATTTAATTATTTAACGACGAAAGTTCGTTTAATCGGATTAAACGGATCCGAGCCGCGGTAAATGTTCGTAGAGATATTTTGAATTTTGAATTCAAGATGGTGGGGCCCACTTCACACATGTCACACATGTGAAGTGGTGGTTGAAAAGTGGTTGGCATTTATGCCAAAACCATTTACTTTCCAACTACTTGGTTTTAGGTGAAACCAAAACCCCAACTACATGGTTTTGGTGAAAAGGGTAAAAACCCTTTAACAAAACCCTAGCTCTCTCTCTTGACATTTTGTAATACAACACTTGAAACAATTGGAAACCCTAATACCTCTCCATGGGCGTGAACTCTCAACTTTTTTCTCTTTGATTTTTTGGAAAAATCAAGTTAGCTAGCACTTCATGGAATCAACTAAGGTGATAGGGAAACAACTTCAAAAGCTTGGAATCAACAAAGGAATGATCTTGGAGATCTTCAACTCAAAGCTTGGAATCAACAAAAGAAGCATCTTGGATCTTGGATTTTCTTCTCAAAATTTTAAAAGCTCAAATCCATTCAATGTAAGTAATTCCGCAACTTATTTTGAATTTATGAACATGTTTTCATGCTTATTAGATCCTTGGCATGTTCTAGGAACACTAACAATGGTATCAATAGCCAATTTTAAGCATGAAAATTTTAGGGTTCACGAGACTAAAATTTGGGGCTTTTGTGTTTTGAGCATGATTCTTCAAATTGATGCTTTGAGCATGCTTAGATTATGTTAACTTAGAGTTGTGCATGATTAGATTTGAGAAAAATTGATTGGATCAAATTTTTAATTTCTCCTTAGTATGGCCGAATTTGACAGTGCAGTCCACTGGAGATTTTTGATTTTTGTAACATGAAATTATGTGTTTAAATGTATGTTTAAATGTTGATTGTTGGTTTGATTGGATTGGAATCAAAGTCAATAAAGTTTATGTTAAAATCAAAGAGCATGTTGAGCATGAAATGATGAATTTAGGATTCAATTTATGTTGAGTATAAAATGATGATTTTTGGCTTCAATTTATGTTGAGCATGAATTGATGGATTAAACATGATTAATTAAGTTAATTGGTATTTTGGAAATATTGAGTTTAATTAATTAATCATGGCTAATACACTTTAATTAAAATAATTGTGATATTTGGAATATTATAATTATGTTAATAAGCCTTTAATTATGAATTGGGCTAAAAGTGTGTATTTGGGCTTAATGGGCTTGGTTTGACTAAGTTTGGTTTTGGACTTTTGGATTGGATCTAATTGGGCCCAAAACCAATTCCATAAGGTCCAAATATATCACTTGGCCCTTTAAAGAATTTAATTGGGCCTAATGGGCCTAAATTAATTTGTAGGCAATAGGGTGATTCCTATTGGGCCTGAATATTTTGGGTTTGACCCATTATGGCCAAAGCCCATGCCTTAAGAATTAATTAAAAGCCCATTGGACTTTAATTAAAATGACATTGGATGTTATTGGGCCTTTGAGACCCATTGAGATTGGATTTGGAATCCAAGTCTTTGAGGCTTGTAAATAAGTGTAAATATTTAATTTGAAATTAAATTGGAATTAGTATTGGATACAAATAAATTGGATTTAAAGTTGTAGTTCAATATAATTCAAGAATACTTACTTTGAGTATTTATTCTTAAACGAGTTTGACTCACGCAAATCAAATCGTTGTATGAACATTATATGGTCATTAATTCAAAGATTAATTAATTGGATTAGATTGATTGAATAACATGATTTGTATGAATACATGAATGTGTTGTATGAATAATGTATATCAGATGGATATTAGAAGAGCAATGGCAGTTTTGGAAATTGTTGTAATAAGTTTAGAATTTATTAAATTGGACCTACGTGTCCAGTCTTTTATCTCATTTCTCATTGTATTTCTCTTCTCACCTATTCCCCTCAATGTAAATGAGGTTTCTTTATTGTATTTTGTAATTGGGTAGAAGTTAGAATAGTTCTAGCCGGGGAGAGGAAATGGAGTGATTTGTTCTAGGAACAATTTGTGACATATCCATCCGTATATCATTATTAATTTATTTATTTATACGCGCTTTATTATGTATTTAGAATGCATGTTTAAGGGTGTATGATGATGAGACCTTAACAAAGATAATAAATTGGTTGCCAATTTGCACGTGAAAAACCCTCACAACATATTAAGCGTTTTTTCTTCCGTTGAGTGATTCTTACTCAAGATCCAAAGTTGGCATTGGTTTGTTGGCCAAAGTCAAGACCTTTGTCAATTGCGGATGTGTTTGAATCATGAGAGTTTTGTTCCATATCGGTGTCTTGTCCAAGTTGTGATTTGTTGGCCAAAGTCAAGATCACTTCTTGTCCATCGACATTGATTACGAAGCTTTCCATGTCAATGGGTTCCGCTTAACTGGGATCATTAAGTTTGTTGTGCCAAAGCCAAGACTTAGTTGATTCAGAGGAAAAAGGTTAGGTAATATATTTGATATATTGGCATACAATTTGTTGGCCAAAGTCAAGATTGTGTGTTATTTAACGGGATCCTAGCCCACTAGGAAACTAGGTTTCCCGAGTACTCCACGGAGGGTTAGAGGCTCGCCGAAAAATAGTGGGAGGCAAATATTAGATTTGCAATATTCGTTTAGTTACTTGCCATACGCGCTCAATCAAATATCATTCGTCAAATAAATTATATATTAGTTGGACTAATATTTATTGTTGTTTTAATAAACAGTTGGACTGTATTCAAACTTCTTCATTTATAATGATTATATAATTGGATTATAGTAATCAATATATTTGGATTTTACCGATCATTTATAATGATTATATAATTGGATTATAGTAATCAATATATATTTGATTTTAACTAATAAAATTGTAATAAGTTATATAGTTAGACTATAGTAATCATTACATTAAATTGTACCTGAAATCGTTGATTAAATAGTTGGACTATTAGAATCAAGATTAAAATGAAAGATTAATGTTTAAAACATTATCCTAAGGAAAATGTGTTTAAACGACTTTAATTTCAAATTGGGAATAAATTTCAGGATAGTCCTGAAACTAAGAAGTTACTTTATTTGATAAAATAACATCTTAGGCCTAAGCCCGGAGTTAAGCAAATAGTAGAGCATGATCTTTGGAAGATTCATGTGATGATAACTTTAATGCTTAATCCATTATGCTTTCCATATTGACTCCTTAATTTCTTAATCAGAAGTAATGATTAGATCTTTAAAGTATGATAATGAAATTGAAGGATCTTCATAGATCTATTCTTAGATCTTAGAAGTATTGAATTGCAATAAACAACTCTTGGAGAGTTAATGACTATTCTCAATGAGACCAAAGTCAAAGTTTGCAATAAGGCAAGAAGCGCAAGGCGCACCCTACTTCGATATTCTAGAAGGCCAAGGCTTGGCCAAAGACTTCTAGAATATGAAAAGGGCAAAGGCTAAATCATTATAATCTTCTAGGAAGATAAAGGACATATCCCAAGATGTCTGCCTAACTTGTGGAAAACGGGGTCATTGAAGCATGACTGCCGTATGGACAAAGCAGACATGAAGGAATAGAAGACAGGACAAGGTTCTGACTTCAAATATGGTTGTCATAAATATGTTCACTACTAGTATTAAAATTGGATTTTAGATACTTAGTGTGATACATAAATATGCATTGATGTGTAGAATCTGCTGTGAGCAAGATACTGACTTCAGTTGAGATTAATCTGCGAATCAGAAACGGGATGACAGTCGATGTTTCAACCACAGATACCTAAGTTTAGGAACTACCCTTTGGGTGTGTACTTAAATTAGGAAACTGTTATAATATAACTAGTTTGACTAGAAAAATTATCTCTATATCGAGTATAACTCGTTGCGAGTGTGCCTTTATATTCTAGAACACTAAAGTGATTTATTATATAAAGATGATGTTGAGATAAACACATTAGATGTGAATAACAGTATTTATATTTTGAATATAAATAAATCTCAAACATATAACATGACAAACAACTAGCTCAAACTGATTTGATCAGAAGAGACTTATTTGTGGCAGTGCTGTCTGGGACACATTAAACAAGACTCGTATATCCACACTTTTGAATAGTGGATACTAGGACAGATTTGATTCCATTCAAATGATGTCTACGAATCTAGTTTATTAGGTAAAGTACCTAAAACACCTTTACTTGGTAAAAGTGTAAGTTCCACCGATCTATTAGCCCTTGTTCATAGTGACGTAAGTGGGCCCATGTCTAGCTAGGCTAGAGGTGGATATGAATATTTCATGACCTTTACGGATGTGGCATCGCGTTATGGTTGTGTTTCTTTTGAAGAACACAAATCGGAAACTTTTAGAGTTTCGACACGAAATAGACGAATAGATCGGCTAAAGTATTAAAACATCACGGTTTGACCATGATGAAAATACTTAAGCAATAAGTTTCTCATATACTTGAAAGAGTATAGTATTCTTTCAATGAGGACTCCTCCAGGAACACGTCAGTTTGACGGTGTGTCCGAACGGAGAAACTAAATTTTGTTGGACATGATAAGGTTAATCATGAGTCGCTCTGAGCTACCATTTTCCTTCAAAATGGGATAAGCATTAACAGTGCAATACTTATTTTGAATAAGGTTCCATAAAAATCTGTTTGACAGATTTCATATTAGATATGAACAGGAAAGAAATTGAGCTTTCTCACTCCATATGATTTGGGAATGCTAGGCATACGTTTGGATGATACCAAACTAGAACCCAAATTGGATAAATGCCTAATGTAATTGGTTATCCTAAGAAAACCAAAGTATAGTACTTATACAACTCACTAGAGAACAATGTAATTGTTGCTCACTATGCGGTTTTCCTAAGAGGAATACCGATATGCAGTGGTAAGTGGGAGGATAGTAAAACTCGATGAAAATCGGAGTTATACTGTTCAAGGCACCAAGTCCTTAATGGAACACGAACAGTTCATCATGGATGAAACTGTACCAGTAATCTTCGAATACACAAGAACCGCATAAGTCGGAGAGAGTCAGAAAACAACCTAGGGTATGGGTTTCTGATCTTACCTCATAAAGATGTCAATCTATTGAGGAATACGAACTGACTACGTGTGAGGAAGTGATACAAGGTATCGACTCCCTAATATCGCAAAGTGCCATGAGTTCGAAATGGATTTCATGTATATCAACTATGTTTGGACACTAGTTATTATACCGCAAGGCATTATGCCTATTGGTACTATATAAGTCTTCAAGGAAGACATACATGGAAGGCAACATACCAACGTACTAAGCTAGGCTTGTAGCGGAAAGATATCATAATCAACATTGTGTTGATTACAACGAAATATTTTACATGTTGCCACGATAAATCCATTTGGATAATGCTTGCTGATGCTACATGTTTCATTCATGAAATATGGCAGCTGAACCGAAAAAAATCACTTTCCTGAAAAGGAAACCTTTTGGAAGATGTTTACAACATCCTGACGGTTTTGTCGTATCAAAACTAGCAAACAAGGTTTGCAGGTTATTCGATCCATGTTTGGATTGAAGCAAGCATTTGGTTCTTGGAATTATCGTTTCGATGTAATCATAATAGTTTATGATTTAATTCAAAACGAGAAATGATTCTTGTGTATATAAGGGGGTTAGTGGGAGCGCACTGACATTGAATGTCCTAAATAATGATGATATGTCATTTCTTGGAAATGATATTCCCATATTACAATCAGAGAAAGCTTGGCTTTCATGAAAATTCTCCGTAGAATTCTTGGGAGAAACAACCTTTATTTTAAGAATAAAGATCTACTGGGATAGATTTAAAGTTGTTAACACTCTCTGAGAACTCGTACATTGAAAAATGTACGTGACCTGGTGTCTCATACGCTTTGAGCATATGGAGTCACAAACGGGTCAATCCAAGTGATAGTCACTGGATTGATATTAAGAACATCCGTTAGTATCTTAAAGAACTAAGGATGATGTCTTAAAACTATGGAGAAAGAGAACTTGAAGTGACTGGGATCACTGCTGTAAGTTTTCTAACCGATAAAAACAACGGTACAATACATTTTGAATAACGGAACAGTGAGCTGGAAATCTTCCAAGCAAGATACTGTTACCGAATAAACAACAAATGCGGTCATTGCTGAGGCTGAGGCAGCAATAGAAGCCATCTGGGTCATTAAAAAATCTAATTAGATTAGATATAGTTCTGTTAGTAGCTGTGCTAGGCTACAGCGCAGACTAAAGAATTAATGGTCTCATCAACGATCCAGATATATACTTCGACTATTCATCTGATTCGTTCGAATCATACATCGTGGCGATGTGATGATCGAATAAATTGCATCAGACGATAATCATACAAATCCGCTGACGAAAGCCTTTCCTTAATAGTTTGAGTGAACCATACATAGTTTGGGTGTAAGACACTCGAGTGACTGGCTATAGGCCAAGTGGGAGATTGTTGGACAATTATGACCCATAGCGTCACTATTTGTACAGATCATGGTGTTGTTGTACAAATTAACTATGTGACAAGGAGAGTGCACTCTTATCATTTGTGATTAGATCACATAGATGTATAAATGATAGGAGGTCCTTATGATTAGTTCCTGGATTGAGATGATATGAGACAGTATCAGTCCACGAAGGATTAATCATTAAATATCCCTAGTCGTAGTATTATCGAGACTGGACATCGATAATGCGGAATAGACTAGTATTACACGTGTGCGTGTTATGTGAGATCATAACGACATAGTTCTCATATATTTGGGTATAGGATACTCATGCAAGTGTAATAGGAGGTTGTGTTTTACCGATGGTACGGAAAACAGCTTCGCTCTGGATAGACCCATCGGAATTCCATTGGTAGTATGACTATGTGTCTATGGAAGTCCGAAATCAGGGTAGGTGTATTTGGTCTTAACCTGAGACTTGCATCGCTAATACTTGCGACAATCGGTATGCTTTAGTTTTGGTCGTCCAGGGCTTTAACAGGTTATGTGTACGCCTCTGCTGGGTATATCGAGAATCGTAGTGTATTGGGTGTGATGTCAAGACGGAAGTATCACTCCAGTCATAGTGGAGATGATGTCACGTAGGATACGGTACTAGTGCTCTTAAGTACTGCAGTCATAGGGATATTATGACTAGGTCATGTATGTCCGATTATAGAGACTAGTTACTAGACATTCGACATGTGCTTCGTACGGGGCAGACACATTCCAGCCCCAGGCCTAGCACGTGACAATCCGATACTGGATCGCAATACGCAATACTACGTATACTACGCATGACATAGATTATATATTCTAGTAAGAATATTTCTGGAGAATTGGGTTGGCACGGTGCTTTGCTAGAAGCCAACCATGTCTTGTAAATCGGTAAGCACGTGGTACGAGGTACGCACGTATTCGGATAATCCGATGACCGTATTTACTGCCAACATATCCAAGGATCTCTTGGGTCGCTTCCCAAAGATTCATCGATGACAGTTGATTTAATTAAGAGAGAGAATTAATCTGGGATTAATTAAGATGGAGAAAATTAATCTGGGATTAATTGAGGTATTATTTAATCTGGGATTAAATGTGTTCGAAAGAGAGAGAACGCGATTAATTTGGAATTAATCTGAAAAATAAATTTAATAGTTAAATTTGATTTTTCTATTTAATTTATTCGTATGGGATAAAATTAATATATCGGATATATTAATATAAATTGGATTTCATTATGAAATTAAAGTTGAACTTTAATGCGAACGAGCAAATTAATTTAGAATTAATTCGTAAACGACGTTCGTAATATATTTGCGAGGCATCGTTATTTAATTAAATTAGATTTAATTATTTAACGACGAAAGTTCGTTTAATCGGATTAAACGGATCCGAGCCGCGGTAAATGTTCGTAGAGACATTTTGAATTTTGAATTCAAGATGGTGGGGCCCACTTCACACATGTCACACATGTGAAGTGGTGGTTGGAAAGTGGTTGACATTTATGCCAAAACCATTTACTTTCCAACTACTTGGTTTTAGGTGAAACCAAAACCCCAACTACATGGTTTTGGTGAAATGGGTAAAAACCCTTTAACAAAACCCTAGCTCTCTCTCTTCACATTTTGTAATACAACACTTGAAATAATTGGAAACCCTAAGCTTGGAATCAACAAAGGAAGGATCTTGGAGATCTTCAACTCATAGCTTGGAATCAACAAAGGAAGCATCTTGGATCTTGGATCTTCTTCTCAAAATTTTAAAAGCTCAAATCCATTCAATGTAAGTAATTCCGCAACTTAATTTGAATTTATGAACATGTTTTCATGCTTATTAGATCCTTGGCATGTTCTAGGAACACTAACACAGTGCGCTCCCACTAACCTTCTTATATACACAATGATCATCCTCGTTTTGAACGAAATCATATTCTTTTATGATCTCATCAAAACGTTGGTTCCAAGAACGCGATGCTTGCTTCAATCCATAAATGGATCGATTTAACTTACAAACCTTGTTTGCATGTCTTGGTACGACAAAACTGTTAGGCTGTTGCATATAAACATCCTCCAACAGGTTTCCGTTAAGGAAAGCGGTTTTGACGTCCATCTGCCATATTTCGTAATCGAAATATGCAGCAATAGCAAGCATTATGCGAATGGATTTAATAATGGCAACGGGTGAAAAAGTTTCGTCGTAATCGACACCATGTTGTTGATGATACCATTTCGCTACAAGCCTAGCTTTGTACGTTTGTATGTTGCCATCCATGTCAGTCTTCCGTCTTGAAGACCCATTTGCAACCAATAGGCTTTATGCCTTCTGGTGCATCAACCAGTGTCCAAACTTGGTTGGTGTACATGGAATCCATTTAGGAATTCATGGCATCTTGCCATAAACCAGAGTCGATACCTTATATCGCTTCCTCATACGTAGTCGGCTCGTCTTCCTCAATAAGATTAATATCCACATGAGGTGAGATCATAAACCCATACCTCTCAGGTTGTTTTCTGACTCTCTCCAACCTACGCGGTCCTTGTGTATTCGAAGATTATGGTATAGTCTCATCCCTGATGGACTGTTCAGGTTCTGTTGAGGATTCTATGCCAGGAACAATATCACTCCGATTTTCATCGAGTTCTACTTTCCTCCCACTTATCACTGCATTTAGGAATTCCTTCTCAAGGAAAGCCGTATGTAGAGCAACAAATACTTTGTTCTCTTGTGGGTGATAGAAGTAATATCCTTTGGTTTCCCTAGGATATCCTACAAATAGGCATTTATCCGATTTGGGTTCTAGTTTGGTACCTTCCAAACGTTTGACGTATGCCCAGCAACCCCAAATCTTCAGGAATGAGAAACTCGGTTTCTTTCCTGTCCATATTTCATACGGAGTCTGTTGAACAGAATTTGACGGAACCTTATTCAAAATAAGTATTGCACTGTTCAATGCATATCCCTAGAAGGAAATAGGTAGCTTTGTGCGACTCATCATAGACCTTACCATGTCTAACAAAGTTCGGTTTCTCCATTCGGACACACCGTTTAATTGCGGTGTTCCGGGAGGAGTCCACTATGAAAGAATACCATATTCTTTCAAGTAATCAAGAAACTCATTGCTCAAGTATTCGCCACCACGGTCTGACCGTAATGTCTTAATACTTTTGCCGGTCTGGTTTTCTACTTTGTGTCGAAACTCTTTGAATTTCTCAAAAGTTTCTGACTTGTGTCTCATAAGATACAGGTAACAAAAACACGATGCATCATCCGTAAAGGTTACGAAGTATTCATATCCACCTCTAGCCTGGCTAGACATGGGCCCACAAACGTCACTATGAACTAGGGCTAACAGTTCAGTGGCGCGTACACCTTTACCGCTAAAAGGTGATTTAGGCATCTTGCCTAATAAAAAAGATTCGCAGACGTCATATGAATTTGGATCAAATCCGTCCAAGTACCCACTCTTCGAAAGTGTGGATATACGTGTCTTGTTTATGTTTACTAGATGACAATGCCACATATAAGTTTCATCTTTGTTACTTACTTTAAGCCTTTTGTTTGTTACATTATATGTTTGAGATTGATTTATATTCAAAATATAAAGACCATTATTTGCATCAGCTGTGCAAATTTCCATATCATTTTTATACATAAAACACCCGGTGTTTCTAAATACAAAATTATACCCACATTAGGTTAACATAGATACATAAATTATATTCCTAGTCAAACTAGGTACAAAATAACAGTTTATAAGTTCAAGTACATGCCCTGAGGGCAGTTCCAAAACATAAGTGCCCACGGCCAAAATGGCAACTCGCGTCCCATTTCCAAAACGGAGGTCAATCTCTCCTAAATCCAGTCTCCTGCTAATCCGCAGATCCTGCACATCAGTACAAATGTGAGTACCACAACAAGAATCAAAAATCCAATTTTTAAAACTAGAAGTAGACATGTTTATTTCTATAACAAACATACATGTAGCCGGTGCCTTGCCCGCTTTAATCTCATTCATGTGTGCCTTGTACTCGCGGTAGTCACGCTTCTAGTGACTCGCTTCCTGCACTGCAAGCATACATCTTGGGATTTGTCCTTGGGTTTCCCTGAACCCTTTGACGATTTGGCCTTGCCCTTCTTCTTATGCTTCCTCTTCTTCACACCTCCAGTCGCCTTGGGCCAAGCCCTCAGAGTCTGAGATGTTGAAGCATAGTGCACCTAGCGTTTCTTGCCCTTAAAGAGCTCTTTCTCTTCCTCTTGCATAGTGGACATCAACTCTCCAAGAGTCTGGTCTTGGTTCAGGATGTTATAGTTCATGATGAACCCACTCCAAGTGTCGGGGAGAGACTGTAGGATCAAATCCACTTAAGTCTCAGCCTCGAAGACTATGCCCATCTGTCCGAGCTGCTCAATATCAGCAATCATCTGTGAGACATGATGCTCAACAGACGTACCCTCTGACATGCGAGCCCGAAAGAGCTTCTTTTGTAACTCGTATCTTTGCGATCTAAGATTAGATCGGTGGAGATCGTGCAACTTCGCCATCATCTCATAGAGATCCAACCCCTTGTTTTGACGACGGAATTATGGAGTCATAGCGGCAAGCATTTCCGATTGAGTAGTTGCATTATCATCGCTACGAGTCTTCCAAAGCTCTAGCTCAAGCAACTGATCAGTCGGGGCTTAGGCCCAAGAGGTGGCTCTATAGTGTAGAGTAACTTCTCGGATCCCAGAACGATTCTGAGATTCATGTCCCAGTCTTGAAAGTTTGTACCATTAAAGACGTTGTCGCCCATGACAATATCCCTAATGCTCAATTTTCCAGTCATCTTAACCGCAATAGTCCAACTATTCGATTAACGATGTTTGAGTACAGTCTAACTGTTACAAGAAAAATAATGATATATTAGTCCAACTAATAAAATAATTGACGAAATAATTTGAAAGCGCGTAAAGCTAAGTATTTGAACAAAATTGCAATTTCAATACTAGCCTCCCACTATTTTTCGGCGAGCCTCTAACCCTCTGTTGAGTACTCGGGAAACCTAGTTTCCTAGTGGGCTAGGATCCCGTTAAATAACACACAACCTTGACTTTGGCCAACAAGGTGTATGATATTTAACTAGGTAGATCTCTAAGATCAATTGGATCTTATCCAATTCCTAGATCCGGTAGGTGGACCTCCAAGTCCGAAACATATATACAATATATATGCCAATATATCCAATATATTTTCCTAACATATTTCCTCTGAATCAACTAAGCCTTGGCTTTGGCACAACAAGCTTAATGATTCCAGTTAAGCGGAACCCATTGACTTTGGAAAGCTTCGTAATCGATGTCGATGGATAAGAAATGATCTTGACTTTGGCCAATAAATCACAACTTGGACAAGACACCGATATGGAACAAAGCCTTCATGATTCAAACACATCCACGATGGACAAGGTCTTGACTTTGGCCAACAAACCAGTGCCAATCTTGGATCTTGAGTAAGAATCACTCAATGGAAGGAAAACGCTTAATATGTTTTGAGGGTTTTTTCGCGTAAATTGGCAACCAATTTATTATCTTTGTTAGGTCTCATCATACACCCTTAAGCATGCATTCTAAAAGCATAATAAGGCACGAAAATAAATTAATAACGATATGCGGATGGATATTTCATAGATTGTTCCTAGAACGAATCACTCTATTTCCTCTCCCCGGCTAGCACTATTCTTACTCCTACCCAATTACATAATACAATAATAGAAACCTCATTAACATTGAGGGGAATTAGGTGAGAATAGAAATACAAAGAATCAAGAGAGATAAGGCTGGACGCACAGGTCCAATTTAATAAATTCTAAATTTACAACAATTTCCAAAATTGCCATTTCCCTTCTAATATCCATCTGATATACGTTATTCATTCAACACATCCATGTATTCATTCATAGCATGTTATTCAATCAATCTAATCCAATTAATTAATCTTTGAATTAAGTGATCATCCAATGTTCAAACAATGATTTGATTTTGCGCGAGTCCAACTCGTTTGTGAATAAGTACTCGAGGTAGAAATTCTTGAATTATATCGAACTACTCTTTAAATCTAATTTAATTCGTATTCAATACTAATTCATTTATTTAATTCCAAATTAAATATTTACAATTTTTAATGCGCTTTAACGACTTAGATTGCAAATCTAATCTAAACGGGTCTCAAAGCCCAATTAACATCCAATGTTGTTTAATTAAAGTCCAATGGGCTTTCAATTGATTTCACAAGGCATGGACTTTGGTCAATATGGGTCAAACCCAGATACCAAAGCCCAATTAAAGAATCACCCTTATTTGCCAAGAAACTAATTTCAGCCCATTAGGCCCAATTAAACTTTTAAAGCCCATTTGTTATATTTGGACTTAATGGAATGATTTAGGCCCAATTTGGATCCAATCCAATTTGAATTAATTCAACTTGGCCCAACCAAGCCCATTATGCCCAAATACAACAATTTTAAGCCTAATTCAAAATCAAGCCCAATTTATTAAATTCAAATTTTCCAAAATTCATAATTTAATAAACCAAAGTGTTTAGCCATGATTAATCTTGTAAATTAACATTTCCAAAATACTAATCTAATCCATTAATCATGTTTTTCATCATCAACACATGTCCAACATAATTGATTCAAAAATCATCTCATTTTATGCTACATAGCTCACGACATTGTTGGGTATTTTTAATTCGATTTCATTTTCAATCCGATTGAATTACAAATCAACATTATCCCAAGTCTTTCATCTCATCTAATGATCAAAAGAACAAAATACCATGACTTTTAGGGTAAGCATGCATTCGGCCAAGCCTATGGTTTGGGAAAAATTAATCCAATTCATATTTCATGAAATTGATCATGCATAACACTATGTTATCATCATTCAAGCATACTTAATCAAACAATTTCATCAAATCATGCTCAAATCAGTTTTACCCAAATTTTACCCTAATCATTTTCATGCTCAAACTAGGCTCTGATACAATTGTTGGTTTCTAATGTGGTCCCAAGATCATATTTGACCAATGAAAAGAATGAATACAAAATGAAGTGAGGCGGAAACACACTTACATTGAGTGGATTTGAGATGTGTTGAGAAGAAAAATGAACTCCAAGAATCCTTTGTTGAATTCGGCCAAGGTCCAAGTCCAAGCTCCAAGAGTTGTCTTTGTGATTCCAAGCTCCAAGGTTGGTTTCCCTATCACCTTGTATTGATTCTTTAGAGTGCTAGCCCTTAGAAAATTTGCTACAAATCTTATTATTCTCTTCCTCCTTGTTGGGCCAAGATGAAAGAAAATGGAGAGTGTTTTTACTTCCAAAAATCGTGAATGGGTGTGAGAGAGAGAGAATGAATTTTGTTGACTTGTATTTCAATTTCAAAAATTAAAATAATGATATACCAAAGCTGGTATATGTCAACCATGCCATCAAGTTGGAGTGTGTAACAAGTCTTCACTTACTTCACCAAAACCCATCAACTAAAAGCAACTTAAAGTGACAAGTGATGTGACATATATTATTACATGTGGGCCCCACTTGATTCAAAATCCGAGTGGGCCCGAAAACACTCCCGGGCTCGGGTTCACTAATTCCGAATTAACGAAATTTCATCGCGACGTAATTAAATCGAATTTAATTAAATAATTATGCATAGCAAAATTACTATTCACATCGCTAACGAATTAATTCTAAATTAACTCGTTTGCCCGAATTAAAATCTAATTTTAATTCCGCGTCGAAATCTAATTTCGTTTAATATATCGAATATATTATTTTATCGATTAATTCTAAATTAAACTTTCTCTCTTTTCAAATAGTATTTTATCCTAGATAAAATCTCTCCGCTATTAATCCAAGATTAATTATGTTCGAATCATACGTCATCGGTGAATCTTTGGGAAGCGACCCAAGAGATCCCTGGATATGTTGGCAGTAAATTTGATCGTCGGACTATCCGAACACGTACGTACCTCGTACTACGTTTTTACCGATTTACGAGACATGGTTGGCTTCTAGCAAAACACCGTGCCTACCCAATTCTCCAGAAATATTCTTATTGGAATATATAATCTATATCAGGTGTAGTATACGTAGTATTGCGTATAGCAATCCAGTATCGGATGTCACATGCAAGGCCTAGGGCTGGAATAGTGTATGCCCCGTACGAAGCATATATCGGATTACAAGCAACTAGTCTCTTTAAATCGGATAATCATGACCTAGTCATATTATCCCGATGGTTGCAACCATTTAGAGTACCAGTTCTGTATCCCTGCGTGATCATCATCTCCATATGACTGAAGTGATACTTCCATCTTGACATCACACCTAATACACTACGATTCTCAATAAACCCAGAAGAGGCGTACACAGAACCTGTTAAAGTCCTGGACGACCAAAACCAAAGCGTATTGATTGTCGCAAGTACTAGCGATGTAAGTCTCAGGTTAAGACCAAATACCCCTACCCTGATGCGGATTCCCATAGACACATAGTCATACTACCAATGGGATTCCGCGGGGTCTATCCAGAGCGAAGCTATTTCAGTACCATCGGTAAACACAACCTCATATCACACTCGTATAAGTATCCAATACTTAAATATATGAGAACTATTTCGTTACGCTTCCATAACACGCACAAGTGTAATACTAGTCTATTCCGTATTATCGATGTCCAGTCTCGATAATACTACGACTAGGGATATTTAATGATTAAACCTTTACGGATTGATACTGTCTCATATCTTATCAATCCGGAACTAATCATGAGGAACTTTTATCATTTATATATTTAAGTAATCAAATTACAAAATGATAAAATGCAATTTCATTGTTACATAATTAATTTGTACAAAAACCATAATGTCTTTTACAAATAGTGATTCTATGGGTCATAATTGTCTAATACCTAGATGTCATATTCCTGGGATAATAGCTGACTATTTAGGTGTCTTTGGGAAAACCGAGATGTAACGCCATAAGATTCTAGAGATTTTTAGAGGTGTTTAGGGGGATAGCGAGACATAATGCCTCTACCTAGACAACAGACACTCGGTTGAGCGATTTCCTGATTTGGCTAGTTGAGTTGGGTCCTGGACTAGAGGTATGGTTTTATGATCAGTTTTACAGAAAAACGGGTTTTCAAATGAGATTTTCAAATGATTTGATTTTATGACGAAGGTTTATGATATGACTTTCAAGGCTTTACGAATATTTTGATTTTTAGATCATATTTGAAGAAAGTGGTTCTTAAACGAGTATCATTGAAATAGTTTTTATGACAACTGAAGTTTTATAATTAATTTATTTTTCACTAAATTGTTCTTTTATTAATAATATATATGTGTGTCTTTACATTTTACATTATGCACTCACAGAGTATTGTAAAATACTCACCCTACTTTACCAGTTGTTTTATAGGATTCCTAGAGGACGAGCTCGTGGAGTTGGATACTGATTTGTAGTCACTAAGGTGCTATGGGTCCAATCAGGTTTAGTTTTCATTATAAAGTTAGATTCGAGTTATGTAAAGTTAAGTAAAAGTTATTTGTAGTTGGAACAACAATGTATATCATGAACAGAAAATGAATATAACGATTAAATTTTTAATATTTATGTTACAATGTTGGGCACATAGCCCTTATGTGACTTATGCTAGAGTCTTGAGTTATAATATTGTGTGTAATAGAATAATAGATACATATAGGAAAAAAGTACAGAGGCTTAGAGTGATAGGGTTGTAGGGGTCAAATGAGGCAGGCGCAGCGGAAGAAGCGTTGTTCGGGCGAAATCGTAGTTTAAATTTTTTTAAACTTACGAATAAATTATTCAATATCAAATATTAATAATTCATTCGTATTTCACCTAAACATATTTATTCGATATCGTATAACAACATAAATAATATAGAAACATCGCAAAACTTTTGCGAGAATATTTTTCCGTAAATTAGCATAAAATGCGTTTTCCACCGAACCGACTGACCAATGCTCATGGGGACTGCCCAGGTTAGCCCAAAAAATATTTGGATAGTTCGTGGGCTGCCCGAACAGTGACCAGTTCACTGTTTTGGCAGCCGTTACCCGGTAACGCTGTTTTTCGCAGTTTTCGCATATTTTCACTATGAAACAATTTCTGATAAATATTTTTCTTGGGCAATTAAAATCAACCGATTTATTTTAATTACTCAATAAATAAAAATTAAATTTTTATCTGGAAAATCAAATTTATTATTAATTTCTATGAGACCCCAAAGTTTTTGTAGGAGCGAAGTGGGGTTTATCACTATGCCTTTGATGCTCGACGACCAAGACACTGTTGGGCTCGCAGTTTGCGTTAGGGATATGCCTTATACCCAACTTGTGGATGGGCTATATGTACATGTATTTGTAATATTTTCATTAATTAATAAAATGGAAATCTTTATTATATGTGTCTTACATAACTTATATGAATCATCAGCACTGTAATAAAGCCCTTGGAGTAATAAGACGATGGCTTCCACGCCTTATGAGAATCATTACTCTTAAATGTTCCTAGTCACAGTTTTGTGAATAATCTGGGCATTCACAAAGCGAAGAGACTAGCATGGTGATATGATCCGTCCTTAAGTGGGGTAGCCGATCTCATAGGCTACTAGCGGAGATCCGTCCGCTTGGTGTATCACATGGATGCATGAGTTGCTCGTGTCCATCGAACCGACCGCCGCAAGTTTTCATATGTAGTGTTTATCCCATGTGTCTGTGAGAACTTTCATGTATCGATTATATGACTAGTCCTTAGACTTGAGGTCTTTACAATCTTATGTGTGGATCAAATAAATTTGACATTCTCCTTCCCCAGTTCAAAAGATCCGGTCACAAGGGTATGATTGGGTCATTTCTTGAAACACGTGAAGTTTGTAAAGATACAATAGAGAATCACCACTCTCTCGGATAATATTTTCTTATAAGAGTAGTATTCTAGTTCGCGAGTTGATATGTGTGATCAGTGCTTGAGACTGTGGCCACAGCAGAAGAATCATGTGAGATTCTTGGTTAGCATGATTCATGGCACTACCAACATCATACCTTTGACCGTATGGGTAGACACTTTCTGTACCCTAGGTCAATAGGTGAGGATACAGTGAGGCTATTGACCGTATCATATGTAAATCGCATACAGAATGGGTATATATATCTTTCCTTCTCATTTGGAGGCCTTAGCATGTTGCTAGATGTCAACCTTGGTCATTGAGATCGAACGACCATCTGATCAGAGGATAATTTATGTTTGATTAAATTATCACGATTCATTTCATGTCCAACTTGACGGGAACCCAAAAGGTCACGCACAACAAAGTCGAAATCAATAGTTAACAGTGCACAGTACATATTTAACAGCATATATGATTTCTGTAGGAATTGTTCATAAATGGTTCAATGTGTTTAATTATTGAACATATCATTTATGAGGTTCCATAGTGGCTTAGGGATTGGTGAATGACGATAGGGGCACTTTGGGAATTGGAATAAATAGATAAAAAAATTACTATTCATATGAACAGTAACACGTGAATAGTAAATTTTTTTATTTTTTTTGAATTCCAATTCGGCCCAAACTCTTATTAGGGTTTTATAATCTCATTAAACCACTAAATTAAGATCCAATGGCTAAGATTAAATTGGCTTTTATCCCACATCGGATTCTTAATTAATTTTGTTGTCTTTGGAGCACTATATAAACCCAAAGAATTCTTCACAAATTTTTGCACCAAACCTTTCAAATCTTGGGTTTATATAAGTGAGCAACTCTAAAGTTTTAAGAGTAAGCCACTGATTTTGAGGATCTTTAAGTCTAATTGACTAGAGGAACCTCGAGTTAAAAGTTTTGAGGTATTTGCCTAGGCTAGCACCAATGGCAAAATACCCGTGCACTCAAGGCGTAGTCTTGCTGTTGAGTTTTGGCTTTGGTGTATGCATCTTTGGAGGCCACACACTTGGGTGGATCTTTGGAATGTGGAAGAGCTTGCTGAGTTCGAGAAAAGCTTGTAGATTGGAGGGAGGACTTGAGGAGTCTACGGTTCAAGTAAGTCTTTTTCTTTCTTTATTTTAATTAGAGTTCTTCGCATGTTTAGGTTTATGTTCTTTGCATGTTTTATGATTTTTATGCTTAGAATATATAGTAACATACCTAGGCTTTTAGAATAATCAAAACAAATGGGTCTTGGGCAAAGGGAAAGCGGCATCATAATTTTAATTATTTATTTTTCCGCTGCGCACTCGCGGTCGCTTCCCAACAGTGGTATCAGCGCGCCGTTTTTGTTTTGATTAGTTCTCACTCATTTTAACTCGAAATTGGGTGTTTAAAAGCTCGTTGGAAAGCTAACACCCTGAACTTAATTTTCGGTACAAGTTTTGCATGATTTGGTTAAGATTTTAATTGTGAAATTGTATTTAAAGTTCACATGTCTGCAGAAAAACGTGAATAGTAAATTTATTTGAATAAAATAAAATGCAATATCATAATTAAATATTAATCAAATTTATTTAATGCCTAAAATAATTCCAACATATTAAAACTCATATGTTTGATGATTCTATGTATGATTAGAATTGACATCTATAGACTTTCTAAGAAATAGAGAGTATTGCTTATCCCTTAGCTAAGTAATTATTCCGTGATGAACTTAGAGATTTATTACCTTTAAGGCTAATAAATATAAATCACTTGTTTATAATAAAAGACATTATAAAAGATACAAGTGGGGTGGGACCAAGGCGTTAATAAAACTTTCCAAACTAAAGTTAATTTAACCAAATGTATTACTAGAGTTAGATAATGATTTGGTGTCTTCCTTCACTCACTACCTTTTTATAGCCAAAAGGAAAAGCTGTGAAGACATCTAGATAATCATTTACTCAAAGCTTGCCTTAAAGCATATTTAAAGTGTTGGACTAATTTGGAGGATCTATTGTTTATTCCTGTCACCAAGTCGATAAGAGCCTAAGAGGTAAGGGTATTTAAGAGAGTTCGCTCCACCCTCCTTCTGGGGAATTTTCAATGGAGAAATCCATTTGACAGTTATTCACTTAAACTTGCTAAAATCCTCAATAATAATTTAAGTCTAAAATTTGCCTCCCATTGTAAAGTATAGACCCAAAGGGCTTAAACCGTATTGGCAGGACTAGGCTTTACCAGACTGACCAATACCAATTTGTCCCTAAATCGTACTATTGACAATGGTTTGACTTTTCTGAGTCATAAGACGCAACGACCCTTAGGCATGGTCTTATAACTTAGTGGCAAAGATTGGGTGTCCACGAGGACTAGCAAAAGTTATGGCATGTTTGATTGCCCAACCCAATGATCAAGGAATTGTGATTTATATCATAAATTGGATGGGAACCTACCTAATTATCGTATTTTATAACGACCGGCCCTAGTTGGAGTTATGAAATGATGTTAATGGGATCCTTGCCCACAAGAAATCCATCATATTGGGGTTGATGCGATTTGCTTAAAATTTTAAAACAATTGAGCGGGAGCAAATTCATAATATTTAAAGCCCATGTTATTATGAAACATTAATGAAAAACATATTCCTAATTTTAACATTCTCTCTTAACATGTGGGTTAAAATATTTCACAAACATTCAAATGGCAAACAGAGTATCACTTCGTTCCATCCTTGATGAACATAAGTTCAAAGGGGACAACAACAATGACTGGTTTAGAAATCTAAAAATTATCTTACGACAAGAAAATATTTTCTATGTTCTTGAAACACCGTTTCCCCCTGAACCCGTAGAAGATGCTGACCAAAATACATTCGATGCTTGGAAGAAACACATCGATGATGATGAGCAAGTAGTTTGCATAATGCTTGGCTCTATGTCGGACGAACTTCAGAAAGCTCACGAAGATATGGACGCTCAAGCCATCATCTTTCACTTGAAGGAGTTGTATGCAACTTCTGTTCATATCGTGAGATTCCAAGTGTCATGTGCCTTATTCCAAACAAGGTATAAGGAAGGATCTGTTAGTGGACATGTGCTTAAGATGATTGGCCACATTAGAACATTGGAAAACCTCGGGTTCATCATGGATCATGAGATATGTCAGGATCTAATTCTTCAGTCCTTACCAAAAGAATTCTCTAACTTTATTATGCAGTTTCATATGTCTGATAAAGAAGCTACTTTAGCATAATTGCACAATCTGATAAAGCAATCAGAGAATGACTTGAAACTGAAGCTTAAAACCTCTATCATGCTTATGGGTACGGACCTGAAGCCACGAGGCCCAAAGAAAAATAAGGGCAAGGCCAAGGCTCTAGATCACCTAAAGCCCAATGGTAAGGTGGAGAAGAAAAAGGGAAAGGGGAAATGTTTATTTTGTGGAAAGAAGGGTCATTGGAAGAAATACTGCAGATCCTTGAAAGCCAATGAAGCTAGGGAAGCCCAAGAGGCCAAGAAGCCCAATGCTTCAGGTATGTTGTATATGATTGAACTATATTCTCAAAAATATGAACCTTCTACTTGGGTGCTTGATACCAGTTGTGGGACTCACTTGTGTAACAATGTGCAGGGCCTGAGAAACAGTAGGAGACTCCGTCATGGGGAGGTTGACTTACGCATGGGTAATGAAGCAAAACTGGCTGCATTGTGTGTGGGGACTTATTCATTAGTTTTTTCGAATGGTTTAGTTTTAGACTTAGAAGATTGTGTTTATGTACATTCTCTAGTAAAGAACATCATTTCAATTTCTTCTTTATGTAATAAAGGCTTTTCATGCCTAATAAGTTGCAATGAATGTTCTATTTATTTCAATGAAATAAAATATGGAGATGGTATTTTGAATAATGGTATCTATGTCTTACAAACTAACAAAGAATGTTCAACCTCTAATATATACAACATTAACTCGAATAATCTCAATGAATCACTTCTGTGGCACAATCACTTAGGTCATATCAATGAAACAAGATTAACTAAGCTACATAAGGATGGGTATTTCAGACCCTTCAAATATGAACCTTATGGAACTTGTGAGTCTTGTTTACTTGGTAAAATGACTAAATTACCCTTCAAAGGTAAAAGACAGCGTGCAGCGGAGACATTAGAACTCATACACTTTGGTGTATGCGGACCAATGTCAATCACCGCTATAGTCCATGCATACTCTCCATCCAGTCACTGTTCTAGTTGGAATTAGCTCGTTCTTTTCATTTGTGACTTCAATGATTCCTCCTTTCTTCGGCACACACTGCTTAGGACTTACCCAAGTACTATATGAGATGGGGTAAATGATGCCAGCATCCAACCATTTGATGATTTCTTTTTTTACGACTTCGTTCATGATTGGATTGAGTCTTCGTTGATGCTCCACTGTGGGTTTGTACTCATCATTCATCAGGATCTTGTGCATGCAAAATGATGGACTAATGCCTCGAATGTCTGTTATAGTCCAGCCAATGGCTCTTTTGTGCTCTCGTAATACTCTCAGCAACTTTTCTTCCTGCTCCAATGTTAGTGAAGAAGAAATAATAACAGGTAATTCAGAAGAGTTTCCAAGAAATCTATACCTGAATGGCTTGGTAGTAACTTCAGCTCCAGCTGTGGTGGTTCTTCAATCGAAGGCTTGATTAGATCTTTCTTTGGCAGTTCCAGGCTTTCCACTTGTGGTGTCGATTTGAATCAGAATGGTTTGTCAAGGTAGTTGATAAATTCCAGGATTTCATCATCTAGCTCGCTGTCAGTCATGTTGGTGATGCAAGCTTCAAGTTTGTTCGTGGGGGTTGTATCAGTATCCTGAACGATACTATCAACAACATCGATTCTGAAACATTCTTCTTCCTTTTCATCGCTTGGGAATTTCATGGCTTTGAAAACATTGAAAGTAACTTCTTGGTCCTGAACTTTCATGGTTAATTCTTCATTTTTTACATCAATCACAATTTGACCTGTCGCTAAGAATGGTCTCCCAATGATGATAGACACATCTTTGTCTTCTTCCATGTCAATGATAATGAAATCTATTGGAAGAATGAGTTTGTCGACTTTGACCAACACATCTTCAACAACACCTCTTGGAAATGCGAGCGTTCGATCATCAAGTTGTAGTGAGACTGAGGTAGGCATTACTTCTCCAATTTGCAGTTTCCCGTAAATAGAAAAAAACATCAAGTTAACACTAACTCCTAAATCACATAAGCCTTACCGATGTAATGTTCTCCAATGGTACAGGGGACAGTGAAACTGCCAGGATCTTTCAACTTTTGGGGAAGTTTCCTTTGAATGATGGCACTGTATTCTTCCATCAATGCTACTATCTCGTAGTATCCAATCTCTATTTTCATGAACGAATGTCTTTCATGAATTTTACATAGCTGGGCATTTCTTCCAAGGCTTCTGCAAATGGAATGTTGATGTGCAGCTTTTTGAACACCTCTAGGAATCTAGCAAACTGCTTGTCCAGTTTGTTTTTCTGAAGTCGCTGTGGAAAAGGTGGAGGTGGAGTGATCTGATCCTTTTCTTTTTCCTTTGCTTCTTTTTCCTCCATTTGTGGAACTGCATCTTTTGGAACTTCCTCAATTGTTGCCTTGATTCCAACATCTTTATTGATCTCAGTACCACTTTTCAAGGTGATGGCTTGACATTGCTCCTTCCATCGATTCCTTGGATTTAGTTCTGTGTTGCTGGGAAGATTACCTAGCGGTCTGTAACTCTGAGCATTGGCCAGTTGTCCAATTTGATTCTCCAGTGATTTGATGGAAGCAAATTGGCTCTGAAATATAGCATGGTACTTTCTTAACTGAGCCAGCACTTCTGCTATTCCTGGTTCATCTGCCTGCTCCTGGCCTTTTTTCTGTTACTAGAATCCAGGTGGTGGATAGTTCTGCTGTTGGAATCCAGGTGGTGGATTGTTCTTTTGCCCTGAATTGTTGCTCCATGAAAAATTCGGATGATTCCTCCACCCTGGGTTGTAGGTGTTGGAATATGGATTGTTCCCCTGTCTGTTGAAATTATTGACATAATTCACCGTCTCTTCAAGTTGGTTAGGTTATGGTGCTCCTCCATAGGGTGAACTTGTGGATCCAGTGGTAAGAGTCTCCATAAATTTGCATATCTGATCCAGCTTGGCTTTGACTGCTGTATTGGCTCCACTTTCATAAATTCCTGCAATTCTTTGGATCATGCTCCTTTCTGTTGGCCACAAGGAATTGTTGTTGGCCATTTCTTCGATTAGGTCCCAAGCTTGATCTTCTCCTTTTGCCATTAAAGTTCCTCCAGCAGCAGCATCGATTGTGGTTCTCATCAGTCCAGAAAGTCCATTATAGAAAGTTGGGACTTGAAGCCATTTTGGAATCTCATGGTGAGGACATTTCCGGAGCAAATCTTTGTACCTTTCCCAAGCTTCGTAAAGAGTTTCCGAGTCTTGTTGTACAAAGGATGTGATGTCATTCCTCAGCTTTCCAGTTCTGGCTGGTGGAAAGTACTTTGCAATAAATTTGGTGGCTAAAGTGTTCCAAGTTGTGATGGAACCTGCTGGTAGTGAATGTAGCCAAGCTTTAGCTCTGTCTTTCAAGGAGTATGGAAAAACACGTAGTCTCATTGCTTCTTCAGCTTCTCGATTGTAATTGAAAGTGCCGCAAACATCCAAGAAGTTGCTGATGTGGGTATTAGGATCTTCAGTTGCTTTTCCCCCAAACTGCACTGACTTTTGAATCATCTGAATGCATGTTTTGATGTCACATGCATTTGCTGGTAAATGAGGAAGTAAAATATAGGAAATGAAGCCATCGACCACCAGAATGGTTCTGTGTTGAATGGGTATTGGTGGTGCAACCTCCAAAGGTTTAGGTTCTATGTTAACTAAAGCTTCTTAGCCTTCATGCCTTTCCCTTCTCAACTGTCTGATGGTTCTTTCAATTTCTTGGTCGTACGGTCGAAGTTAAAAGCTTCTGGTTCATCTCATGTAGTTTCTGAGAACCTGAAACATAAGAAAATAAAAACAATAAGTAAAAAGAAATTAGATACAAGTAACGTATCTAACCCCAAAACTAATAGTGAAAGATAAATAAGTCCCCGGTAACGGCGCCAAAAACTTGACCAGTGCGTAATCACACGCGTATAACGCAAGCGCACGTATCGTTCAAGTAGTATAAAAAGTATCGATCCCACGAGAACTTAATACCTAATCTATTAATTTTATGAGGTCAAATGATTACTAGTATCTAACAGGTTGATTGATTGATTTGAAATGGTGATGATTTTGAATTTAAAAACAAGTAAATAAAATTGCACGAAAGTACGTTTAAGAAAATTCAATATTAGGAAACTATCTAGGGTTGTGAATCTTTCTAATATCTTTTAAGAGATGAAGTGGTTATTTCATGTTTGTGTAATAAATCGGTTTGCTAACCTGGAACACGAAATTATGCGAAAGCCTCTGTTGATGGTCAGACGCAAACACCCAGTTTAACCCAATTGAACCATATGTCTATGTCAACCAAATTACCTAGATTCATTAAGTTTAAGTTCCAATTATGGCTACCCCCGCCCGACAGGTATATGTCTATCCCATAAGGAAATCTATTAAAAGGGTTATTTATCCTCAAGGAAGATCGTGGGCTATTAAGTCTAAGGCTGAAACCTAAAGACTTAAGCTTAAGACTTACCAGATCAATCTTATTAGCGGCCAATTAACAAGACGCATTAAGCTTAAGACTTAATAAGTAAACCTTTAAATTACCCAAACTATAAAATAACCACTTATAAACCGGTGATATTAGAATTCATCACAACCCCGGATAACTAACTTAGTTACGACACATAACTAAGGCTAGTAAAAACTTAAAAGTAAAAGACATAAAGTAAAAATGCTGAAAAGTAATTGCGGTAAAGTAAAAAAAGAAAATTACAATAAAAGAAAATGCTAGAGTAAAAGGATCCACTTTTATCAATACTAATTTAGATATCTCCCTTAATATAATATATTAACTTGTGATGATTTTACCAACCAGCCATATAGGCGGTAACCTGATTAAGTCAAATTAAGTCCGACCAGCCATAAAGGCGGTATCAAAATTTGTCCATGAACCTTCCATATAGGCGGTAAGAATATTTAATTACCAACCGACCAATCTGGCGGTATCCTTGCTTAGTCAGGTTTAAACCAGTTTAAAATGAATTACCAACCGACCAATATAGCGGTATCCTCATTAAGTCAAATTTTAAATAGTGAATATATTATATTTAAGGGAGATTAATCTAAATAGTAGTAATAAAAGTTTTACCTTTCACCATAGCAGGGGGAAGTTACCTCCTCATGTTGAATAGTAAAAACTGAAAAAGTAAAGAAAGTAAATTATTATTACTACAGAACGTAATTAAAATTAAATAAAAAACTGAAATGAAAATAAACTAGATAGAAAACTCTGTAATTACATCTGAGAATTCAGAGAGGAAGGTACATCTGAAACTGAAACCTTGAGCTGAATTTATAGGCCTTGGTAGGCTTTGCGCGTCGCGACGCGACACATGTCAGCTTCTGGTTCGTCGGCTTCAGATTCTTATCTAACACGTGGCATTTCGGATAAGGTGATAAGGTGACACATGGCAAGGCGACTGGCAACTCAATGATTATGCTGACGTGGCACTGACGTGGTGATGATGTGGTGAAAGTGATTGTCGACACCGTAGGATTGCGACACGTGGCACTTCGTGATTGGCTGATGATGACGTGGCGGTGATATGGCATGTTGACTCGGTCTTCTGCTGACATGGCGATGACGTGGCTGACACGTGGAGTGACACATGGCGATGGCGATTGTCGGCACCATATGATGATGACATGTGGCATGGCGCACGTTAGCAGATCGGCTGTGATGGTGACACATGGCACGGCGCACGTTAGCAAAGTCAAACTTTACAAATTTTGACTTGTAGACCCGACACACGTTAGCAGCTCATGCGCATTTTAGGCGTCGCGATGTCGAAGGCTTGCACGTCGCGATGCGCGAAATGACCATTTTTCCCATTTTGTCCTTTTTCACTGTTTTGGCCCAAAATCACCTCCAGAGAGTCCTGAAACTTTATTTATCTACAAAATAACACAAAACACATCAAACTATTCACAAAACTCAAGAAACTATACAAAAGATTAGGTAAAATGAGTGGAAAATAGTGATAGATTTACCACGCATCAGCTCTCCCCTCTAACTAACATACTAGAAAGCCAATTTCTGAATGGCTATTCTGTCTTTCTTGCTAGCTCATTCCGGGAATTTTCCACGTTCTATATACTGTAGAATGTCGTAGTACCACGACTTCCCATCATCGACTTCTACTTCCAAGATTCTCTTTATCTCATAACTGGGTCTGCTAGCTGTTGCAGCACAAGGGGTCTCATTACCAATTTTTCAGGATTTTCCCAAGTTACAGCTAGGGTGGCTAGTGCATCCGCCATTTGATTTTCTTCTCGTGGCAAGTGCTGGAACTTACTGTCGGGGATAGTCTGTGCCAACTTCCTAAGATAGAGTAGGTAGGGTTTCAACCGGTCTTCCTTCAATTCCCATTCCCCTCGCATTTGTCGAACTACCAACATCGAGTCTCCATAAACTTCTACGTCCCTAGCTCTCAGGGCCATTAGTTCTTTCAGTCCAAAGATACATGCTTCATATTCGGCCATGTTGTTGGTTACTCCGAACATCAACCTTTTGGCCATAGGTAGGGTTTCTCCTTCGAGGATTACTATCATAATTCCTATTCCAGCTCCTTTGTAATTCACCACTCCGTCGAAATGCATTTTCCAACCCTGGACCATTATGGTTTGAACCTCCTCATCTGGGAATTCAAACTTATACTGATCTCCTTCTATTGGTTGTAATGCCAAGAATTCCGCTACAGCTCTCCCTTTGACTACCTTAGATGTGAGGTATTCTATATCAAACTCTGTTAGCAATACCAACCATCTGCCCAACTTACCCACCAGTGAAGGTGCTGACTGCAAATACTTTAGGGGATTCTCCTTTTCTACCACTTGTATCTTATATGATTGGATATAATGACGTAATTTTCGGGAAGCCCATATCACCACCAAACAGATCTTTTCCACTTTTTGATAGCGGGCTTCATACGGAAGCATCTTCTGACTAAGGTAGTAGACTACATGTTCCTCCCTGTCTCATCAGCCTGTACCATCATCACCCCCAGCTCTTCAGGTTCTGTGGCCAAATACAACACCACGGCCTTGGGGGTTTCAAGACGGACGGTTTAACCAATTATTCTTTAATTTTATCAAAAGATTTTTGGCATTGCCCATTCCACTCCACAGGCTGGTCCTTCCTCAATAGCTTAAAGATGGGCTCACATACTAATGTTAACCTGGTAATGAAACGACTAATATACTGGATTTTCCCGAGAAAAGCTCTAACTTCATTTTCTGTCTTCGGTGCGGGCATCTCGGGGATTCTCCTTTGCTACCACTTGTATCTTATGGGATTGGAAATAATGACGTAATTTTCGGGAAGCCCATATCACCGCCAAATAGATCTTTTCCACTTCTAGATAGCGGGCTTCATACAGAAGCATCTTCTGACTGAGGTAGTAGACTATATGTTCCTCCCTTGTCTCATCAGCCTGTACCATCATCGCCCCCAGCTCTTCAGGTTCTGTGACCAAATACAACACCACGGCCTTGGGGGTTTCAAGACGGGCGGTTTAACCAAGTATTCTTTAATTTTATCAAAAGATTTTTGGCATTGCCCATTCCACTCCACAGGCTGGTCTTTCCTCAATAGCTTAAATATAGACTCATATACTAATGTTAACTTGGCAATGAAACGACTGATATACTGTATTTTCCTGAGAAAAGCACTAACTTCCTTTTCTATCTTCGGTGCGGGCATCTCGGTAATTGCCTTGATCTTTTCAGGTTCCACTTCTATCCCTAACCTTTTCGGCCCGTTATGGCCTCATTCTTCGGAGCTTCTATTTTACTGGTCTCATGTTCGGATACGTAGTTATCATGTGTTGGGCAATACCCTTGTTCACCACCGGCATGTCTTAATAGGACCAAGCGAATACTTTTGCATATTTTATTAATATTCTTTCTAATTTTTTCTGCTCATCAGAGGTAACCTCACTTGCAATTGAAATTTCCTTGGGGTTTTCACATGTACCAAGATTAAATGCATATGTCTTTGTTGAATTAATGTCAAATATGTTCATGTCATGTGTGTTATGATGCATTTGTCTTCATGTTTTCCCTTCTTCTTGCGGGTAACTGACTCTAATTGTTCTCTGAATTTTTATAATTCTGCCTGAGACCCGGCTATCCTTCCAGTGGCATACTCAGTCATGTCATCATCCAAAACAAAGATTTCTTCGCTCACCCTATTCGAGGGCTCATCATGCCTTCCATTCTCATTGTTTTATGTTCCCACTGTGCGGGGCACTGTCAGACTGGCCATAGCGTTGGTCAAAACTTATAGTTGCTCAGTAATTTTGATGATGTTGGACTCCAATTTATCCATGCGGGAATCTTCACTGCCTGACTCATCCATGTTTGCTAACCTCTTTTTGACAAGTCTTCCTTCTTCTCTAACCCAACAGATATCTATGATGGCTTTTAAGACAAAAGGGTTAACATGATGCGTGTATGCATGAGATGCATGTGGTTATCAAAACATCATATATCCTTCCGACCTTATTCCTCCCACACTCGTGGTAAGTCCATTTTTGTCCAAGGTATGGCTTATTTTATACACCAATGTGGGGTACACAAAATCGTTCTCTCCTACACTACAGGGGTGAACCTTTGCTACCTCAGTCCCTTTCCATCGGTAAAAGACAAAGACCGCCCATTTACAATATTGACTAAGTCTATTATGGGGATCATGACATTGTCTAGAAATGACGAATTGGGCCCTCGATAATCACAGTTGTGTTAGGGTTGGTGCTCGGAGTGCCAATCCGGATCGTATTTATGTCTGATTCATAAATATGAGCAATTGTATTTTCCGTAATATTACTAATTTTAATGGTATCATCCTTGTCTTTTATACACTTATTCGATCTAATCACGATTAGATATCTGATTATGATTAGATCGAAACTGAATCTGATTCAGTGATAAGTGTATATTAAACAAAGACCCTAGGATTTACAGTATAGTGCGCAGTTACAACATAGTTTGTAATTGACATTAGGAAGCGCGCAATTAGTTGTATATCCTTAAATAAAGTTCCTAGTCAAGATTTGCTAACACGGGTCGGTTAGTAAAATCCGCTGAGACCAGTACATGTCGTATATCGTGACTTGGTCTGATGGTTTATCCCAATGAACCATGAGTCTCGGGAGACTCGTATAGACATGTAGGTGTTTATTTGATAAGACATTGAACGACTCACTGACGGTTTCCTAATAGATGATACACCAACATCAATAGGAACCTTCTCGAGTTGAGCGAGCATAGTGGTCCTTCGATTTGAGATACCACAGTGGGATTTATGAGTTATCCTCGACACTTTGATGGCAGTCACGTCAACGATCTATCCATGATCAGACCTCCGTCTATTCGTTGGGTGTGGACTAATTCTCATGATATCCTGTGCGTATCAAGACAAGATTCGTCAGTCTTGTGTACAAGGCATATGCATCAAGCACGTGCTTACGATCTAGTAAATCCATGGTCGTGGTATAACATCGGAAACCAAATCTGAGTGTTATTTCGTGATTGTAAATTGAAAGTCGACTGTATTATACCGAACGAATTTGACGTTCTGATCTATATCTCAGGTATATTACAGATGGCCTGTGATGGAGAGATTATACGTATGCTATGACCTCGGCTTGCATAGTTTAGTAAGATTATCTGTGGTCATCATAATCTATGGGTGGGTGGATTATGGACACGAAATTAGATTTCGTGACGGATAAACCTAATGAAGTGTACTCGTTGAGCACTTGGGCAACTCGATATGAATAATACAGATTATTCATAATACTTCATCAGATTAAATGAGTTAATCCGGATCGTTTAATCGTTAAACGATAAACACATGCATTAGGGAATTTTGTCTGCTAATAATTATTGTGTATTTGTATTTGATACATAATACGATTAGATACACATTAATTATTCGTCAAATGAGATTTTGACACATGCCATAAATATATGTATTTATTATTTAATGTAAATAAAATACATATATGTGTGTAAATTAGTTGTTTAATTATTTAATAATTAAATAATTAAAATTAAAGCTTATCCATTTGTCATTAATTGAATGATATATGGGGAGATTTAATTGGACCACTTGGCATGAGTTTGATTTCACTTTATTATGTCCTAATTTGATTGGCTAGAATAAAGTGAAAATGGTAGTTATTAAATTTAATTTGATTAAATCAAAAAGACAAAATTGCCCATATTTATTGACAATTTTGGTCAACATATTAAAGACTGAGAAAATTTTTTCTTCATCCTTATCTCATAGCCATGGCCAAAAGTTTGAGACAAAAATGAGTTTGAAAATTTTGTTTGAAAATCCATGAAAAAAAGAAGAAAAAATCCAAGAAAAAGCTTAGGAAAAATAAAGGATTAAAGGTAATTCTTAAACTCCCAAGCTTAGAAATTTTGTTTCTAGTTTCTTGTTGATCTTATGAGATCTTAGGGTTTCTTCTTTTCATGATAATTGGGGCTTTTGGTTGTGGATGATGAAATTGGAAGTGATTAGCATGTGTGAAGTGTGTTTGGAAGGAATTATTGTAATTTTATTCCAAATTATTCAATTATTGAAGTGTTGACATTCTAGAGTTGTTGATCCACTCTAAATAGCCTAGAATTGTTCTAGAGGTTTTCATGTGTGGTGAGACTTCTTTGGTGATGGATTAATTAGATTAATTTTGATGAAAATTAGATTTAAAGCATGTTTTGGGCAAATTTCGTTTTCTGTTTTGACCTGGAAGTGAATCTGATTTTGTAATGACATTTTCATCTTATGAATGTTTTGGATGTGTTTTGGGAGTTGGAACAATTTCCGGAAAGTGTTTCCGACTTGAAATAAGCGCAAACGGCCAAAAACAGCGTTACCAGGTGGATTTTGAGCCAACCGGGTGACGGCTGTCCAAACAGTGAATCCGTCACTGTTTGGGTAGCCCGTGAATTGCCCCGACACTATCGGATCTGACCTGGGCAGTTTCCATAAGTGTCGGGTAGTCGATTTGGTCAAAAACGCGTTTTAGGCCATTTTGCGGAAAATTGGTTTTTGTAAAAGTTTAGTGAGTTTTCAACATTATTTGTGTCAATATTTGTTATTGAATAAATAGGTTTAGGTGAAATATGAATAAATTATTCATATTCGATATTGAATAATTTATTTGGTATTTTGAAAAAGTTTTAAAATATGATTTCGCCCGACCTGCGTTTCCGCTGCGCCCCATTGCCCAAAAACCCAACAAAAATGGTATTAGAGCGGGTCTGATGCTTCATCCATTACATTATTCATGCTTGATATATGATAAATAATCCAATTTTAATGTTCTCACATGCTTGTAATCTAGATATGTTTCATTACTTTTCGGTTTTACGTTAACGGAAAACATAACGGAAATTTAATAGTTAAATTGTGTTATGTTTTCTAAAGTAGAATTGAAATGTTTAGAAAATGATTTAAATTAAAATTCTGCATTGGATGTAGAGTATAGCTTATGTGGGAAAATCCTCGCTTTTTAAATATGGCTGTAAAGTAACGTGTATTGGATACATGTTTCTTGGTCCGTCTTGTTAGTACGGTTTATGGGTATTTTTCTATAATTGCATCCGAGATCGTGCCAAAGCTGTGAGGGTGTAGTTATAGGATTATTATCCATACCGGTTGTATATTGATACTGGATAAATTCAAGTGAAAGTGGAAATCCTGAATGTGTCAAAGCTGTCAGGACTACACCGGTAGCTTCAGTTTGTCATCGACAAATGTAGCCTTGATACGCCTCCCTATGAACGTGCCAAAGCTGTCTCAACGAGAAACGGTCAGGACCGAAACCCGGAGTCACTAGCGAGTGATTGACAGTGAATGTGAATGGTGGATTGTGTGGGCCTTGGGCCGATTGTGTGGGTTGTAGGGTAGTAGGCTGAGGTTGAGGTTTGAAACAGAAACTGACTAAGCGAATCTGAGGCTGGCTAGTGAGTTCGAATCTGATAAGGTGCTAATTTTGGAGGTTTTCTTTCCTTTCGACATTCGATTTTTCACAATTTCCGCAACTTTTCAGGTAGTGCTTCCATACGAGGCTCATCATCGGGCTCATGCAAAAATACAGTGTCTACAGTTTTGTAATTTAATCATTTTGGTCCTTAAATATTTAAATACATATTTAATTGATTCCAAATCAATCCCAAAATAATTTATACATGTCTAATACATGAAATCAGAAATTGCAACATAATCCAGAAACTTTTCCTGAATTACCGAAACTGCCTAGTATTTTTCATTAATTACAATTTGGCCAAATTTGTTCAAAACACATCAAGATCAAATCCAATCAATCCCAAATTTGACATACATCAAATATACGTCAAATTATATCATATATATGAAAAGCCCTAAAATTTGAATGGGTTAAGAACCCTAATTTCACAAATTACTCAAATTGGACAATTTACATTAAATTGACGAAATTCAATACTTTAATCATTCAATTACCACACCAATCAAGTCTCACCATCATGAAATTAATCAAGAACAATTCTAGGTTAATTATGAATGGCTAATCAACTCTAATCAAGAACAAGCTTTAAACACATATAATTACAAACCCAAATAGTTGAGACATCAACTTAGCAACACAAATTGAAGCTAAGATAAATAGAAACAATTTCCATGTAGAAGAAAGTTTGAAAAACTTACAAAATTACCATGTTTTGCCTTTGTTTTCTTTCTTTCTTCCTCAATTTTCTCTCAACTCTCTTTGTAAAATATTGTTAATATTGTCTAAGTATGAAAAATTGAAACAAAACAATTTTTGTATCAAATAATCATCATGGCGGAAATTTCACAATAATAAAGTAAATAACAATTATTTAATTTTTTGTCTAATTTCTATTTGTCCAAGTTTACAAAATTAAAAGATAACATTTACCTTTAATAAAGTAAACAAACAAATGGACTAATAGAAAGAAGCCATTATAAAGTGAAAATCATTACTTAAGATATTTGTAATATTAATTAATTTAATTATTTAACAATTAAATAATTAAATAATAAATTTAAATATCTTAAATCTATTAAGGGGTATATAATCCTTAAGGGAGATCGTTGGCTATTAAGTCTAGGGCTGAAACCTAAAATCCTTTTGTCAAGTTCATTTTAAGTTTACCAGATCAATCTCATTAATGGCCAGTTAACAAAAAGCATTAAGTTTAAGACTTAATAAATAAACCTTTATATTACCCAAGTCACAAAATAACCCCTTATAAACCGGTGATATTGGAATTCATCACAACCCCAGATAACGGGTTTAGTTACAACATATATCTAGGACTAGTAAAAGCTTAAATAAAGTAAATGACATAAAGTAAAGCTTGGAAATTAAAAAGGTATATAAAGCAATAAAGAAAATGTTGGGATTAGATGATCCACTATTATTACTTCTATTTTAGAAATCTCTCTTATTATAATATATTAACTTTGCATGACATTACCAACCGACCATATAGGCGGTATCTTGATTAAGTCAGATTTATGATTAATTCCAACCGACCATAAAGGCGGTATCCAATTTAGTCAGGTTAAAATCAATTTAATTAAGTCCAACCGACCATAGAGGCGGTATCCCATTAAGTCAGGTTTTAAATAAATAATATATTATAATTAAAGGAGATTAATCTAAATATTAGTAATAAAAGCTTAACATTTCAGCCCAACATATGGGAGTTACCTCCTTATACTGAAAAGTAAAAATAAAGACTGAAAAGTAAAATAAAGAAAGTACTATTGCGTAAAATAAAAAATTAAATACAGAAAGCTGTAAATAAACAAATAAGATACAATCTTCTTAGTATTCTTAAGGAAATCCCAGAAGAAGGTATGAATTTTCCTTCTGATTTCAGCGTCAATTTATAGGTAAATTTCTACCCCGCATCGCGACGTGCCACTCGTTCCATGCGATGACAACACGTTTCTGTCGGCCAAATTATTAGCTCGTAGTCACGACATAGAAGGTTGTGCGCGTCGTGACGCTGCGTCAGCAATGACGTGTATTGTCGGCAGCTGGGATGATGACACGTGTCTGGCGTATTTTAGCAAGATTATTGTGATGTTGACACGTGGCAGGCATATGTTAGCAAGTGCACATGATAGCAAGTTTCTCTGATTTTGACACGTGTCTGGTGCACGTTAGTGGCGGATGATAGCAGTCGACGCATTTTAGCAGACGGCGTATTTTAGCAGACGACGCATTTTAGCAGGAAATTTATATTTTTGCCCTTTTCATCCGATTTTCGCCGTTTAGGCCCTGATTTAATTCTAGAGAGCCCTGTTGTTTTATTTATCTATAAAATAACACAAAACACAACAAAATATTCACACAACTCAAGAAACTATACAAAATATTAAGTCAAAATGGACGGTAAATATTGATATATTTACCGTTCATCATACCCCCAAACCTAATATTTTGCTAGTCCTCGAGTAAAACAACAAAATAAAATACAATAACAACTTTAAAATAAAATTGAACTAAGCCACTTTCGTAGGGATCACTGTTGCATTTAGCGTATGCAACAAGCCTTTAAACCTCTAGGTGTCCTTAGTGGACGAGTTGTAGTCTCGTGAGGGCTTACAGCAATGATACCCACAAACGTCAATCTAAGGCACACAAAAGAAAAAAGACAAGAGGAAAGAGAATAAACAAGTTATTGACTAAATAAGTGAAACTTCTTATCCAAGTTAATAGTTGTTTTCTTTCTTTCTAAATTACAAAATAAGTAAATTCTCTGATTATTTTTACCATTATCCATATACACAACTAACAAAGTATTAATCAAATCATTGTGCCAACAATATTCATAAGTGTAGTTGAAAATAAAGTAAAAATTGTGTCCTAAAGTTATATCAAAATTCACACCTTTTTAGCAATGGAATTTTTTTTATTTACAATATCTTTAATCCATGTAGCGAGATTTAGGTCAGTGACTCCTTAGCCAGTTGGCTTTAGGGCACTAGGTGTTAGACACCCTTACGGACTTAATTACTCGGATTTCAGATATCTTTTTTTTAATAAACATCTTTAATCCATGTAGCGAGCTTTGGGTCAGTGACTCCCAAGCCATTTGGCTTTAGGGCACTAGATGTTAAAACACCCTTACGGACTTAATTACTAGGATCTTAGATATTTTTTTTATTCCATCACTTTTTTAGATGTTTCCTCCAATTAAACTAGAGCACTGAATATTACAAACTTTTCACTTACAGCTCATGTCCGTATGTTACTATGTATGTTGATAATATCTGTCAACTGAGCATGTGAAGATCCAATTTAGCCAATATTATGGAGAATTCACAAATTAAATAATTCAAAAGGAAATAAACAAAAATTAACTTATTACGAAATAGGTTGAGACACGTCTCAGGAGTGAAAATTCCTTACACATCTATCTCACACCAATTTCACCTGATTAGTCAAGTTAAAAACACAAAAACAAAATATTTTTTATTTTATAAATTTTTTAATTTTTTTGAAAATTTTTTGAAAATTTTTGACTAAAAATAAAATAAAAACAATACAATAAAAATAATATACTAGTCAACTATTCCTCTCCCCCAAACCTAATTGAGACATTGTCCCCAATGTCTAAAAAGTAAAAGAAGAGTTTAGAAAATAGTACATGGTTAGCTGAAATTCTATATCTAAAATGAAAATCAAAGGTTAAGATCCAAATTTATCCGATGCTTTTTACTACGATCATTATCAGACCAGTTTATCTTGGAAATGATAGGATCAATTTGTGGTTCAAAGGCTAAGATTTGGTCAATTAAATCATGGACAGTTCAGGCAGTGAAAATGATTTCTTTTACAGGTTTTGACACAAACCCACTTCTCCGGGCATCATCAAGAAACACACAAGGAAAATCATAAAATCCATCAGCATTAAAAAGTCCAATTGGTTTCTGCTGTATATTCAAGTTCGCCCAAGATAACACTGTAAAAATTTCCTTCATCGTGCCCAAGCCACCTGGCAAAACAATAAAAACATCAGCACGGTTAATCATTTCTACCAGTCGTTCAGACATACCTGGTACGATCATTCCTTTCTGTTTGATGGTTTTATAAGATTCGCCTCCGCCAAGGGTTTTGGGATGATTCCCAGAATTTGACTACCTCTTTCTTGTACAGCCCTTGAAACGATCACCATTAGTCCAAGATTGTCACCGCCATATACTAAGTGCATATTCCTCTCAGCTATGACTCGACCCAATTCCCGTGCTGCCTCAACGAACTCTGGTTTAGAACCAACACTAGTACCACAAAACACACAGATGTTTACAACTCGTCTTCTTGAAGTTGCTTCTTTTTTTTTTAAATTTTTTTTAATTTTTTCTCAAATCTGGATGTCTTCAAGAGTGCAATGATTACCTGAATTTATAGAACCTAAAAGGGTGAGTAATAATAACACTACTACCTGCCAAGTGGCAATTATTAGTTAAATAGTAAAATAAATCGTGAAAGTCAAAAAGTCTCGATCCTGTTGGAGAAAATAAAAGAAAATAACAAAACAATCACAATTATTAGAGAAAATAATATTTACAAGAAGTAACAGCTTGATTGACATCTATGCGTCAGAGACAAGCTTCCCATCCAATTTTCTTATAAATTGGCAAACACGGTTTTTTAAAGTCAGATTCCTGAGACTTAACTGTTGTCTTTCTTTTCGAAGTTGTGCATGTAACATGCGAATCGCGTGATACACATATCTACTGGGATGCGTCTCAAGAGTCAATGATATATCATCCAAAGACTCCTTACTCAAGCCATCCCTAATGAATTTAATTTTATCTTCACGGTTATCAGACACCATTCCTAAAGAACGACAACAAGTATTACAAGCCATGCGTGCACATTTATAGCAAACACCCATTCTTTTAGTTTTCTCTTTTTAGCATAGGTGATTCTTCCTAAACGAGACAGATATGATACAAAAGAGTCTTAGGACTCACCTGCCAATCGGACCCCCGTGCTTCAATAATACAACGAATGTTATTAGGAATACCTTTGTTCATCAGAAGTCTCATTCGTTCCAAGCGAGCTTTGTAGACCTTCATCAGAGAGTTTTGAGGGAGAGAAGGAAAAATACTTATGAAGATTTATGAGAACGTCTTACATCCTAAAATGTGACTTTACCTACAAAATTAAACACACAAAAATAAAACACACCAAATCTGAATATATACACAAATTGCATGGGTTGCCTCCCTGCTAGTGCTAAGTTTAACGTCGTCAGCTAGACATGACTCTCCGAACGTTAGGCTGGATCTAAAAGTGTGACACTTTCTTTTTGTCACTCAAATGATTATCCCCAGTAGTGTTTGACACGCTGGCTGTTAACTTTGAATGTATCATTGGTGCTAGGATCAAGTAACTCAAAAGCTCTGTATGGTAAAACCTGAGTAATCACAAATGGACCTGATCACCTCAATTTCAGCTTTCCAGGGAAAATTTTTAACCGTGAATTGTATAACAATACTTGCTGCCTTGGTTCCAGTTATCTACGCACTATTTTTTGATCATGCCATTTCTTGGTTTTTTCTTTGTATAGTCTGGCATTCTCATAAGCCTGTAGGCGAAATGCCTCCAATTCGTTGATTTGGTGGAGTCGTTTATCTTCTGCTACTTGTGGATCAAGATTTAACTTCTTTAGTGCCCAATACGTTTTATGTTCAAGATCAACTGGTAGATGTCATGCTTTCCCAAACACCATTCGATATGGGGACATACCAATGGGTGTCTTGTAAGCTGTCCGGTAAGGCCATAATGCATTATCTAGTTTTATAGACCAGTCTATCCTTGTTGAACCAACGGTTCTCTCCAAGATTCTTTTGATTTCTCTGTTTGAAACTTCAACCTATCCATTCTTTTAATTTCTTTATGAGTAACTCCGTATTTGGATAGGAGTGCATCGAAGTATCTATTGCAGAAATGTGTGCCACCATCACTGATAATTGCCCGAGGTGTTCCGAAGTGAGTGAAAGTCTTCTTTTTAATGAATTTTATCACCACTTTTAAATCATTTAATGGCAGTGTTATTGCTTCAACCCATTTGGAGACGTAGTCAACTGTAACTAGTATGTACAGGTTTCTGAATGATGGAACAAAGGGTCGCATAAAATCAATCCCTCATACATCAAATATCTCCACTTCCAGAATGTTTTGCAGAGGTCCTTCATTTCTCTTCGAAATATTTCTCGTTCTCTGGCACCTGTAACATTGAAGAGCAAATAAGTAAGCATCTTTAAACCGAGTGGGTCAGAAAAAACCTGATTGTAGGACATTGGCTGCAGCTTTATTTCCACTGAAGTGTCCGCCATATGGTGATGAATCAACGTCTTAGTATTTGATTAGCACAACATTTGAACAAGTACGGCTCATCCCAGACATAATGCTTGACTTCCTTGAAGAATTTCTTCTGTTACTGACGTGTCCATTCCAACGGCCATTTTCCCGATAATATGTAGTTTACATAGTCAGCATACCAAGGGACGTCCTACTGTTTCATGGCAAACAACTGTTCATATGAAAAGGTTTCTTTGATTTTCAGTTCATTGCCAGCTGTTTCTCCATTCTTGAGCCTCGATAAGTGATCTGCCACTTGGTTTTTTGTCCATTTCCTGACTCGGATCTCCATCTCAAATTCTTGCAACAGAATCACCCAACAGGTCAATCTAGGTTTGGTATCTTTCTTCACAATCAGGTATTTGATTTCTAAATGATCTGTGTAGACCACCACTTTGGGACCCAACAGATAAGAGCGAAATTTATCAAAAGCAAACACAACTGTGAGCAACTCCTTTTCAGTGGTTGTGTAGTTGATTTGAGCTTCATTCAGGGTTCTGCTGGAGTAGTAAATGGTATTGAAAATTTTTACTTTGCGTTGTCCCAAAATTGCACCTACAGAAAAATCACTAGCATCGCACATCACCTCAAATAGAAGAGTCCAGTCTGGTGTTACTATGATGGGGGCAGAGACCAGCTTCTGTTTTAATATCTTAAAAGCTTTGTGGCATTCTTTTAGTGAAGTTGAAAGGCATGTCTTTCTCCAGCAAATTGCACAGAGGTTTAGCAATCTTGGAGAAGTTTTTGATAAATCTCCTGTAAAAACCTGCATGTCCGAGAAAATTCCGAATCCCTTTGACAGATTATGGTGGAGGTAGTTTTCAATTGTCTCAATCTTTGCTTTGTCTACCTCAATTCCTTTTTGTGAGATCAGATGTCCCAAGACGATGCCTTCTTGCACCATGAAGTGGAATTTCTCCCAATTGAGTACCAGGTTGGTATCTTCGCATCTCTGTAACACCTTTTCCAGATTTTGCAAGTAATGGTCGAAAGAGTCTCCAAACACAGAGAAATCATCCATGAAAACCTCCATACTTTGTTCCAGCATGTCTGAGAAGATGGCCATCATGCAACGTTGAAATGTGACAGGAGCATTACATAGTCCAAATGACATCCTGCGGAAAGCAAAAGTATCATACAGACATGTAAAAGTGGTTTTCTCCTAATCTTCTGGGGCGATGGCAATCTGATTGTACCCCGAGTATCCGTCAAGAAAACAGTAAAATTCATGTCCTGCTTGTCTGTCTAGCATCTGGTCAATGAATGGCAGCGGAAAATGATCGTTCCTTATTGCTTTGTTCAGCTTCCTGTAGTCCATGCATACTTTCCATCCAGTCACCGTTCTTGTTGGAATCAGCTCGTTCTTTTCATTTGTGACTACAGTTATTCCTCATTTCTTTGGCACACATTGCATATGACTCACCCAAGTGCTATCAGAAATGGGGTAGATGATGCCGGCATCCAACCATTTTATAATTTCTTTCTTCACGACCTCCTTCATGATTGGATTTAGTCTCCGTTGATGCTCCACTGTGGCTTTGTACTCATCGTTCATTATAATTTTGTGCATGCAAAATGATGGACTAATGCTCCGAATGTCTACTATAGTCTAGCCAATGGCTTTCATGTGTTATCGTAACACTCTCAGAAACTTTTCTTCTTGCTCCAATATTAGCGACGAAGAAATAATCACAGGTAAATCATAAGAGTTTCCTAAGAATGCATACCTGAGATGGCTCGGAAGTAGCTTCAGTTCCAGCAGCGGTGGTTCTTCAATCAAAGGCTTGATTCGCTCTTTTTTCGGTAGTTCCAAACTTTCCACATGTGGTGTCGATTTGAAGTGAAAGGGTCTGTCAAGATAGTTGATACATTCCAGAATTGCATCATCTAACTCGCTGTCAGTCATGTTGGTGATGCAAGCTTTAAGTTTATATGTGGTTGTATTGCATCACTATCCTAGATGATACTATCTACAACATCAATTCTAAAATATTCCTCCTTATTTTCATCATTCGAGAATTTCATGGCTTTGAAAACATCGAAGGTAACTTCTTGGTTTTGCACTTTCATGGTTAGTTCTCCTTTTTGTAAATCAATAACAGTTCGACCTGTAGCCAAGAATGGTCTCCCGAGGATGATAGGTACATCTTTGTATTCTTCCATGTCAAGGATAATGAAATTTGCAGGGAAAATGAATTTGTCGACTTTAACAAATACATCTTCCACTACTCCTCTCGGAATTGTGAGTGATCTGTCAGCAAGCTGTAAAATAACTGTGGTGGGCATTGCTTCTCTAATTTATAGTTTCCTGTAAATAGACAAAGGCATCAAGTTAATACTGGCACCTAAGTCACATAAAGCCTTACCGAAGTAATGTTATCCTATGGTGCATGGGATGGTGAAACTGCCAGGATCTTTCAACTTTGGGGGAAGTTTCCTCTGAGTGATGGCACTGCATTCTTCTGTCAATGCTATTGTCTTGTAATCTCCCAATCTTCATTTTCGTGACAGAATGTCTTTCATGAATTTGACATAGCTGGGCATTTGTTCCAACGCTTCTGCAAATGGAATGCTGATATGCAGCTTTTTAAATATCTCCAGGAATCGAGCAAACTGCTTATACAGTTTATTTTTCTGGAGACGTTGTGGAAAAGGTGGAGGTGGAGTGAATCTTTCTTGATCATTTTCTTTTGCTTCTTTTTCCTTCATCTGTGGTTTAGCTTCGCTGCTTTCTTTTGGAACTTCCTCAGTGGATGCCTTGATTCCAATATCTTTGTTGATTTCAGTACCGCTTTTCAAAGTAATGGCTTGACATTGCTCATTCCCTCAGTTCCTTGGATTTGATTCTGTGTTGCTAGGAAGGGTAACTTGTGGTTTGTAGCTTTGAGCATTGGCCAGTTGTCTCATTTGATTCTCTAGAATTTTCAAAGATGTTGATTGACTTTGAATTAATGCTGCTTGGGATTGAAACATAGCATCATATGATGCTCTTTGAGAGTTGTATTTTGCTTCCAGCTTTTTCAAGTGAGACAACACTTCTATTATTCCTGGTTCTTTTTCTTACTTCTGGCCTTTGTTTTGCTGTTGGAATCCTGGTGGTGGATTGTTCATTTGCTCTGAATTGTTTTTCCATTCAAAATTGGGATAATTCCTCCACCCTGGGTTGTAAGTGTTGGAATATGGATTGTTCCCCGTTTTGTTGAAATTGCTGACATAATTCATCGTTTCATCATGTTGGTTTGTCTCTGGTGCTCCTCCATATGGTGAACTTGTGGATCCAACATTACCTTGCATACTAAGAGTTTCCATGAATTTGCATATTTGATCCAACTTGGCATTCATTGTTGTATTGGCTCCAACTTCATAAATTCATGTGATTCATTGGATCATGCTCCTTTCTGTTGGCCACAACGAATTGTTGTTGGCCATTTCTTCAATTAAATCACAAGCCTGATCTTATCCTTTTGCCATTAAAGCTCCTCTAGCAGCAGCATCAATTGTGGTTCTCATCAGTCTAGAAAGTCCATTATAGAAGGTTTGGACTTGTAGCCACTTTGCAATCTCATAGTGAGGACATTTTCTGATCAAATCTTTGTACCTTTCCCAAGCTTCACAAGGGGATTCTGAGTCATGTTGTACAAAGGATGTGATGTCATTCCTCAACTTTGCAGTTCTGGCTGGAGGAAAGTACAGGTCTGTAAGGAATTTAGTGGCTAGAGTGTGCCAAGTATTGGGGTCATATAAAGAATTACGGGTTTGCGCAGCGGAGCGCAGAAAACTTATTTTTTTTTTATTTCAAAATTTTTTCTTGGAACAATTAAATAAACTTATTTATTTATTTAACCAAAACTTAAAATCTGAAATTTTAACCAAAGAAATCATATTTCTTATAATTAAAAAATTACCCCAAAGTTTTGCAAATTAATTATTTTGGTCATTAAAATATCAAATACATATTTAATTGATTCCAAATCAATCCCAATAATTTAATTGATTCAAAATCAATCCCAATATAATTTATACATAATTTGCAACCAAACCATAAACTTTTCCAGATTTACGAAACTGCCCAGAATTTTTCCAGAATTACGAAATCTGCCAAGATTTTTAATTAATTATAATTTGGTCCAATTTGTTCAAAACACATCAAGATCAAATCCAATCAATCCCAAATTTGACATACATCAAATATACATCAAATTAAATAAAATATATGAAAATCCAGAAATTTTGAATGGGTTAAGAATCCTAATTTCACAAATTACTCAAATTGGACAATTTACATTAAATTGACAAAATTCAAGACTTTAATCATCAAATTACCACACCATTCAAGTCTCACCATCATGAAATTAATCAAGAACAATTCTAGGTTAATTATGAATGGCTAATTAACTCTAGATTGACAACTTTAATTTTTTAATTAATTTATTAAGCTTAATTACAATTATAAGCAAATAAATTAATCATACATGCTTAACATCATCATACAAGCTTCTAACACATTTAAATTATATACTTAAGGATTAGAGAAAATTCTAAGCATCACAAATTGAAGCCTGGACTCATGGAAACAATTTCCTAATTGAAGAAAGTTGGAAATTACTTACAAATCCAAGGTTTTGTTGATGAATTTCCTTTTTCCTTCAAACTTTTCTCTCTACCTTACTTTGTAAAAAAATATTTTGTGAAACTTGTGTAAGTGTGTAATGAAAACAAAATAATTTTTTGTTAACAAAAACACCTTGGCCGAATTTACAACAAAGAAAAACAAATAACAATTATTTTTGTTTTGTTGCATTATCATTGGTACATGTTTTACTCAATTAAAGATAACAAATATCTTACATAAAGTAAAACTACAAATGGACCTAAGATATCTAGCCATCATAAAGTTAAAATCATTACTTAAGATATTTATTTAATTAAATTAATTATTTAACATTTAAATAATTAAATAATTAAATATAAATATCCTAATATATGTATTATATTTACTTTAAATATCTCAAATACATATATGTTAATGATATATGTCAAATATCACAATTTGATATTTTATTAATGTGTATTTAATAAAATCAAGTATTAAATACAAATACACATTAATTCAGAAATGACTGTTAGGTCTCGATTGCATGTATTTTTCGTTTAACTGTTAAACGAGTTATAAATAATCGGTATTATTTATAACAGTTACCCTAGTGCTCTACGAGTATATTTCATTAGTGAGACTCTCTAGATTCAGGCATATCCGTCACGAATTCAAATTTTGTGTCCATAATTCACCCACCCATAAATTATGACGAACACGGATAAACTCTCTGAATAATACAGGTCGATGTTAATGTATACATATAATCCCTCTGTCACAGGTATCCGGATTAATCCAGAGATATATGTACAAACGTCAAATCTCTATAGATGTAATTACGTCAACGTTTCTATTAGCAATCTCTCAAATAATAATTAGAACTGATTTCTATAGTGTATCACGGCCCCATGGATTTAACAGATTGCTAATTCCATATTGAATACCTATGCTCAGTACACAGAGCTGAAAGATCTTATCTTGATACACACAGGATATCTTGAGCATCAGTCCACACCCAACGAACAGATGGAGGTCTGATCTAAATAGATCGGTGACGTGACTGCCATCTATGTATGGAGGATAACTCAAATATCCACAGTGGTATCATAAGTCAAAAAATCACTATGCTCACTCAACCTGAGAAGATTCTTATTGACGTTGGTGTGTCATCTATTAAGAATCTTCGGTGAGTCGTTCAGAGTTTATCCGCTATAAACACATACACATCTATACGAGTCTCCAAGACTCATGGTTCACTGAGAAACCATCGGAATTCAAGATTCCAATATACGACGTGTACCAGTCTCAACGGGTTTACTTTACTGGCAAGTAGTGTAAACCTTGACCAGGAATATTTTAAGAATGACAACGTTATGATACATCTCAAGGTCAGTTGCGACGCTTTTACAACAGTATCATAACTAATCATTCTAAGGTCGGTTACATCTTTACAATATAAAAGAATAAGTTATATAAATGAAACTATTCATTTTATTCATAATAAAATGTTACATTAGTATTTACAAGGAAATACATAATAAAATTGGCGCTCAGAGCACCAACCCTAACAAAATCTCCCACTTGTTCTAGTGCCAATATTGATTGTATCTAATACCCATCGACTCCACATGTTTATCAAATAACTTCGGAGGAATGGCCTTTGTAAGCGGGTCTGCTATATCGCCTCTCGACACAATCTCTCGAATGATGTGGTACTTTCGTTCCACATGCTTAGACTTCTGATGCGCCCTTGGTTCTTTTGATTGCGTAATGGTTCCAATATCATCACAGTATAACGGAATCAGATTCTTGATACTTGGGACTACTCCTAATTCTATGATAAATTTCCTAATCCATACAGCTTCTTTTGCTACTTCATAAGCTGCAATATATTCCACCTCTGTGGTGGAATTAGCTGTCGACCCCTGTTTAGAACTCTTCCAACAAATTGCACCGCCGTTAAGGGTAAACACAAATCCTGATGTAGACTTTCTATCATCAAGATCCGATTGAAAATCAGAATCCGTATACCCATTAACTTGCAGTTCTTTTCCTCCATAGATAATAAACTTATCCCTAGTACCTTTAAGACACTTGAGGATATGTTTAATAGCCATCCAATGGTCATTTCCTGGATTGGACTGATATCTTCTTGACACACTAACTGCGAAGTTGATATCAGACGTAGTACATAACATGGCATATATGATGCTGCCCAAACACGAAGCATAAGGTTGATTAGATATTCTAATCTTCTCATATTCTGTTTGCGGACACATATTCTTTGAAAGATGTAAGCCATGTCTGAACGTTATGTTTGCTGTCTTACAGTTACCAAAATTATACCTTTCTAAGATCTTATCTATGTATGTTGATTGGGATAACCCAAGAAGCTTCCTTTCTCTATCTCTATAGAGTTTTATGCCTAAAACATAAGAAGCTTCACCCAGGTCCTTCATGGAGAAATTCTTACAGAGGAAACCATTGACGCCTTGCATCATCCTGATATCATTCCCAATGATAAGGATGTCATCAACATAGAGAATTAAAAATACCACCATACTCCCACTGGCCTTCTGATACATAATGGATTCTTCCAAATTCTTGAGAAAACCAGACAATTTGATTATCTCGTCGAATCAAAGATTCCAACTTCGTGAAGCCTGTTTAAGTTCATAAAAAGACTTCTTTAGTTTGTATACCATGCCCGAGTTTTCGCTGGATGTAAAACCCTCTGGTTGTTCCATATAGATTTCTTCATCAAGAAATCCATTTAGAAAATCCGTTTTGACATCCATTTGACAAATCGTGTAATCATGATATGCGGTAATTGACAACAAAATCCTGATGGACTTTAGCATAGCAATTGGCGAAAAAGTTTCATCGTAGTCGACACCAGGTCGCTGCGAGTAACATTTAGTTACCAGTCGGGCCTTAAAGGTTGCAACCTTTCCATCAGGCCCTCGCTTCCTCTTGTAAATCCATTTACAATCGATAGGAACAATTCATTCGGGAAGCAGAACCAAGTTCCAAACTTGATTCTCATGCAATGAGTCCGTCTTGGATTTCATGGCGTCTTGCCACTTCACGGAGTCGATGTCCAACATCGATTCTCTATAGGTAAAAGGGTCAGTCTCTTCAACTAAGAGAAAATCGAGTCTCTTTTCTTGTATCAAATACAAGTGTTTAGGAGGTCTAGATACCCTTTGTGACCTAAAGAGTGTGTGTGTTGAAGATTCTCCATCTTCTTGAACTACAAGTTCCTCCATTAGTTCGTTGGTTCTAGGTTGTACTTCATCAAGTTTAACATGTCAATGATCAACACCTTCAGCCAAAAATTCTCTTTCTAGAAATTTTTGCGAAGTGAACTACGAACGCATTTCGATGCTCGGTGTCATAGAACAAATATCCTTTCGTATTTGAAGGATATCCAATAAACCTAAACTTCTACCCTCGAGGCAAAAGCTTATTTTGTTGAGCCATCCTGACATAAGCAGGACACCCCCAAATCTTAATATAACTAAGATTCGGTTTCCTACCGGTCCATATCTCATACGGAGTCGTAGGAACAGTCTTAGAAAGAATCTTGTTCAAAAGATGTGCGGCAGTTAAAAGAGAATAACCCTACAAATAATAGGGTAAATCTGTATAATTCAACATCGATCGGACCATATCCAATAAAGTTCAATTTCTCATCTCTCACACTCAATTATGCTGCGGAGTACCGGGAGGAGTATATTGAGCAAGAATCTCATTCTCCTTTTAATAATCAGTGAGCTCTAAACTCATATATTTACCGCTTTGATCAGATCAAAGACATTTAATAAATTGACCAGTTTGTTTTTCAATTTTATTTCGGAATTCTTTGAACGTTTCAAAGGTTTCCAATTTATGTCTCATCAAATAGACATAACCGTATCGTGACAGATCATCATTAAAGGTAATGAAGTATGAAAAATCACTATGAGTAGTTTGACTCATTGGACCACATACATCAGAATGTATAAGTTCTAATAGGTCAGTGGCACGGTGTCCAACACCCAAAAAAGGGGCTTTGGTCATTTTATCTCGAATACAAGATTCGCAAGTTGGATATGGTTCAATGGTGAGATCATGTGTCAAACCATTCTTAACCAATTGGGTTAGGCATTTCACGCCTATATGACCCAACCTCATGTGCCACAGTTTAGTATTATTTATATCAGATTGTATACATTTATTTATTCCAATATTAAAGATATCTTGTGAGGTACGCAATATGTAATGACCATGCTCTCGTTTGGACAACAAATGATCTGAATATTATAACTATCATATAAATACAAAAAACAATTCTTAATATTTACATTATAACCTTCAGTATCTAATACAAAAATGGACATAATATTCGCCACACATCCAGGCATAAAATAGCAGTCATTTAATAAAAGTCTCCCACTGGGTAAGGGAATCTCGCATATGCCCACTGCAACTGCATCCGGAGAGTCGCCACTCCCGAATCGCAACTGCATTTCCCCAGATTTTAGCCGTCTATTTCCCGTCAACACCTGCAATGTATTGCAAATTTAAATAGGACAAGAAGAATCCAAAATCGAATTAGATGTCATAGGTTCACAAGCCAATGAGATATCGATAATAGGAAAAATAAAAGTATCTGATGTCGATACTCTTTCCTTACTTAGTTGTGCAAGATAGTCCGGGCAGTTCCGTTTCCAGTGCCCGACTTTCTGGCAGTGGTGACACTTCTCTTCAGAAGCTCTCTTGGGCTTTACCGTCTTACCTTGCGGAGGAATATTGAAACCCTTCTTCTTCTTTCCTTTTGTTTTTTCCCCTTCGCCTTGGATTGGGAAGAAGCGAAAAGCAAAGTGGGTTTCGGAAGGCGAGTCGGAACTCTATTCCTTAAATCTTCCTCTTCAATGAGAAGCATCTTATGTAACTCACGGTAAGAATAGTGAATGTCATTCATGTTGAAGTACATTACGAACTGGCGATATGACACCGGGAGTGAACCGAGAATAACACTACGACTACGAGTTTCATTGAGAGGGAAATCTCGTCGCCTCAACTGCTTGATCAAATCGATCAAGTGAAGCATATGAGGGCTCACTACCTGCCCATCTTCAAGTTTAGAATGGAAAAGTTCCATCGAAACTCTAAGAACCACGACCTGTTCCTGGTTCATGAACGATTTATGAAGTTGTGTCATCATGCTATATACATCATGCATCTCAAAATAAGTCTTCTTAAGCTCAGAAAAAAGAGAACTCAAGATGAATGATTTAACCCTTAAATCATCATCATTCCATCGCTGGAAAGTCTCATGTTCCTCAGGAGATGCATCTGGTGATATATCAAGCGGTAATGGACCTTCCAAAATATACCCAAGCTTCTCGGAATTGAGGACAATCCTCAAGTCCATATCCCAATCTGAAAAGTTTTTTTGCGCCTTTTAGCTTGTTCGTATCAAACATACGAGCAAATGGATTGGTTGGAGGTGCCGCCATCGCAAATATATCAAATAGACAGCGAATCAATGGTAAGTAGATAAGCAGATAAAAAGATAATAACAGCTTCAAATTATATCATAAAGCATTAACTAGATCATGGATTTTTAATCTAAAAATGTTTCTCCCACTATTTTATGCAATACTGTAATCCCCAAACAGAATACAAAACATGTGATAATCAAATAATAACATAATTGTAAAAGGTGGACCCCATGAATATATTTCAGCTCACAGCTTTGGCACGTTCTCGCCTACGTATATTCATTAGGTAGACAACTCATTGTCAATCACTCAATAGTGACTCCTGGGTTTTCGGTCCCGGTGGTGTCTCATTGTGACAGCTTTGGCACGTTCACAATGAGGCGTACCAAGGTTAAACTTGTCAATGATGAATTCAAGATACTTGCGTAACCTTGACAACTTTGGCACGTTTAAGATTCCGTTTTCGCTTGAATTCACCTAATCTCAAATATATCTGGTATAGATAAATTTCTATCGGTCATATCCTCACAGCTTTGGCACGTTGTCAGATATAGTCGCATAAAATTTATCGATAAGCGGTATTGACAAGACGGGCCAATTAATATGCATCAAATACATATTAAATTAAAAATCTTATTTTAAATAGAGATTTTCCGCAAAGATGTTTATTCTTTATTTAATCAAATTAAATAAATACATGCATGTATTAAAGTCAATATTAAAGTCAACATTGAATTTTAAAGCCATAAACATATATCGAGGTTCCAGAATCAGGCTCGCTCTGATACCATTTTTGTTGGGATTATATAAGGAATTACGGGTTTGCGCAGCGGAGTGCGGAAAACTATTTTTTTTCAAATTTTTTTCTTAGAATAATTAAATAAACTTATTTACTTATTTAACCAATACTTAAAATCTGAAATTTTAACCCAAGATATCATATTTCTTATAATTATAAAATTACCCCCAAAGTTTTGCAAATTAATTATTTTGGTCATTAAAATGTCAAATACATATCTAATTGATTCCAAATCGATCCCAAAATAATTTATACATAATTTACAACCAAACCAGAAATGTTTCCAGATTTACGAAATGCCCAGAAGTTTTCTAGAATTACGAAATCTACCCAGATTTTTAATTAATTGTAATTTGGCCCAATTTGTTCAAAACACATCAAGATCAAATCCAATCAATCCCAAATTTGACATACATCAAATATACATAAAATCATATCATATATATGAAAAGCCTCAAAATTTGAATGGGTTAAGAACCATAATTTCACAAAATACTCAAATTGGACAATTTACATTAAATTGACAAAATTCAACACTTTAATCATCAAATTACCACACCATTCAAGTCTCACCATCATGAAATTAATCAATAAAAATTATAGGGTAATTATGAATGGCTAATTAGCTCTAGAATGTCAACTTTAAATTTCTAATTAATTTATTAAGCTTAATTACAATAATAAGCAAATAAATTAATCATACATGCTTAACATCATCATACAAGCTTCCAACACATTTAAATTACATACTTAAGGATTAGAGAAAATTCTAAGCATCACAAATTAAAGCCTCGACTTATGGAAAAAATTTCCTAATTTAAGAAAGTTGGAAATTACTTACAAATCCAAGAGTTTGTTGATGAATTTCCTTTTTCCTTCAAACTTTTCTCTCAACCTTACTTTGTAAAAAATATTTTGTGAAACTTGTGTAAGTGTGTAATGAAAACAAAACAATTTTTTGTTAACAAAAACACCGAATTTACAACAAAGAAAACCAAATAACAATTATTTTTTATTTTTTTGCAATATCATTGGTACATGTTTTACTCAATTAAAGATAACAAATATCTTACATAAAGTAAAACTACAAATGGACCTATGATATCTAGCCATCATAAAGTTAAAATCATTACTTAAGATATATATTTATTTAATTAAATTAATTAATTATTTAACATTTAAATAATTAAATAAAAATATCCTAATATATCTATTATATTTACTTTAAATATTGAAATACATATATGTTAATGATATATGTCAAATATCATAATTTGATATTTTATTAATGTATATTTAATAAAATCAAGTATTAAATACAAATACACATTAATTCGGAAATGACCGTTAGGTCCCGATTGCATGTATTTTTCGTTTAACTGTTAAACGAGTTATAAATAATCGGTAATATTTATAACAGTTGCCCTAGTGCTCTACGAGTATATTTCATTAGTGAGACTCTCTAGATTCAGACATATCCGTCACGAAATCAAATTTTATGTCCATAATTCACCCACCCATAAATTATGACGAACACGGATAAACTCTTTAAATCATAAAGGTCGATGTTACTGCATACGTATAATCCCTCCGTCACAGGTATCCGGATTAATCCAGAGATATAGATACAAACGTTAAATCTCTATAGATGTAATCACGTCTACGTTTCTATTAGCAATCCCTCAAATAACACTTAGAACTGATTTCTACAGTGTACCACGGGCCCATGGATTTAACAGATTGTGAATTCCATATTGAATATCTATGCTCTATACACAGAGCTGACGGATCCCATCTTGATACACACAGGATATTCTGAGCATCAGTCCACACCCAACGAACAGGCGGATGTATGATCTAAATAGATCAGTGACGTGACTGCCATCTAAGTGTGGAGGATAACTCAGATATCCACTGTGGTATCTCAAGTCAAAGAATCACTATGCTCACTCAACCCGAGAAGATTTTATTGACGTTGGTGTACCATCTATTAAGAATCTTCAGTGAGTCGTCAGAGTTTATCCGCTATAAACACCTACACGTCTATACGAGTCTCCAAGACTCATGGTTCACTGAGAAACCATCGGAATCCAAGATTCCAATATACGACATGTACCAGTCTCAACGGGTTTACTTTACTGACCAAGTAGTGTAAACCTTGACCGGGAACATTCTAAGAATGACAACATCATGATACTTCACAATGTCAGTTATGACGCTTTTGCAACAGTATCATAACTAATCATTCTAAAGTCGGTTACGTCTTTACCATATAAAAAAGAAGTTATATAAAAGAAATTGTTCATTTTATTCATAATAAAATGTTACATTATTATTTACAAGGAAATATATAATAAAATTGGCGTTCAGAGTACCAACCCTAAGACCAAGTTGTGATGGAACCTGCTGGTAGTGAATGTAACCAAGCCTTAGCTCTCTCTTTCAAGGAATATAGAAAAACATGCGGTCTTATTGCTTCTTCAGCTCCTCGATTGTTGTTGAAAGTGCCGTAAACTTCCAGGAAGTTGCTGATATGGGCATTAGGATCTTCAGTTGCATTCCCCCCAAACTGAACTGATTGTTGTATCATCTGGATGCATGTTTTGATGTCACATGTATTTGCTTGTAAATGAGGAAGTATAATAAATTAAAAGAAGCCATCAACCACCGGAATAGTTCTGTCTCGAATAGGAATTGGTGGTGCAATGTCCATAGGTTCAGGTTCCATGTTGATGAGTGTTTCTTGGCCTTCTCGCCTTTCCCTTCTCAACTGTCTGATGGTTCTTTCAATTTCTGGGTCAAGCATGTAGGGTTCTAATATAGGTCCCAAGAATCATGAAATCAAGCAAGAAAACACATGAATACATCAAAGGAATAAGGCGGAATACATACTCACATTGATTGGTTTGATGCTAGGAAGAACAAAACCCATTTTCCTCTTTGTTCAAGCTCGGTTTTGGCCTCCTTGGACTGCTATCATGCTCGGTTTTGGGCTGTCTTCCTCCTTGAAAATTCGGCCATTGAAGACCTCCATGGAAGCTCAAAGCTTCAAGGTTCAAAAGGAATTCCAAGCTCATAAATTCGTTTCCCTATCACCATAATATAACCCAAGGTGTGTGCTAGCACCACATCTTCTTCCTTGCTTCTCATTGATTCGGTCACAACCAGAAATTTTGGAGAAGAAACGGTTCCAAACCGTGAAGAAGAAGGAGGGAAAAGAGAGGGAGAGGAGAAAATCGTGAAGTGAGGAGAGAGAGAGATTATTGAAAAAGAAAAAGTGAAAAATGCTTTTATATTTTCCAAAATAATAAAGCCATATACCACTTTTTCAATTTTCAAAAAAGTTAAAAGCAAAAGCATTAATGCTTTTCAACTACTACATCAATCACTCAAATCAAGTGACAACTTGTCACATCACTCAAAGTGACATTTGATTTGACGCTTGATGTGACTTGCGATTTGACGCTCGATTTGACTTGCGTGCCGTACTCGAATTCGAAATGCAAATGCGCTCGCAAATAATCCCGGGCTCGGGTTCGCTAATTCCAAATTAATGAATTTTTTGTTGCGTCGTAATTAAATGATTACGCCTAGCGAAATCACAATTCACGTCACTAACGAATTAATTCTAAATTAATTCGTTCGCCCGAATTAAAATCTAATTTTAATTCCGCGTCGAAATCCAATTTCGTTTAATATATCAAATATATTAATTTATCGATTAATTCCAAATTAATCGTTCTCTCTCTTTAATTAATATTTTATCCCAGATAAAATATCTCCGTGATTAATCCCAGATTAATTTTCTCTCTCTTCTAATTAATCCCAGATTAATTAAGTGCGAGTCATACGTCATCGGTGAATCTTCAGGAAGCGACCCATGAGATCCCCAGATATGTTGGCAGTAAATACGGTTGTCGGACTATCCGAACACGTAAGTACCTCGTACTACGTTTATACCGATTTACAAGACAAGGTTGGCTTCTAGCAAAACGCCATGCCTACCCAATTCTCCAGAAATATTCTTACAGGAATATATAGATCTGTATCAAGCGTAGTATACCGTAGTATTGTGTATATCAGCCCAGTATCGGATAGTCACGTGCTAGGGCTGGGGCTGGATAAGTGTCTGCCCCGTCCGAAGCACATGTCGGATGTCTGGTAACTAGTCTCTATAATCGGATATACATGACCTTGTCATAATATCCCGATGGCCGGCCAGCACTTAAGAGCACTAATACCGTATCCTGCGTGACATCATCTCCATTATGACTGAAGTGATACTTCCGTCTCGACATCACACCCAATACACTACGACTCTCTGATAAACCCAGAAGTGGTGTACGCAGAACCGGTTAAAGCCCTGTACCACCAAGACCAAAGTCTATCGATTATCGTAAGTATTAGCGATGCAAGTCTCAGGTTAAGACTATACACATCTACCTTGATTTCGGCCTCCCATAGACACATAGTCATAATACCAATGGGATTCCGAGGGGTCTATCCAGAGCGAAGCTGTTTCCCGTACCATCGGTGAAACACAACCTCCTATCGCACTTGCATAAGTATCCTATACTTATATATATGAGAACTATGTCGTTGTGCCCTCACAACGCGCACAAGTGAAATACTAGCCTATTCCGCATTATCGATGTCCTGTCTCGATAATACTACGACTAGGGATATTTAATGATTAATCCTTCGTGGACTGATACTGTCTCATATCATTCTCAATCCAGGAACTAATCATATGGACCTCTCTTCATTTATACATCTAAGGTGATCTAATCACAAATGATGAGAGTACAATCTCCTTTGTCACATAGTTAATTTGCTACAACAACACAATGATCTGTGCAAATAGTGACGCTATGGGTCATTTTGTCCAACAATCTCCCACTTGGCACATAGCCAGTCACTCAAGTGTCTCACACCCGAACTATGTACGGTTGGCTCAAACAGCTGAGAAAATGTTTTCGTCAGCGGATTTGTATGTTTATCTTTTGATGCGATTTATACGATCATCACATCGCCACGATGTATGATCCGAACGAATCAGATGATATAGAAGTATATATCTGGATCGTCGATGAGACCTTCAATTCCTTAGCCTGTGCTGACGCCTAGCTCAGCAGCTAACAGAACTATATCTAATCTTATTAGATTTATTATCGACCCTAATAGCTTCTACTGCTGCTTCAGCTGCAACAACAACCCGCATTTGTTGTTTATTCGGTAACAATATCTTGCTTGGAAGATTTCCAGCTCACTGTACCGTTATTCAAACTATATAGTACCGTTTGTGACTTTTAGTCGTCTTTATCGGTTATAGGAAACTTGCTACAGTGACCCCAGTCACTTTAAGTTCTCCTTCTCCATAGACTAAGACAACATCCTTAGTTCTCTAAGATACTAACGAATGTTCTTAACATTAATCCAGTGACTATCACTCGGATTGGCCTGTTTGTGAATCCATATGCTCAAAGCGTATGATACACCAGGTCTTGTACATTTTTCAATGTACGGTTTCTAGGAGAGTATTTCGAAAGCTAAGCTTTCGCCGATATTTATTTTATGGGAATATCATTTCCAAGAAATGACATATTATCATTATTTTATAGGACAGCCACTGTCAGTGCGCTCCTACTAACCTCTTTATATACACAAGAATTATTTTCGTTTTGAATTAAATCATACACCATTATGATTATATCAAAACGATAATTCTAAGAACCTAATGCTTGTTATAATCCAATCATGGATCGAATAACTTGCATTATCCAAATGGATTTACCGTGGCAACAGGTAAAAGGTTGAATCGTAATCAACACAATGTTGATAACGATACCTTTCCGTTAAAAGCCTAGCTTTATACGCTGGTATGTTGCCATCCATGTATGTCTTCCTAGAAGACTTTTAAGTACCATTAGGCACAATGTCTTGTGGTACATCAACTAGTATCCAAACTGGTTGATATACATGGAATCCATTTCGGATTATACGGCACTTTGCCATAATTAGGGAGTTGATACCTTATATCACTTCTTCATGCGTAGTCAGTTGGTATTCCTCAATAAGATTCACATCTTTATGAGGTTAGATCAGAAACCCATACCCCAGGTTGTTTTCTGACTCTGTCCGACCTGCGCGGTTCTTGTGTATTCGAAGATTAATGGTAATAGTCTCATCCTGGATGAACTATTCATGTTCCATTAAGATTCAGTGCCTTGAACAGTATTACTCCGATTTCCATCGAGTTATACTATCCTCCCACTTACCACTGCATATCGGTATTCCTCTCAGGAAAACCGTATGGTGAGTAACAATCTAATTGTTCTCTTGTGAGGTGTATAAGTACAATACTTATGGTATCCCTAGGATAACCTACATTTGGCACTTATCCTATTTGGGTTTTAGTTTGGTATCATCCAAACATATGCCTAGCATACCCAAATTATCAAGAATGAGAAACCCGGTTTCTATCCCGTTCATATCTAATATGATATCTGTCAAACAGATTATTATGGAACCTTATTCAAAATAAGTTCTTGCACTGTTTAAAGCTTATCCGTTGAAGGAAATGGTAGCTCAGAGCGACTCGTGATTAACCTTATTATGTCTAACAAAATTCGGTTAATCCGTTCGGACACACCGTCAAACTGACGTATTCCGGGAGGAGTCCTTATTTGAAAGAATACTATACTCTTTCATATATACTAGAAATTTATTGCTTAAGTATTTTCAATTACAGTCTTACCGTGACGGTTTAATACTTTAGCCGATCTGTTTATCTATTTCGGGTCGAAACTGTAAAAGTTTCCGATTTGTGTTCTTCAAAAGAAACACATAACCATACGCGATGCCACATCCGTACAGGTCACGAAATATTCATATCCATATCTAGCCTAGCTAGACATGGGCCCACTTACTTCACTATGAAGTAGGGCTAACAGATCGGTAGCATTTACACTTTTACCAAGTAAATAGTGTTTTAGGCACTTTGCCCAAATAGACTAGATTTGTAGACTTTATTTGAATGGAATCAAATCAGTCCTGGTATCCGCTCTTCAAAAGTGCGGATATACGATTCTTGTTTATCAGTGTCCCTGACAACTATGCCACAATTAAGTTTCTTAACTGATCAAATCAGTTTGAGCTATTTATTTGTCATGTAATATATTTGAGATATTATTTATATTCAAAATATAAATCCTGTTATTCACATCTAATGTGTTTATCTCAATATCATCTTTATATAATGAAACACTTTAGTGTTCTAGAATATAAAGGTACACCCGCAGCGGGTTATACACGATATAGAGATAATGTTTCTAGTCAAACTAGCTACATTATAACAGTTTCTAAATTTAAGTATTAACCCGAAGGTAGTTCCTAAATTCAGGTATCTACGGTTAAAACAACGACTTTCGTCCTGTTTCCAATTCGCAGATAAATCTCTATTGAAGTCAGTATCCTGTTCAAAACAGATTCAGAACATCAATATATTTTATGTACCACACTAAGTATTTAAAATCCAATTTCAATACTAGTTGTGAACATAATTATGACAATCATATTTGAAGTCAGAGCCTTGCTCGTCTTCTATTCCTTCTTAGGATATGTCCTTTATCTTCCCAGAAGATTATAATGATTGCCTTTGCCTGTTTCAACACTCCAGAAGCCTTTGGCCAAGCCTCGTGTTTCTGGAATATCGAATTAAGGTGCGCCTTGCGCTACAAGCTTAATATATTATTTTATCAAATAAAATAACCTATTAATTTCCAGGACCATCCTGAAACTTTATTCCCAATTTGAAAATTAAACCATTTAAACACATTTTCCCCAGGATTATGTTTTAAATGTCAATCTTTCAATTATATCTTGATTCTAATAGTCCAACTATTTAATCAACGATTTGTGGTACTATTTATTATAATGATTATAATAGTCCAACTATATAATCAAATATAATTTAAATTAATTAACCTCAATTACATTGATTACTATAATCCAATTATAAAATCAACTGTAAATCGAAATTAATTAATTCAAATATATTGATTAATATAATCCAATTATATATAATCAAATATAATACAGTCCAACTGTTTATTAAAACAACAATTTAAATATTAGTCCAACTAACATTTAATCTAACGACGAAATAATTTGAATGAGCGCGTTTGGCGAGTAATTGAACGAGTATTGCAATTCAATTATGCATAGTTGCCACTATTTTTCGGCGAGCCTCTAACCCTCTGTCGAGTACTCGGGAAACCGTGTTTCCTAGTGGGATAGGATCCCGTTAAATATCACACAATCTTGACTTTGGCCAACAAATTGTATGATAATTAACTAGGTAGATCTCGAAGATCAATTGGATCCCATCCAATTCCTAGATCCAGTAGGCGGATATCCAAATCCTAAACATATATCTTATATATGCCAATACATCCAATGTATTACCTAACCTTTTTCCTCTGAATCAACTAAGCCTTGGCTTTGGCACAACAAACCTAGTGATCCCAGTCAAGCGCGACCCATTGACCATGGAAAGCTTCGTAATCAATGTCGATGGACAAGAAGTGGTCTTGACTTTGGCCAACAAACCACAACTTGGACAAGACACCGATATGGAACAAAACTCTCGTGATTCAAACACATCTTCGACGGACAAAGGGCTTGACTTTGGCCAACAACCCAATGCCAATCTCGGATCTTGAGTAAGAATCACTCAATGGAAGGAAAAACACTTGATATTGAGCGAGGGTTTTTCGCGTGCAATTGGCTACCAATTTATTATCTTTATTAAGGTCTCATCATCATACACCCTTAAACATGCATTCTAAACACATAATAAAGAGCATATGAAATAAAATAATAATGATATGCGGATGGATACTTTACATTGATCCTAGATCAAATCTCTCATTTTCTCTCTCCAAAACTAGCACATGTATTTACTTCTACCCGTTACACTAAACTTCTAAAGAAACCTCATTTACATTGAGGGGAATAGGTGAGAAGAGAATACAAAGAGTATAGAGGTGATAAGGCTGGACACGCAGGTCCAATTAATAAATCAAATTTATTACAAAAATTTCCAAAATTGCCCCACCCGACTAATATCCATCTGATATATATTATTCATGCATCGCAACCATGTATTCATACAAGCATGTTATCAATCAATCTAATCCAATTAATTAATCTGATAATTAGTGATCATCCAATGTTCAAACAACGATTTGATTTTTGCTCGAGTCAAACTCGTTTTGCGAATAAGTACTCAAAGTACGAATTCTTGAATTAAATTAAATTACATAATTAAATCCAATTTAATACGCATTTAATTCTAATTCACTATTTAATTCCAAATTGAATATTACACTTTTATTAACGAACCTTTACGACTTAAATTCCAAATTTAATCGCAACGGGTCTCAAAGCCCGATTAACATCTAATGTTTATTTAATTAAAGTCCAATGGGCTTTTAATTAATTTCTATAAGGCGTGGACTTTTGGTCAACTCGGGTCAAACCGAACAACCAAAATCCAATCCGGGAGTTACCCCATAAGCCTTTAAATTAATTTTGGCCCATTAGGCCCAATTAAATAATTAAGGTCCATTAAGTCATAATTGGACTTTATGGATACGGTTTTAGGCCCAATTGGATCCAACCAAATTTGCCTAAACTCAACTTTGTACAAAAAAGCCCAAAAACCCAATCACAACCTTAAAGGCCCAATTAATTAACTTATAAAATTCTAAATTCCATAATTAATTAACCTAAGTGTAATACACAATTAATTATCCAATTAACATTTCTAAAACATCAATTAGCCTAATTAATCATGCACTTAATATCAAATAGTGTCCAACACAATTTATCAAAATCAAACCCATTTTACATGCTTTTGTTCTCGGCAATTAGGGGTTTTTCCAATCCGATTCGGTTTCAATCCAATTGAATCCACAATCATCATTTCCCAAATCAATTCAACTCATCCAATGAATTAAAATCAAAAACACAATGAATTTCAAATTCAATTGAATTCGGCCAAGCCACTTTAATTTGGGAAAAATGTTCCAAATCAAAATTCAATCAAATTGAACTTCAAAACAACATTACCCAATTGTTAAGTCATCCAATGATCAAACAAACAAAATCACCAAGAAATTTAGGGTTCTTTAATTTCGGCCAACATAAGCAATTTGGGGAAATTCGTTCCAAACACAATTTCAACAAATTGATCCAATCAATCTTAAATTAAACATACTTTAAGCATACTTAATCAATCAATTTAATCAAATCATGCTTCAATTGATTTTACCCAATTTGTCATGCCCAAAATTTAGGGAAAATTGAATCCAATCCAATTTCATGAAATTTATCATACACAACTTCAATTCAACCTCATTCAAGCATACTTCATCAAACAATTCAACCAAATCATGCCTAAATCGAGTTTACCCAATTTTAAACCTAACTTTTTCATGCTTGATCAAAGCTCAAGATACCATTGTAGGGTTCTAATATAGGTCCCAAGAATCATGAAATCAAGCAAGAAAACACATGAATACATCAAAGGAATAAGGCGGAATACATACTCACATTGATTGGTTTGATGCTAGGAAGAACAAAACCCATTTTCCTCTTTGTTCAAGCTCGGTTTTGGCCTCCTTGGACTGCTATCATGCACGGTTTTGGGCTGTCTTCCTCCTTGAAAATTCGGCCATTGAATACCTCCATGGAAGCTCAAAGCTTCAAGGTTTAAAAGGAATTCCAAGCTCATAAATTCGTTTCCCTATCACCATAATATAACCCAAGGTGTGTGCTAGCACCACATCTTCTTCCTTGCTTCTCATTGATTCGGTCACAACCAGAAATTTTGGAGAAGAAACGGTTCCAAACCGTGAAGAAGAAGGAGGGAAAAGAGAGGGAGAGGAGAAAAACGTGAAGTGAGGAGAGAGAGAGATTATTGAAAAAGAAAAAGTGAAAAATGCTTTTATATTTTCCAAAATAATAAAGCCATATACCACTTTTTCAATTTTCAAAAAAGTTAAAAGCAAAAGCATTAATGCTTTTCAACTACTACATCAATCACTCAAATCAAGTGACAACTTGTCACATCACTCAAAGTGACATTTGATTTGACGCTTGATGTGACTTGCAATTTGACGCTCGATTTGACTTGCGTGCCGTACTCGAATTCGAAATGCAAATGCGCTCGCAAATAATCCCGGGCTCGGGTTCGTTAATTCCAAATTAATGAATTTTCCGTTGCGTCGTAATTAAATGATTACGCCTAGCGAAATCACTATTCACGTCGCTAACGAATTAATTCTAAATTAATTCGTTCGCCCGAATTAAAATCTAATTTTAATTCCGCGTCGAAATCCAATTTCGTTTAATATATCAAATATATTAATTTATCGATTAATTCCAAATTAATCGTTCTCTCTCTTTAATTAATATTTTATCCCAGATAAAATATCTCCGTGATTAATCCCAGATTAATTTTCTCTCTCTTCTAATTAATCCCAGATTAATTAAGTGCGAGTCATACGTCATCGGTGAATCTTCAGGAAGCGACCCATGAGATCCCCGGATATGTTGGCAGTAAATACGGTCGTCGGACTATCCGAACACGTAAGTACCTCGTACTACGTTTATACCGATTTACAAGACAAGGTTGGCTTCTAGCAAAGCGCCATGCCTACCCAATTCTCCAGAAATATTCTTACAGGAATATATAGATCTGTATCAAGCGTAGTATACCGTAGTATTGTGTATATAAGCCCAGTATCGGATAGTCACGTGCTAGGGCTGGGGCTGGATAAGTGTCTGCCCCGTCCGAAGCACATGTCTGATGTCTGGTAACTAGTCTCTATAATCGGATATACATGACCTTGTCATAATATCCCGATGGCCGACCAGCACTTAAGAGCACTAATACCGTATCCTGCGTGACATCATCTCCACTATGACTGAAGTGATACTTCCGTCTCGACATCACACCCAATACACTACGACTCTCTGATAAACCCAGAAGTGGTGTACGCAGAACCGGTTAAAGCCCTGTACCACCAAGACCAAAGTCTATCGATTATCGTAAGTATTAGCGATGCAAGTCTCAGGTTAAGACTATACACACCTACCTTGATTTCGGCCTCCCATAGACACATAGTCATAATACCAATGGGATTCTGAGGGGTCTATCCAGAGCGAAGCTGTTTCCCATACCATCAGTGAAACACAACCTCCTATCGCACTTGCATAAGTATCCTATACTTATATATATGAGAACTATGCCGTTGTGCCCTCACAACGCGCACAAGTGCAATACTAGCCTATTCCGCATTATCGATGTCCTGTCTCGATAATACTACGACTAGGGATATTTAATGATTAATCCTTCGTGGACTGATACTGTCTCATATCATTCTCAATCCAGGAACTAATCATATGGACCTCTCTTCATTTATACATCTAAGGTGATCTAATCACAAATGATGAGAGTACAATCTCCTTTGTCACATAGTTAATTTGCTACAACAACACAATGATCTTGCAAATAGTGACGCTATGGGTCATTTTGTCCAACAAAGCGGACAGATTTCAAAGCTTCTGGTTCTTCTCATTTAGTGTCTGAGAACCTGAAACATAAGAAAATAGAAATAATAAATAAAAATAAATTAGGCACAAGTAAAGGTATCTAACCCCAAAATTAATAGTGAGAGATAAATAAGTCCCCGGCAACGGTGCTAAAAACTTGATCGGTGAAATAACTCATGTAATGCAAGCGCACGTATCACTCAAGTAGTAAAAAATGTATCGATCCCACGAGGACTTAATACCTAAGCTATTAATTTATAGAGCCAAATGTTTACGAGTATCTAATAGGTTGTTTGATTGGTTGGTGATTTTAAACTAAAACAAGTAAATAAAACAGTGCGAATGTAAGTGAAAGGAAAATTCAATATTATAAAACTATCTAGGGCTTCCAATATCTTTTAAAGATGAAGTGGTTATCTCATATTTTTGCAATATATCGGTTTATTAACCTGGAATACGAAATTATGCAAAAGCCTCTATCGAAGGTCAGATGCAAATACCAAAATAACTCAATTAATCATATGTCTATGTCAACCAAGTTACCTGAATTCACTAAGATTAAGTTCCAATTGTGGCTACCCCGCCCCGACAGGTATATGTCTATCCTGGAAGGAAATCTATTAAGAGGTATCTAATCCTTAAGGGAGATCGTGGGCTATTAAGTCTAGGGCTGAAACCTAAAATCCCTTCGTCAAGTTCATTTTAATTGACCAGATCAATCTTATTAATGGCCAGTTAACAAGAAGCATTAACCTTAAGACTTAATAAATAAACCTTTATATTACCCAAGTCACAAAATAACCCCTTATAAACCGGTGATATTGGAATTCATCACAACCCCAGATAACAAGTTTAGTTACGACACATATCTATGACTAGTAAAAGCTTAAATAAAGTAAATGACATAAAGTAAAACTTGGAAATTAAAAAGGTAAATAAAGCAATAAAGAAAATGATGGGGTTAGATGATCCACTTTTATTACTTCTATTTTAGATATCTCACTTATTATAATATATTAACTTTGCATGACAATACCAACCGACCATATAGGTGGTATCCTGATTAAGTCAGATTTATGATTAATTCCAACCGACCATAAAGGCGGTATCCAATTTAGTCAGATTAAAATCAATTTAATTAAGTCCAACCGACCATAGATGCGATATCCCATTAAGTCAAGTCTTAAATATTTTATATATTATAATTAAAGGAGATTAATCTAAATATTAGCAATAAAAGCTTAACCTTTCACCCCAGCAGAGGCGAGTTATCTCTTCATACTGAAAAGTAAAAATAAAGACTGAAAATTAAAATAAAGAAAGTACTATTGCATAAAATAAAAAATTAAATATAGAAAGTTGTAAATAAACAAACAAGATACAATCTTATTAGTATTCTTAAGGAAATACCCAGAATAAGGTGTGAATTTTCCTTCTGATTTCAGCTTCAATTTATAGGCAAATTCCTGTCCCCACGCGTCGCGACACAAACCATTTGCGCGTCGCGATGCGCCACTCGTTCAACGTGATGACGACTCGTGTCTGTCGGCCGAATTATTGGCTCGGAGTCGTGACACAGAAGGTTATGCGTGTCGTGATGCTGCGTTAGCAATGACGTGTATTGTCGGCAGCATGGGATGATGACACGTGTCCGTCGTATTTTAGCAAGATTGTTGTGATGTTGACATGTGGCAGACGATGTTAGCAAGTGCGCATGATAACATGTTTCTCTGATTTTAACATGTGTCCGGCTTATGTTAGTGGCGCATGATAGCAGTCGATGCATTTTAACAGACGGCGAATTTTAGCAAACGACACATTTTAGCAGGAAATTTACATTTTTGCCTTTTTTCATCTGATTTTCACTGTTTAAGCCCTGATTTTAATCCAGAGAGCCTTGTTGTTTTATTTATCTATAAAATAACGCAAAACACATCAAAAATATTCACAAAACTCAAGGAACTATACAAAATATTAAGTCAAAAAGGACGGTAAATACTGATATATTTACTACTCATCACAAATCCATCAATTTTTTTACATGTCATCCTAGAAAGTTTACATGTAGCAGAATTCAAATTTTCCTATATTAAATCGGTAAAAGTTATTTTTTCACCAAAAGTAAATGTTAAATATTCTATGACAATAAATTTAGTTAAATTATCATTCCATTGAGATTCATTATATTTAAATAATTTAGTAGAAGAAGAAAAAACTGGACCAGAAGCAGAAAACCTCGTCATTTTTATTTGTGTTGTATCAATCCCAAACTCAGTTTTATGATTACTTTTCATATGACCCGTTATACTTACATACCCACTGGTGAGTGTATATTTTTCCACAATAATTGCAGACATTAGTCTTCTCATCTGTGACATCATTCACTACCAGAGTCAAATATTTTGTCAACATCTAATAATCTCGATTTTTCACTTGATGACTTGAAGTCGTTTCGCCGGTGTGTTGAGTGGTAGCCCCAGCCTCATGAATGTTAGTATGAGATTGAGATAAATATAATTGAGAAAAAAAATAAAGCGATTTGAGATTTGAGAGTATTTGAATATATGATAAATTGAGAGAGTGAAGAAAATAAATTATTTGTGAATTTGGAAAATGAATTAAGGGGATATTTATAGATTTTATTTTTAGTTTTTATAATGCCTAAAATGTCTCTAAAATATAATTGTTAGAAGTGATAATTTATAGATTTTTATTATTTATATTATTATAATCTTAAAAAATTTAAAAAAAATGGAGTGGCAAGACAATCGATGAACCCCAAAATCATCCAGTAACCGCTTCTGTTTTGGGGAGAATGACCTGGGCTGTTATCAGGAACGAGAGCATAGAACTTCGAGTGAGAGAAAATACCACGCTCGGAGAATGGAGTATGAGGAAGCCTCCGGCAAAGGCCAAGAGGATACCGAGGGCCCTTGCGTGATTAGTTCCATTGGGAGATAAGCAGATGGGAGATGAGCACATGAGCAGGTGTTCGAGATGATCAAAACATTAATACATAGCCTCCATTCACAAAGGAGGTATTAGAATTGGAATTCCGGATGAGGTTTTCCATGCTTGCAATATATATCAACAAGGGAAAAACATACTCTAAGTCCCATGTTCACAAGTTCTGAAACTGTAAAACTTAACCGTAACTGAATCAAACAGTATGGTGTTCGGTAACGGTTGAACTATAATTTTAATATTTTTTACCGCAACCGAACCGGACCCATCTGATTCGGTTGCGGTTTGCGGTCCGGTTAGCCAACGGTTTGGTTGGTCAATGGTTCGATTATACTTCGGTTACGGTTTAAAACCACAACCGTGTGCATGTCTATGCCAACTGGTGGAAGGGTCTTCGGTATGAGACCTATGTCAGTAAAGGAGGAGGGATTGACGATGTCTCTATAGTGACCCGCAAATTGGGATGGAAGTTTCACTCTCGCCTTGACCTCATGGCGAACTTTTGGAGGGTCACTTCAGTAGGCTATAAAGGGTGCAAGTATGTCCGTTTATGTGGTTTCCCACAAACTAAATAAATTCACTATTGAGGGAGATTTATTTGAGGAGAAATTCCCAATTTTATCCTTCAAATGAAAACAACCGTCAACATATTTCTACTTGATAAGCAAGTTTGGATATTATTTCACTCATATGTTGGACAGTTATGACCCATAGCGTCACTGTTTGTAAAAACATTGTGGTTTTGTACAAATTAATTATGTAGCAATGGAAATTGCCTTTTATCATTTCGTAATTAGATTACTTAAATGTGTGAATGATGAAAGTCCTTATGATTAGTTCCGGATTGAGATGATATGAGACAGTATCAATCCACGACGGTTTAATCATTAAATATCCCTAGTCGTAGTATTATAGAGACTGGAGATCGATAATGCAGAATAGACTAGTATTGCACTTGTGCATGTTATGGAAGCGTAACAGCATAGTTCTCATGTATTTAAGTATTGGATACTTATGCAAGTGTGGTAGGAGGTTGTGTTTTACCGATGGTACGGAAAACAGCTTCCCTCTGGATAGACCCCGCGGAATTACATTGGTAGTATGACTATGTGTCTATGGGAATCCGCATCAGGGTAGGTGTATTCTGGGCTTATTGAGAATCGTAGTGTATTGGATGTGATGTCAAGATGGAATTATCACTTCAGTCATTGATGAGCGGAAAATATATCAATATTTACCGCCCATTTAACTTAATATTTTGTTTAGTTTCTCGGGTTTGATGAACGTTTTGATGTGTTTTAGTTTATTTTGCAGATAAAATAATATAGGGTCTCAATGAAATCATTTAGGACGAAATATGGGTCAAATAAGGGAAATTATTGGACTTGATATTTTAATTTTGGAGATTGGAAATTTGAAAGGGCGTTTTTGACAATGTGCAGTTTTGGAAATTCCAATTTTGCACATCTGTCGTAGTTTGGACATAACGTTTTACTCCGATATCGGATTGAGCTGATTCAAGTGCCAGATTAAAGAAGACTCAAAGATCTACAACTTTAAAAGACAAAATATTTTCGAATTCTGAAGATTTCATGACCGAAATTGATGAACCATCCAGAAGTGTGTTGTGTGTAATTATTAAAGTCATTTTCAAAGCAAAAAAATAAATTAATAAATAAATAATAAAATTATCAAATCACCACCAAACATGATAAGCAATTAGTGGAGCAATTAATAATGGATTTGGTGGAGTAATTAGTGGAGAAATTAATAATGGATTTGGTGGAGAATTTGATGGAGGCAAAATTTTGCCTATAAATACCAAGTCCTTTTATTTGTAAATTTCATAATTTCTTTTTGAAATTCCTAAAGAATAAATAAGAAGATTGTATCTTGTTTGTTTATTTAAAGATTTCAGTAATTAATTTCCGCTTTCGCACTTTCTTTTCTTTATTTTTCAGTTTTTACTTTCCGCAATTTACTTTTACGCACAATCATTTCCTTTCTTTACTTTTGCAGTTTTTATTTTTCAAGCAATGAGGAGGTAATTCTCCTTTACTGGGGTGAAAGGTAAAGCTTTTATTATTGCTATTTAGATTAATCTCCCTTAATTATAATATATAAACTATTTAAAACTTGACTTAATGAGGATACCGCTATATTGGCCGGTTGGTAATTAATTATAAATTGGTTTTAACCTGACTAAGTATGGATACCGCCTGGTTGGTCGGTTGGTAATTAATTATTAATTTGACTTAATCAGGATACCGCCTTTATGGCTGGTTGGTAATTATCACGTAAAATTAATATATTATATTAAGGGAGATATCTAAAATAGTAGTAATAAAAGTTGATCCTCTAACCCCAGCATTTTCTTTTATTGTACTTTTACTTTATTTAATTTCAGTAATTTACTTTTCAGCAATTTACTCTTCAGCAATTTACTTTCAGTAATTTACTTTTTTTTTTTTACTTTTTACTTTTTACTTTTACTTTTTACTTTTTTTTTACTTTTTAGCAATTTACTTTTCAGTATTTAATTTTCAGTATTTTACTTTATGTATTTTATTTTATTTAAATTTTTACTACCCGTAAATATGTGTCGTAACTAAGTTAGTTATCTGGGGTCGTGATGAAATCCAATATCACCGGTTTATAAGGGGTTAGATTAAAGCTTGGGTAATATAAAGGTTTATTTATTGAGTCTTAATCTTAATGTTTTTTATTAACTGGCTATTAATAAAATTGATTAGGTAAAATTAAAATGAACTTGGAAAATGGATTTTAGGTTAAAGACCTTAGACTCAATAGCCCACGATCTTCCTTGAGGATAGATAACCCTTTAATAGATTTCCTTACAAGATAGGAATATACCTGTCGGGCGGGGTAGCCATAATTGGAACTTAAACTTAATGAATCCAGGTAATTTGGTTGACATGGACATATGGTTCAATTGGGTTATACTAGGTATTTGTAATCGACCATCGGAAGAGGCTTTTACATAATTTAGTGTTCCAGGTTAATAAATTAATATATTACCCAACTGTAAGATAACCACTTCATCTTTAATAGATATTGGAAGGATTCACAACCCTGGATAGTTTTATAAATTTGAATTTTCTTCAATCTACTTTCAAGAAATTTTATTTACTTGTTTTAAGTTTTAAAGTCACCACCCAATCAAACAATCAATCTATTAGATACTTGTAAACATTTGAACTCATAAAAAATTAATAGCAAAGGTTTTAAGTCCTCGTGGGATCGATAATTTTTATACTACTTGAACGATACGTACGCTTGCGTTATACGCGTGTGATTACACACCGGTCAAGTTTTTGGCGCCGTTGCCGGGGACTTATTTATCTTTTACAATTAGTTTAGGGGTTACATACATTATTTGTATCTAATTTCTTATTATTGTTGTTTTCTTGTGTTTCAGGTTCTCAGAAACTACATGAGACGAACCAGTTTTTACTATTTACCATGAGGAGGTAACTTCCCCAGCTAGGGTGAAAGGTAATTCTTTTACTATTGCTATTTAGATTAATCTCCCTTAAATATAATATATTCACTATTTAAAATATTGACTTAAAAAGGATACTGCCAGATTGGTCGGTTGGTAATTAAACTTTCTTACCGCCTATATGGCAGGTTCATGGACAAATCTTTTTACCGCCTTAATGGCTGGTTGGACTTAATTTGACTTAATCAGGATACCGCCTATATGGCTGGTTGGTAATGTTATCACAAGTTTATATATTATATTATGGGAGATATCTAAATTAGTAGTAGTAAAAGTAATTCCTTTTACCTTAGCATTTTATTTTATTGTAATTTACTTTTCAGTATTTTACTTTACCGTATTTTTACTTTATGTCTTTTATTTTCAAGTTTTTACTAGCCCTAGTTATGTGTTGTAACTAAATTAGTTATCTGGGGTTGTGATGACTTTTATATCACCGTTTTATAAGGGGTTAGATTATAGCTTGGGTAATATAAAGATTTATTTATTGACTCTTAATCTTAATGTTTTTTCATTAACTGGCCATTAATAAAATTGAACTGGGAAACTTAAAATGAACTAGACATAGGGATTTTAAGTTTAAGACCTTAGACTCAATAGTCAACGATCTTCCTTGAGGATAGATAACCCTTTAATAGATTTCCTTACAGGATAGACATATACCTGTCGGGCGGGGGTAGCCATAATTGGAACTTAAATTTAATGAATCCAGATAATTTGGTTGACATAGACATATGGTTCAATTGGGTTAAACTGGGTATTTGTGTCTGACCATCGACAGAGGCTTACACATAATTTAGTGTTCCAGGTTAATAAATCAATATATTACCCAACTTTAAGATAACCACTTCATATTTAAAATGATATTGGAAGAAATCACAACCCTAGATAGTTTTTAATATTGAATTTTCTTAAAACCTACTTTCGAACAATTTTATTTACTTGTTTTTAAATTTAGAATCGTCACCATTTCAAATCAATCAAACAACATGTTAGATACTAGTAATCATTTGACCTCATAAAATCAATAGATTAGATATTAAGTCCTAGTGAGATCAATATTTTTATACTACTTGAACGATACGTGCGCTTGCGTTATATGCGTGTGTAAGCACCGATCAAGTTTTTGGCACCGTTGCCGGGGACTTATTTATCTTTTACTATTTGTTTAGGGGTTAAATAAGTTACTTGTATCTAATTTCGTTTTACTTATTGTTTTTTTTTTCTTATGTTTCAGGTTCTCAAAAAATTCATGAGATGAACTAGAAGCTTTGAACTCCGACCGCTTGACCCGGAAATTGAAAGAACCATCAGACAGTTGAGAAGGGAAAGGCGAGAAGGCCAAGAAGCTTTAGTCAACATGGAACCTGAACCTTTGAACGTTTCACCACCAATTCCCATTCGAGACAGAACCATTCCGGTGGTTGACAGACTCATTTCTTGCATTGTACTTCCTCCCTTACCAGCAAATGCGTGTGATATCAAAACATGCATTCAGATGATTCAGCACTCAGTTCAGTTCGGGGGGAATGCAACTGAAGATCCTAATTCCCACATCAGCAACTTCCTGGAAGTTTGCGGCACTTTTAATTACAACCGAGAAGCGGAAGAAGCAATGAGATTCCGAGTTTTTCCATATTCCTTAAAGGACAAAGCTAAAGCTTGGCTACATTCACTACCAGCAGGTTCCATCACAACTTGGAGCACTTTAGCCACCAAATTTCTTGCAAAGTACTTTCCACCAGCCAGAACCGGAAAACTGAGGAATGACATCACATCCTTTGTACAACAAGATTCAGAATCCCTCTGCGAAGCTTGCGAAAGGTACAAAAATTTGCTCCGGAAATGTCATCACCATGAGATTCCAAAATGGCTTCAAGTCCAAACAGTCTATAATGGACTTTCTGGAATAATGAGAACCACAATCGATGCTGCTGCTGGAGGAGCTTTAATGGAAAAAGAAGAAGATGAAGCCTGGGACCTAATCGAAGAAATGGCCAACAACAATTCTTTGTGGCCAACAGAAATGAGCATGATCCAAAGAATTGCAGGAATTTATGAAAGTGGAGCCAATACAGCAGTCAACGCAAAGCTAGATCAGATATGCAAATTTATGGAAACTCTTACCACTGGATCCACAAGTTCACCATATGGAGGAGCACCAGAGTCGAACCAACTTGAAGAAACGGTGAATTATGTCAACAATTCCAACAGATAGGGGAGCAATCCTTATTCCAACACTTACAACCCAGGGTGGAGGAATCATCCCAATTTTTCATGGAGCAACAATTCAGGCCAACAGCAGAACTATCCACCACCTGAATTCCAGCAACAGAACAAAAGCCAGGAGCAGGCAAATGAATCATGATTAACAGAAGTATTGACCCACTTGAAAAAGATATAAGCAAAACACGACTCTCAAGCAGCAAGATATGATGCTATGTTTCAATCCCAAGCAGCATTAATTCAAAGTCAATCTGCTTCTATTAAAGCACTGGAGAATCAAATGGGACAACTGGCAAATGCTCAGAGTTACAGACCGCCAGGTACCCTTCCTAGCAACACAGAGCCAAATCCAAGGAACATGGGGAAGGAGCAATGTCATGCCATCATGTTAAAAAGTGGTACTGAAATCAACAAAGATGTTGGAGCCAAAACAGCTGTTGAGGAAGTCGCAAAAGAAACAAAGCAACAGATGGAGGAAAAAGAAGCAAAGGAAAAAGAACAAATCATTCCACCTCCACATTTTCCTCAACGTCTTCAGAAGAACAAATTGGACAAGCAGTTTTCTCGGTTCCCGGAGATCTTCAAAACGCTGCATATCAACATTCCATTTGCAGAAGCGTTGGAACAAATGCCCACCTATGCCAAATTCATGAAAGATATTCTTTCACGAAAATAGAGATTGGGAGATTACGAGACAGTAGCATTAACAGAAGAATGTAGTGCCATCATTCAGAGGAAAATTCCCCCGAAGTTGAAAGATCCTATCAGTTTCACTGTTCCTTGCGTCATAGGAGAACATAACTTTGGTAAGGCTTTGTGTGATTTAGGTGCGAGTGTTAACTTGATGCCTTTTTCTATTTTCAGGAAATTACAGATTGGAGAAACAATGCCAACTTCAGTCTCACTGTAACTTGCTGATAGAACGCTCGTATTTCCAAGAGGCGTAGTTGAGGATGTGCTGGTCAAGGTTGACAAATTCATTTTCCCAGCAGATTTTATTGTCCTTGATATAGAGGAAGATGCAGACGTGCCAATCATCCTTGGGAGACCATTTTGGGCTACAGGTCGAACCATTATTGATGTATAAAAAGGAGAATTAACCATGAGGGTACAGGACCAAGAAGTAACATTCAATGTTTTCAAGGCCATGAATTTCCCAGATGATGAAAAGAAGGAGGAATGTTTCAAACTCGATGTGATACACAGTACCATTCAGAACTCCAATGCAATGCAAAGTTCTACTGACAAACTTAAAACATTTCAATTGCCTGTGGAGCCTAAAGATAAAGCGTCTTTTGTACTGAAGGAGCCAATTCTTGCACTACAAGCAATAGAAGAGAAAAAGTTCCACCAGCTCAACGAATTGGAGGAATTTCACAATCAGCCTTTTAATGATGCCAAATTGTACAAAGAAAATGGCAAGAAAAGACATGATGAGAAGTTAGTGCGCATACAACTTGAACCAGGGCAGAAGGTACTGTTAAACAAATCAAGGTTGAAATTCTTCCCATGGAAGCCAAAATCACGGTGGTCAGGTCCATTTGTGATCACCAAATTTTTACCAAATAGAGCCGTTGATATACATGATCCTGACGCTAACAAAACTTTCAAGGTTAAAAACAAGCGTGTCAAGCACTACTGGGGAGAATCATTTGAGCGACAAAAAAAAAGTGTTACACTTTCAGATCCAGCTTAACGTTCGAGAAGTCAAGTCTGGCTGACGACTTTAAACTTAGCGCTAGTAGGGAGGCAACCCATGCAATTTGTGTATATATTGTGATTTGGTGTGTTTTATTTTTGTGTGTTTAATTTTTGCAGGTTTAGTCATTTCAAGATGGAAGATGCTCTCACAAATATTCACAATCAATTTCTTTCTCTCCCTCAAAAATCTCTGATGAAAGTTTACAAAGCTCACTTAGAACGGATGAGACTACTGATGATCAAAGGTATTCCTACTGACATTCGTTGGTTAATTGAAGCACGGGTCCGATTGGCATGTGAGTCTTCTAACTCTTTTATTTCACATCTGTCTGGCTTAGGAAAGAGCACATATGTTAAAAAGAGAAGAGCCAAAAGAATGTGTGTTTGTTATAAATGTGCTCGCATATTTTGTAATACTCGTTGTCGTTCTTTAGGAATGGTGTCCGATAACCGCGAAGATAAGATTAACTTCATTAGGGATGGCTTGAGTAAGGAGTCTTTGGATGACATATCTAAATCTCTTGAGACGCATCCCAGTGGATGTGTGTATCATGAAATTCGCATGTTATATGCACAATTCCAAAAGGAAAGACAATTGTTAAGTCTCGGGAATCTGACTCAAAAAGACCCTGTTTGCCAATTTATAAGAAAATTGGATGGGAAGCTTGTCCCTGACGCATAAACGTCAATCAAGCCGTTACGTTTCTTGTAAATATTATATCTCTTCTTTGTACAATATTTACCGCCCCTTTAACTTAATATTTTGTTTAGTTTCTCGGGTTTGATGAACGTTTTGATGTGTTTTAGTTTATTTTGCAGATAAAATAATATCGGATCTCAATGAAATCATTTAGGACGAAATATAGGTCAAATAAGGGCAATTATTGGACTTGATATTTTAATTTTGGAGATTGGAAACTTGAAAGGGCGTTTTTGACGAAGTGCAGTTTTGGAAATTCCAGTTTTGCGAATCTGTCGTATTTTGGGCATAACTTTTTACTCCGATATCGGATTGAGCTGATTCAAGTTCCAGATTAAAGAAGACTCAAATATCTACAACTTTAAAAGACAAAATAATTTCTAACTCGGATGATTTCATGCCTGAAATTGATGCACCTTCCAGAAGTGTGTTGTGTGTAATTATTAAAGTCACTTTCAATCATTTTCAAAGCAAAAAAATAAATTAATAAATAATTAATAAAAATTATCAAATCATCACCAAACATGATAAGAGATTAGTGGAGCAATTAATAATGGATTTGCTGGAGCAATTAGTGGAGCAATTAATAATTGATTTGGTGGATGATTTGATGGAGGCAAAATTTTGCCTATAAATACCAAGCCATTTCATTTGTAAAATTCATACTTTCTTCTAAGGAATTCCTTAAGAATACTAAGAAGATTGTATCTTTTTTGTTTATTTATAGCTTTCAGTAATTAATTTCCGCTTTTGCACTTTCTTTTCTTTACTTTTCAGTTTTTACTTTCCGCAATTTACTTTTACGCACAATACTTTTCTTTCTTTAATTTTCAGCATTTACTTTTCAGCAATTTACTTTTGCACTTTCTTTTCTTTACTTTTCAGTTTTTACTTTCCGCAATTTACTTTTACGCACAATACTTTTCTTTCTTTAATTTTCAGCATTTACTTTCAGCAATTTATTTTCAGCATTTACTTTTCAGCAATTTACTTTCAGCAATTTACTTTTCAGCATTTAATTTTAAGTATTTAATTTCAGCATTTACTTTCCGTCATTTAATTTTCAGTATTTAATTTTCAGTATTTTACTTTATGTCTTTTATTTTATTTAAGTTTTTTTTACTACCCGTAAATATGTGTCGTAACTAAGCCAGTTATCTGTGGTTGTGATGAAATCCAATATCACCGGTTTATAAGGGGTTAGATTAAAGCTTGGGTAATATAAAGATTTATTTATTGAGTCTTAATCTTAATGCTTTTTCATTAACTGGCCATTAATAAAATTGAACTGGGAAACATAAAATGAACTAGACATATGAATTTTAAGTTTAAGACCTTAAACTCAATAGTCCACGATATTCCTTGAGGATAGATAACCCTTTAATAGATTTCCTTACAGGATAGAAATATACCTGTCGGGCGGGGGTAGCCATAATTGGAACTTAAACTTAATGAATCCAGATAATTTTGTTGACATAGACATATGGTTCAATTGGGTTAAAATGGGTATTTGTGTCTGACCATCGACCGAGGCTTACACATAATTTAGTGTTCCAGGTTAATAAATCAATATATTACCCAACTTTAAGATAACCACTTCATCTTTGAAATAATATTGGAAGAAATCACAACCCTAGATAGTTTTTAATATTGAATTTTCTTAAAACCTACTTTCGAATAATTTTATTTACTTGTTTTTAAATTTAGAATCATCACCATTTCAAATCAATCAAACAACCTGTTAGATACTAGTAATTATTTGACCTCATAAATTTAATAGATTAGATATTAAGTCCTCGTGGGATCGATATTTTTATACTACTTGAACGATACGTGCGTTTGCGTTATACGTGTGTGTTTACGCCGGTCAAGTTTTTGGCGCTGTTGTCGGGGACTTATTTATCTTTTACTATTAGTTTAGGGGTTAGATACGTTACTTGTATCTAATTTATTTTTACTTATTGTTTTTGTTTTCTTGTGTTTCAGGTTCTCAGAAACTTCATGAGACGAACCAGAAGCTTTGAACTCCGACCGCTTGACCCGGAAATTGAAAGAACCATCAGACAGTTGAGAAGGGAAAGACGAGAAGGCCAAGAAGCTTTAGTCAACATGGAACCTGAACCGTTGGAGGTTGCACCACCAATTCCCATTCGAGACAGAACCATTCCGGTGGTTGACAGACTCATTTCCTGTATTGTACTTCCTCCCTTACCAGGAAATGCATGTGACATCAAAACATGCATTCAGATGATTCGGCAGTCAGTTCAGTTTGGGGGGAATGCAACTGAAGATCCTAATGCCCACATCAGTAACTTCCTGGAAGTTTACGGCACTTTCAACTACAACATAGTATCAGAAGAAGCAATGAGACTGCGAGTTTTTCCATATTCCTTGAAGGACAGAGCTAAAGCTTGGCTACATTCACTACCAGCAGGTTCCATCACAACTTGGAACACTGAACATACACCAAATTTCTTGCAAAGTACTTTCCACCAGCCAGAACCGGAAAACTGAGGAATGACATCACATCCTTTGTACAACAAGATTCAGAATCCCTCTGCGAAGCTTGGGAAAGGTACAAAGATTTGCTCCGGAAATGTCCTCACCATGAGATTCCAAAATGGCTTCAAGTCCAAACATTCTATAATGGACTTTCTGGAATAATGAAAACCATAATCGATGCTGCTACTGGATGAGCTTTAATGGCAAAAGTAGAAGATGAAGCCTGGGACCTAATCGAAGAAATGGCCAACAACAATTCTTTATGGCCAACAGAAAGGAGCATGATCCAAAGAATTGCAGGAATTTATGAAGTTGGAGCCAACACAACACTGAATTCTAAGCTGGATGTGATTTGCAAAAATCTGGAAACTCTTAACATAAAAGTTAATGGTGGATCCACAAGTTCACCATTTGGAGGAGCACCTGAGTCAGAATCTTTCAACCAACATAAAGAAACGGTGAATTATGTCAATAATTTCAACAGACAGGGGAACAGTCCATATTCCAACACCTACAACCCAGGGTGGAGGAATCATCCCAATTTCGCATGGAGGACAAATTCAGGGCAAATGAACAATCCACCACCTGGATTCCAACAACAGAACAAAAGCCAGGAACAGGCAAATGAACCAGGAATAACAGAAGTGTTGACCCACTTGAAAAAAATAGAAGCAAAACACGACTCTCAAGCAGCAAGATATGATGCTATATTTCAATCTCAAACAGCAAGATATGATGCTATGTTTCAATCCCAAGCAGCATTAATTCAAAGTCAATCAGCTTCTATTAAAGCACTGGAGAATCAAATTGGACAACTGGCCAATGCTCAGAGTTACAGACCGCCAGATACCCTTCCTAGCAACACAGAGCCAAATCCAAGGAACATAGGGAAGGAGCAATGTCATGCCATCATGTTAAAAAGCGGTACTGAAATCAACAAAGATGTTGGAATCAAGGCAACAACAATTGAAGATTTTCCAAAAGAAACAAAGCAACAGATGGAGGAAAAAGAAGCAAAGGAAAAAGAATAGATCACTCCACCTCCACCTTTTCCTCAGCGTCTTCAGAAGAATAAACTGGACAAGCAGTTTGCTCGATTCTTGGAGGTGTTCAAAAAGCTGCATATCAACATTCCATTTGCAGAAGCGTTGGAACAAATGCCCAGCTATGCCAAATTCATGAAAGACATTCTTTCACGAAAGCGGAGATTGGGAGATTATGAGACAGTAGCATTATCAGAAGAATGCAGCGCCATCATTCAGAGAAAACTTCCCCCAAAGTTAAAAGATCCTGGCAGTTTCACTGTTCCTTGCACCATATGAGAACATGACTTTGGTAAGGCTCTGTGTGATTTAGGTGCTAGTGTTAACTTGATGCCTTTTTCTATTTTCAGGAAACTACAGATTGGAGAAACAATGCCCACTTCAGTCTCACTACAACTTGCTGACAGAACGCTCGTATTTCCAAGAGGCGTAGTTGAGGATGTGTTGGTCAAGGTTGACAAATTCATTTTCCCAGCAGATTTTATTGTCCTTGATATGGAGGAAGACGCAGACGTGCCAATCATCCTCGGGAGACCATTCTTGGCTATAGGTCGAACCATTATTGATGTACAAAAAGGAGAACTAACCATGAGGGTACAAGACGAAGAAGTAACATTCAATGTTTTCAAAGCCATGAATTTCCCAGATGATGAAAACAAGGAGGAATGTTTCAGACTTTATGTGATACATAGTACCGTTCAGAACTCTGATGAAAGACAAAGTTCTACTGACAAACCTAAAGCATGTCAATTACCTGTGGAGCCTGAAGATAAAGCGCACTGCGTACTGAAGAAGCCTATTCTTGCACTACAGGCAATAGAAGAGAAAAAGTTCCACCAGCTCAACGAATTGGAGGAATTTCACATACAGCCTTTTGAGGATGCCAAATTGTACAAGGAAAATGCAAGGAAAAGACATGATGAGAAGATAGTGCGCATACAACTGAAACCAGGGCAGAAGGTACTGTTAAACAAATCAATGGGGAAATTCTTCCCATGGAAGCCAAAATCACGGTGGTCAGGTCCATTTGTGATCACCAATGTTTTACCAGACAGAGCCGTTGAGATACATGATCCTGACTCCAACAAAACTTTCAAGGTTAAAAACAAGCGTGTTAAGCACTACTGGGGAGAATCATTTGAGCGACAAAAAGAAAGTGTCACACATTCAAATCTAGCCTAACGTTCGAGAATTCACGTCTAGCTGACGACTTTAAACTTAGCGCTCGCAGTGAGGCAACCCATGCAATTTTTGTATATATTTTGATCTGGTGTGTTTTATTTTTGTGTGTTTAATTTTTACAGGTTTAGTCATTTCACGATGGAAGAAGCTCTCGTAAATCTTCACAAGCAATTTCCTTCTCTCCCTTAAAAATCTCTGATGAAAGTCTACAAAGCTCGCTTGGAACGGATGAGACTACTGATGATCAAAGGTATTCCTAATGACATTCGTTGGGTAATTGAAGCACGAGTCCGATTGGCAGGTGAGTCTTCTGACTCTTTTATTTCACATTTACCTGGTTTTGGAAGAAGCACCTATGTAAAGAAACGTAGAGCTAAACAAATAGGTGTTTGTTACAAATGTGCACGCTGGAATTGCAATACTCGTTGTCGTTCTTTAGGAATGGTGTCAGATAATCGCGAAGATAAAATTAAATTCATTAGGGATGGCTTGAGTAAGGAGTCTTGAGATGATATATCCTTAACTCTTGAGAAGCATCCCAGTGGATATGTTCACATAGCCATTCGCAAATTACATACACAATTCCAAAAAGAAAGACAACAATTAAGTCTCGGGAATCTGACTCAAAAAGACCATGTTTGCCAGTTTATAAGAAAATTGGATGGGAAGCTTGTCCATGACGCATAGACGTCAATCAAGCCGTTACTTTTCTTGTAAATATTATATCTCTTTGTCTTTTCTTAATAATCGTGATTTGTTTTGTTGTTTTCTTTTATTTTCTCCGACAGGATCCAGACCTTTTTTACTATCACGATATTATTTCGCTATTAATCGTCATCTGGAAGATACTTGTGCTATTTTTACTCACCCTTTTAAGGTACTATAAATTCAGCCCGTCATTGCACTTTTGAAGGCATCCAGAGTTGAGAAAGAAATACATATAAAAAATGGAAGCCACTTCAAGAAGACGAGTTGAAAACATCTGTGTGTTTTACGGTAGTAGTGTTGGTGTTAAGCCACAATACGTAGAAGCAGCACAAGAATTGGATCGAGTCTTAGCTGCAAGAAATATGCACTTAATATATGGCGGAGGCAATCTTGGACTTATGGGATCGTTTCAAAAGCTGTACAGGAAGGAGGCAGTCATGTTTTGGGAATCATCCCAAAACCCTTGGCAGAAGCAAATCTTATTAAACCATCAAACGGAGAGGAACTGATCGTGCCAGGTATGTCTGAACGTTTGGTAGAAATGATTAACCGTGCTGATGCTTTTATTGCTTTGCTAGGTGGCTTGGGTACATTGGAGGAAATTTTTATTGTGCTATCTTGGGCGAACCTGAACATACACCAGAAACCGCTTGGACTGTACAACGTTGAAGGATTTTATGATTTTCTTTGTGTGTTTCTTGATGATGCTCGGAGAAATGGGTTCGTGTCAAAACCTATGAAAGAACTCCTCTTCACTGCCATAACTGCTCCGGATCTAATTGACCAACTCTTAGCCTATGAACCACAAGTTGACCTTATCCTTTCAAAGATAAATTGGTCTGAAGACGGTCGTGGTAAGAGGCGTCGGATTAATCTGGATCTTAACCTTTAATTTCCTAGAATTTCAGCTAACCAGATATTATCTTCTAAACTCTTCTTCTACTGTTTAAGACATTGGGGACAATGTCTCATTTAGGTTTGGGGGAGGGAATTAGTTGATCAGTACTTTATTTAGAGTTTGTGTGTTGTTTTTATTTTTAGTCCAAAATTTTTCGAAAAATACAAAAAAAAAATTGAAAAATTTTCAAAAATTACAAAAAATATTTTGTGTTTTTGTATTTTTATTTTGACTAAAAGGGTAAAATTGATAAGAGATAGCTGAGTAAGGAGTTTCCACTCCTGAGACGTATCTCAAACCTATTTCGGAACAAGTTAATTTTTATTTATTTCATTTTAAATTATTTAATTTGTAAATTCTCCATAAAACGGACTAAAATGGATCTTCATATGTTCAATTAGCAAATATTATCAACATAAATAATAACATACGGACATGAGCTAAAATTGAAAAGTTTGTAATATTCAGTGCTCTAGTTTAATTGGAGGAAGCATCTCAAAAAGTGATGGAGTAAAAAAAAAAAAAAAAAAAAAACATCTGAGATCCGAGTTATTAAGTCTGTAAGGGTGTTTAAACACCTAATGCCCTAAAACCAACTGGTTTGGGAGTCACTGGCCCAAAGCTCGCTACATGGATCAAGGATGTTGCAAAAAAAAATATATATATCTGAAGTCTGAGTAATTAAGTCCGTAGGGGTGCCTTAACACCTAGTGCCCTAAAGCCAACTGGTTTGGGAGCAACCGACCCAACACTCGCTACATAGATGGAAGATATTGTATATAAATAAAAAATAGAGAAAAATCAAAGAAAAAATCTGAAAAATCAGAAAAATTATTCCATTGCTACAAAAAGGTGTGAAATCTGATAGAACTTTAGGACAAAAATATTACTCTCTTATCAACTGCACTTATGACTGTTGTGGGCAAAAATGAGTTGATTAATATTTTGTCGACTGTGTATATGGAGAATGGTAAAAAAAATCGGAGAATTTACTTATTCGGTAATTTAGAATGAAACAAAACAACTATTGATTTGGAGTAGAAGTTTCACCTGATTAGTCACTAACTTCTTTATTATATTTTCTCTTGTCTTTTTGCTTTTGTGTGCATTAGTTTCACTACCTTTTTACTTTTGTAAAACGTTTGTGGGTATCGTTGCTGTAAGCCCTCACGAGACTATAACTCGTCCACTAGGGACACCTAGGGGTTTAAAGGCTTGTTGCATATGCTAAATGCAACTGTGATCCCTACGAAAGTGGCTTATTTTAATTTTAATTGTTTCTTATATTTTATTTTATTGTTTTGCTCGAGAACTAGCAAAATGTTAGGTTTGAGGGTGTGATGAGCGGAAAATATATCAATATTTACCGCCTCTTTAACTTAATATTTTGTTTAGTTTCTCGGGTCTGATGAACGTTTTGATGTGTTTTAGTTTATTTTGCAGATAAAATAATATCGGATCTCAATGAAATCATTTAGGACGAAATATGAGTCAAATAAGGGTAATTATTGGACTTGATATTTTAATTTTGGAGATTGGAAACTTGAAAGGGCGTTTTTGACGAAGTGCAGTTTTGGAAATTCCAGTTTTGCGTATCTGTCGTATTCTGGGCATAAATTTTTACTCCGTTATCGGATTGAGCTTATTCAAGTTTCAAATTAAAGAAGACTCAAATATCTACTGCTTTGAAAGACAAAATAATTTCGAATTCTGATGATTTCATGCCCGAAATTGATGAACCATTCAGAAGTGTGTTGTGTGTAATTATTAAAGTCACTTTCAATCATTTTCAAAGCAAAAAAATAAATTAATAAGTAAATAATAAAAATTATCAAATCATCACCAAACAAGATAAGAGATTAGTGGAGCAATTAATAATTGATTTGGTGGATGATTTGATGGAGGCAAAATTTTGCCTATAAATACCAAGCCATTTCATTTGTAAAATTCATACTTTCTTCTAAGGAATTCCTTAAGAATACTAAGAAGATTGTATCTTTTTTGTTTATTTATAGCTTTCAGTAATTAATTTCCGCTTTCGCACTTTCTTTTCTTTACTTTTCAGTTTTTACTTTCCGCAATTTACTTTTACGCACAGTACTTTTCTTTCTTTAATTTTCAGTATTTACTTTTCAGCAATTTACTTTCAGCAATTTACTTTCAACATTTACTTTTCAGCAATTTACTTTCAGCAATTTACTTTTCAGCATTTAATTTTAAGTATTTAATTTCAGCATTTACTTTCCGTCATTTAATTTTCAGTATTTTACTTTATGTCTTTTATTTTATTTAAGTTTTTTTTACTACCCGTAAATATGTGTCGTAACTAAGCCAGTTATCTGGGGTTGTGATGAAATCTAATATCACCGGTTTATAAGGGGTTAGATTATAGCTTGGGTAATATAAAGATTTATTTATTGAGTCTTAATCTTAATGCTTTTTCATTAACTGGCCATTAATAAAATTGAACTGGGAAACTTAAAATGAACTAGACATAAGAATTTTAAGTTTAAGACCTTAAACTCAATAGTCCACGATCTTCCTTGAGGATATATAACCCTTTAATAGATTTCCTTACATGATAGACATATACCTGTCGGGCGGGGGTAGCCATAATTGGAACTTAAACTTAATGAATCCAGATAATTTGGTTGACATAGACATATGGTTCAATTGGGTTAAACTGAGTATTTGTGTCTGACCATCGACAGAGGCTTACACATAATTTAGTGTTCCAGGTTAATAAATCAATATATTACCCAACTTTAAGATAACTACTTCATCTTTAAAATGATATTGGTAGAAATCACAACCCTAGATAGTTTTTAATATTGAATTTTCTTAAAACCTACTTTTGAATAATTTTATTTACTTGTTTTTAAATTTAGAATTGTCACCATTTCAAATCAATCAAACAACATGTTAGATACTAGTAATCATTTTACCTCATAAAATTAATAGATTAGATATTAAGTCCTCGTGGGATCGATATTTTTATACTACTTGAACGATATATGCGCTTGCGTTATACTTGTGTGTTTACGCCGGTCACCCGCGAAATCACATTGGTAGTATGACTATGTGTCTATGGGAATCTGCATCAGGGTATGTGTATTTGGTCTTAACCTGAGACTTGCATCGCTAGTACTTGCGACAATCAATACGCTTTGGTTTTGGTCGTCCAAGACTTTAACAGGTTCTGTGTACGCCTCTTCTGGGCTTATTGAGAATCGTAGTGTATTGGATGTGATGTCAAGACGGAAGTACCACTTCAGTCATATGGAGATGATGATCACGCAGGGATACAAAACTCGTTCTCTAAAGGTTGCAACCATCGGGATAATATGACTAGGTCATGATTATCCGATAACAAAGAGACTAGTTGCTTGTAATCCGATATATGCTTCGTACGGGGCAGATATTATTCCAACCTCAGGCCTTGCATGTGACATCCGATACTGGATCGCTATACTCAATACTACGTATTCTACGCCTGATATAGATCGTATATTCCATTAAGAATATTTCTGGAGAATTGGGTAGGCATGGCGCTTTGCTAGAAGCCAATCTTGTCTCATAAATCGGTAAAAATGTAGTACTTGGTATGTACGTGTTCGGATAGTCCAACGACCGGATTTACTGCCAACATATCCAGGGATCTCTTGGGTCGCTTCCCGAAGATTCACCGATGACGTATGATATCAAGCATAATTAATCTGGGATTAATTGCGGAGAGACTTTATCTGGGATAAAGTACTATTTGAAGAGAGAGAAAGATTAATTTGGAATTAATCGATTAAATAATATATTTGATATATTAAACGAAATTAGATTTCGACGCGGAATTAAAATTAGATTTTAATTCGGGCTAACGAGTTAATTTAGAATTAATTCGTTAGCGACGTGAATAGTAATTTTGTTAGGCATAATTATTTAATTAAATTCGATTTAATTACGTCGCGACGGAAGTTCGTTAATTTGGAATTAGCGAACCCGAGCCCGGGAGTGTTTGCGGGCCCACTCGCATTCGGAATCGAGTGGGGCCCACGTGTCACATCAATTGTCACATCACTTGTCACTTTAAAGTAGCTTTATTGTGATGTGTTTTGGTGAAGTTGTTGGTAACTTATTCAACACTCCAAAGTCATAACTTGATGGACTTTTACCAAACATGGATTTGGTATATCAATTAATTGTTTTTTGAAAAACAATTTACACAAGTCATTCTTGCTCTCTCTTGACCGAAAATGATAAGCATTTTCTTCTCTCACATTTCTTGTTCTTGACCGAAAATTGTGAAGGAAGAAATAGAAGAATTTTGTTGCAAAATTTTTCATAGAGCTAGCACTAATCAATGAATCATACAAGGTGTTAGGGAAACTAATTCAAGAGCTTGGAATCCACAAAAGCTTGGAGCTTGGACAACATTTCTTGAAGAAGTACCTTTGCCGAATCTTGGAGCAATTTTTGTTGTTTGACGCATCCATAAACCGATCAATGTAAGTGTGTTTCCGCCACTCTTCTTTGTAATTCATTCACATTTTATGCTTGATTTGATCTTGGGATTAAACCTAGAAACTCAACATCCTAACCTTGGAATCTGGTTCAAATGACTGAAATATGATATCAAATTGCTCATTGCTGAAGGTCATTATTGTTGACTTTCTAAACTCTATGAACTATATGATGGCCCGTGAATTCATTTGCACTCCTTTATGTTTTTTTTAGTGTTTGCTTCAAAACTTTGTAATATATTATCTATTTACATCATTTGGCAGTTTGCTCCATCATGTTGCGATGATAACCCCACTACTCATGCCAAGCAAATGAAATGCACGGTATTGAGACACTTGGATTAATACCCGTGGCTTCGCTAGGGGCACGAAAATTTCTGTACTCATCGTCATGAGATGGGAAGAAATTATAATTTGGAATATAACATTTTTTTTGTCCTAACAACGGCGTGGTATTTGTAACCTATATATATTAAGTAAAGGGTGAAATTATTTCAATTTAAAATTTTTGGGTGGGTTTGGATCCATATAAACAAAAGAATCTTGAGAGTCTATGGCTTCAGAGTTGATCTTTCATATGCCATCAAAGTGAACAATATCTGATTAGTTTGGGTCAGGACGTCACAAATGGTATCAAAGACGGATTCCAACAAGAAGTATGCCAACGAGGATGTTGGGAACCAAGAGATAGATTGCAGAATCTTATATTGATGATAAGGATATTGGTGATGTCATTATAAGTGTTGAACTCCCTCAATTAGTTGGAAACTTTTTGGCTAGACTTGAACCCATGTCAAGAACAAAATCATGAGGGGTCATGGCTTCGAAGTTGAACCACTATGGGTCACCAAAACAGACAATATTTGATTAGTGTATGAGATGTATTGAGTGATACAATAGAAAATCAAGATTACAGTGAACAGTGAAACAAGAATAGCAGTAGAAGCAGCAACCAGTAGGCAATCGGCCAATAATTTACCAAGAGCCAATGCACGAAAACACAATCAGGAAAATGAGAGCACCAAGTTAGAAATCGAAATCCGTGGTCAAGACTTGAAACACAGCAAACGAGCAAACAACGCAAAGACGTGCACGAAGCATTGTACCAAATTTCGCTTCCCATGGGATAATATTCCGGTGCAAGAAGGACCAAAAAATACGGCTTGATCTCCAAGATATAATGGCACTATCATAAGGTTGTACTACTGAGTAAGAAATTTTAGAACCCAAAAAAAAAAAAGAACAGATGATTTATTAGACGAGAAGAGTTCTTAATTTTTTTATATAGTTTCTTTTTTAGTGTGAATGTTCTTTATATATAGACAACCCCTTACCTTAAGCCTTCTTTAATAAGGATTAGTATTTCTAAATTGCAATCATACATGGAATCTATTTTAAATAATTCAAATCACAAAAGGATTTAATAATTTTAAATATAATTTCATACAAAAACAAAATTCTAACTTAATCCAAAAAAAGAAAAAAGAAAAAAAAAAAAGTTAAGCCTATAAAAAAAAAAAAAAAAAACTAGCTAATCCCGAACATGGGATCCTTGCAAGTGAATTATTGGGCGTGAGCACCCATTTGAAAGGATTTTGGATTGGGCTTGTCTTGTGCGAGTGGGATTCCCCTATTTAGACTTGGTTATCCCTCCATATATGATTTCAATATATAAATGTAGGTGTTCCTAGAACATGACAAGGATCTCTAATCATGATATGTGTGTGAATACTCAAAGAAGTTGCGGAAAAACTTACATTGAGCGAATTTGATGGAAGTATGAAGTTCAAAATTTTTTTATGTTGGTGAAGAGCTCCAAGTCCTTTCTTTCTGTTTCAAACTTTAGGATTGGTTTCCCTATCACCTTGAATGACTCATTGATAGTGCTAACTTGAAGAAATTTTGAAGCAAAATTTCTAAGTGAGGGGGGAGGGTTCTCGGCTTTTACAAGAGAAGGGAGAGAGAATTTTTTTTTTTTTTGATTTTGTAATGTGTATTTGATTTTCAAAAATTCAATTACCTTTTACCAAAATCAAGTTTGATATATGTTATTCCAAAATGACAAAGTGTATTCTACAAGTTACCAACAAATCCACCACCAACTTCTATCACCAAAAAGGTGACTAAAGTTGACTTATGATGTAAGTTGGTGGGCCCCACTTTAAATTCAAAATTCAAGTGGGCCCGCTTAAGACACTTCAGGCTCGGGTTCGTTTAATTCCGAATTAACGAATTTTTCATTGCGATATTATTATTAAAGTCGCTTACGAATTAATTCTAAATTAATTCGTTTGCCCGAATTAAAATCGAATTTTAATTCCGTATTGAAATCTAATTTCAATTAATATATCGAATATATTATTTAATCGATTAATTCCAAATTAATCATTCTCTCTCTTTTATTAGAATTTTATCCCGGATAAATTCTTGCAGCAATTAATCCTAGATTAATTTTCTCTCTCTCTCATAATTAATCGCAGATTAATTCTGTTCGAGTCAAACGTCATCGGTGAATCTTTGGGAAGCGACCCATGAGATTCCTAGATATGTTGGTAGTAAATCCGATCGTCGGACTATCCGAACACGTGCGTACCCCGTACTACGTTCTTACCGATTTACAAGACATGGTTGGCTTCTAGCAAAGCATTGTGCCTACCCAATTCTGCAGAAATATTCTTTTAAGGAATATATAATCTTTATCAAGCGTAGTATACTAAGTATTGCGTATTACAATCCAGTATTGGATGTCACATGCTAGGCCTGAGGCTCGAATTGTGTATGCCCCGTACGAAGCATATATCGGATCACTAGCAACTAGTCTCTTTAATCGGATAATCATGACCTTGTCATATTATCCCGATAGTTGCAACATATTTGAGTATTAGTTCTGTATCCCTACGTGATCATAATCTCCATATGACTGAAGTGACACTTTCATCTTGACATCACACCCAATACACTACGATTCTCAATAAACCCAGAAGAGGCGTACACATAATGTTGGACATATATGACCCATAACAACACTATATTCTGTACAAATAGTGATGCTATGGGTCATATATGCAACAATCTCACACTTGGCCTATAGCCAATCACTCAAGCGTCCAACACCTGAACTATGCACGGGTCGCTCAAACTTCTGCTGAGAAACAACTTTCGTCAGTGGATTTACAAGATTATCATCTGATGCGATTTATTCGATCAGCACATTGCCACGATGTATATCTAACGAATCAGATGAAATTAGTCGAAGTACATACTTGGATCATTGATGAGACCGCGGTTCTTTAGCCTGCGCTGTAGCCTAGCTCAGCTACTAACATAACTAGTCCTTATCCAATTAGGAATTTTATAGATCCAAAAATGCTTCTTTTGCTGCCTCAGCTGCAGTAATTTTCCGCACTTGTTGTTTATATGGCAACTGTATCTTGCTTGGAAAATTTTCAGCTCACTGTTCTGTTATTCAAACTATATATGTACCCTTATTGTGACTTACAGTCATTTTTATCGGTTTGGAAACTTGCAGTGGTGAACCCAGTCACCTCAAGTTCTCCTTTCCCCATATTCTCAGAAAGCAACATTGGTTTATCCAAGATACTCAATGATATTCCTTACATCAATCTAGTGACCACCACCTGGATTGGCCTTATAGCGTCTACATATGCTCAAAGCATATGAGACATCAGGTCACGTACATATCAAAACGTACGAACACTGATAGAGTGTCAGCGGCTTTCTAGATCTATCCCAGTAGATCTTTATTCTTAGAATAAAGCATGCTTCTCCCAGGTATTCCATGGAGAATTTTAATGAAAGCCAAGCTTTCACCGATTTTAATATGGGAATATCATTGCTTAGAAACAATACATCATCAACTTATAGGACATTCTTTGTCAGTGCGCTCCCACTAACCTTCTTATATACACAAGAATCATATTCGTTTTGAATAAAATCATATACTATTATGATTACATCAAAATGCTGGTTCCAAGAACGCAATGTTTGCTTCAATCCATAAATGGATCGATTCAACTTGCAAACCTTGTTTGCATCTTTTGGCACGATGAAACCATCAGGACGTTGCATACATCCTCCAAAAAGTTTCTGTTAAGGAAAGCGATTTTGGCGTCCAGTTGTCATATTTCATAAACGAAATATACAATTATAGCAAGCATTATCCAAATGAATTTAATCATGGTAACGGGTAAAAGGTTTCGTCGTAATCGACACTATGTCTTTGACGATACCCTTTCTGTACAAGCCTAGCTTTGTACATTTCATGTTGCCATCCATGTATGTCTTCCTTGAAGACTTATATAGTACCAATAGGCACAATGCCTTCTGGTACATCAACCAGTATCCAAACTTGGTTGATATACATGGAATCCATTTCGAACTTCATGGCACTTTGTCATAAAATGAGTCGATACCTTGTATCACTTCCTCATACATAGCTGGTTAATTATCCTCAATGAGTTTAACATCTATATGAGGTGAGATCAGAAACCCATACCTCCCAGGTTATTTGCTGACTCTCTCTGACCTACGCGGTTCTTGTGTATTCGAAGATTATTGGTACAATTTCATCCTTGATAAACAGTTGGTGTTCCGTGAGGACTCGGTGCCTGGAACAGTATTACTCTGATTTTCATCGAGTTTTAGTTTCCTCCCACTTACCACTGCATATAGGAATTCCTCTTAGGAAAACCGCATGGAGAGCAACGATTACATTGTTCTCATGTGAGTTGTATAAGTAATATACTTTGGTTTCCCTAGGACAACCTACAAATAGACACTTATCCAATTTGGGTTCTAGTTTGGTACCATCCAAATATTTAGTGTATGCCCAGCATTCCTAAATCTTCAGGAATGAGAAACCCGATTTCTTTCTTGTTCATATCTAATATGAAGTCTGTCTAACAAATTTTAACGGAACCTTATTCAAAATAAGTATTGCATTGTTCAATGCGTATCCCGTGAAGGAAATTGGTAGCTCAGAGCGACTCATCATTAACCTTACCATGTCCAACAAAGTTTGGTTTCTCTGTTCGGACACACCGTCAAATTGAGGTGTCCCGGGAGGAGTCCACTATGAAAGAATACCATACTCTTTCAAGTAATCTTGAAACTCATATGTTTAAGTATTTTCTACTACGATCCAATCGTAATGTCTTAATACTTTTGCCCGTCTGTTTTTCTATACTTCGTGTCGAAAATCTTTGAATTACTCAAAAGTTTCTGACTTGTGTTTCATAAGATACACATAACCATAACGCGATGCCACATCCATAAAGGCTACCAAGTATTCATATCCACCTCTAGCCTAGCTAGACATGGGCCCAGTTACGTCACAATGAACGAGGGCTAACAGATCGGTGGCACTTGCACTTTTTACCTAGTAAAAGGTGTTCTAGGCACTTTGCCTAATAAACTAGATTCGTAGACATCATTTGAATTAGAATCAAATCCGTCCTAGTATCCACTCTTCGAAAGTGCGGATATACGAGTCTTGTTAATGTGTCCCCGACAACAATGCCACAAATAAGTCTCATTAGATTTACTCAATTTGAGCTATTTGTTTGTCATGTTATATGTTTGAGATTCATTTATATTCAAAATATAAAGACCATTATTTACATCTAATGTAGATATCTCGATATCATCTTTATAAACAAAAACACCCGGTGTTTCGGAATATAAAGGTATAACCGCAACGGGTTAAACTAGATACAGAGATAATATTCCTAGTCAAACTAGATACATTATAACAGTCTCCTAATTTAAGTATATGCCCAAAAGGAAGTTCCAAAACTTAGGTTTCTACGGTTAAAATAGCGACTTTCGTCCTGTTTCTGACTCGCAGGTCGATCTCATCTGAAGCCAGTCTCCTGCTTATCAGCAGATCCCGCACATCAGTACATATATTCATGTACCACATCTAGTATCAAAAATCCAATTTTAAACAAGTAGTGAACATGTTTATAACAAACATTCTTGAAGCCGGAACCTTGTCCCGCCTTCACTTCCTTCATGTCTGCCTTGTCCATACGGCAGTCACACTTCTAGTGATCCTGTTTGCCACAATTTAGGCAGACAACTTGGGATATGTCATCTTAAGAAGCTCTGGCTATGCATAACGGATTGAGCACTAAACTTATCATCACAATGAGTCTTTCTAAGCTCATGCTCTACTATTCGTTCAACTCCCGGCTCAGGACCGAAAGGTTTTTCTATCAAATAGAATAACTTCTCAGCTCCCAGGACTATCCTGAAGTTCTATTCCTAATCTGAAAATTAAAGCCGTTAAAGACATTTTCCCCAGGATTATGTCATTTGACGCTAATCTTTCAGTATTCTTGATTGCTATAGTCAAACTATCCAATCAATGATTTCGGGTACAATTAAATATATTGATTACTATAGTCTAACTATATAATCAACGATAATTGATCGGTTACATTCAAATATATTGATTACTATAATCCAATTATATAACCAACCACAAATGAAGTAGTTTGAATACAGTCCAACTGTTAAATTAAAACAATAATTGAATATTAGTCCAACTAATATATTTTACAATTAATGACGAAAAATAAAATGAGCGCGTATTGGCAAGTATCTAAACGAAATTGCAAATTTAATACTTGCCTCCCACTAATTTTCGACGAGCCTCTAACCCTCTGTGGAGTACTCAGGAAACCTAGTTTTCTAGTGGGCTAGGATCCCGTTAAATAACACACAACCTTGACTTTGGCCAACAAGTTGTATGCAACTTAACTAGGTAGATCTCTAAGATCAATTGGATCTCATCCAATTCCTAGATCCAGTAGGTGGACCTCCAAGTCTGAAACATATATCCAATATATGCCAATATATCCAATATATTTCCTAACCTTTTTCCTCTCAATCAACTAAGCCTTGGCTTTGGCTCAACAAGCTTAATGATTCTAGTTAAGCGTGACCCATTGACAGTGGGAAAGCTTTGTAATCTAGGTCGATGAAAAAGAAGTGACATTGACTTTGGCCAACAAATCACAACTTGCCCAAGACGTACGATATGGAACAAAGCTTATGTGATTCAAACACATCCACGATGGACAAATGTCTTGAATTTGGCCAACAAACCAATGCCAATCTTGGATCTTGAGAGAGAATCACTCAATGGAAGGAAAAACGCTTAATATAAAAATGAGGATTTTTGTCGCTAGTTGGCAACCAATTTATTATCTTTAATTAGGTCTCATCATTCACCATTAAGCATGCATTCTAAAAGCATAATAAGGCGCGATTAAATTAATAATGATATGCGGATGGATATACAACAAATTGTTCCTAGAACAAATCTCTCCATTTCCTCTCTCCCGCTAGCACTATTCATCCTTCTACCCAATTACATAATACTTCTAAAGAAACCTTATTTACGTTGAGGGGAATTGGTGAGAAGAGAAATACAATGAAAAAAGAGGTAATAGGCTGGACACGCAGGTCCAATTTAATAAATTCTAAATTTATTACAACAATTTCCAAAATTGCCCTCACTCTTCTAATATCCATCCGATATACATTATTCATACATACATCCAAGTATTCACACAAAGCATGTTATTCAATCAATCTAATCCAATTAATTAATCTTTAAATTAATGACCATCCAATATTCAAACAATGATTTGATTTGCGTGAGTCCAACTCGTTTAAGAATAAATACTCAAAGTACGTATTCTTGAATTATATCGAACTATAATTTTAAATCCAATTTAAATTGTATCCAAAACTAATTCATATTTAATTCCAAATTAAATAATTACACTTATTTATGTGCCTTTAAGACTTGGATTCCAAATCCAATCTTAATAGGTCTCTAAGGCCCAATTAGTATCCATAGTTAATTTGTACAACAACACTATGTTGGAAAAGAAATTGCTCTTTTATCATTTGTAATTGAATTACTCGGATATATAAATGATAAAAGTCCTTATGATTAGTTCCGGATTAATAAGATATGAGACAGTATTAATCAATAAAGGTTTAATCATTAAATATCTATAGTCGTAGTATTATCGAGACTGGACATCGATAATGCGGAATAGACTAGTATTACACTTGTGCGTGTTATGGAAGCGTAACGGCATAGTTCTCATATATTTGGGTATTGGATACTCATGCAAGTGTAATATGAGGTTCTGTTTACCGATGGTATGGAAATGGCTTTGCTCTGGATAGACCCCTCAGAGTCCCATTGGTAGTATGACTATGTGTCTATGGGAATCCGAATCAGGGTAGGTGTATTTGGTCTTAACATGAGACTTGCATCGCAAATACTTGCGACAATCAATATACTTTGGTTTTGGTTGTCCAGGGCTTTAACAGGTTCTGTGTACGCCTCTTCTGGGTATACTGAGAATCGTAGTGTATTGGGTGTGATGTCAAGAAGGAAGTATCACTTCAGTCATATGGAGATGATGATCACGCAGGGATACAGAACTAATACTCTAAGTGCTATAGCCATCGGGGAAGTATGACTAGGTCATGACTTTCTGATCGTAAAGAGACTAGTTGCTAGTGATCTGATATATGTTTCGTACAGGGCAGACACAATTCCAGCCCAAGGCCTAGCATGTGACATCTAATACTGGATCATAATACGCAATACTACTATACTACGTCTCACAAAGATCATGTATTCCGTAGTAGAATATTTCTGGAGAATTAGGTAGGCACGATGTTTTGCTAGAAGCCAACCATGTCTTGTAAATCGGTAAGATTATGGTACCGGGTACGCACGTGTTCAGATAGTCCAATGACCGTATTTACTGCCAACATATCCAGGGATCTCTTGGGTTGCATCCCAAAGATTCACCGATGATATTTGACTCGAACAATATTAATCTGGGATTAATTAAGAGAGAGAAAATTAATCTGAGATTAATTATGGTAAGAATTAATCTGGGATTAATTATCAGAGAAATAATTAATCTGTGATTAATTACGTCGAGAATTTATCTGGGATTAAATTCATCGAGATGAGAGAACGCGATTAATTTGGAATTAATCGGTAAAATAAATTTAATAGTTAAATTATATTTTACTATTTAATTTATTTAATTGGGCTAAAATAATATATTAGATATATTAATTGAAATTTGATTTTAATACGGAATTAAAATTGGAATTTAATTCAAGCGAACGAATTAATTTGGAATTAATTCGTAAGCGAGTTCCGTAATAATTTTGCGAGGTATTATTATTTAATTAAATTAGATTTAATTATGTTGCGACGGAAAATTCGTTTATACGGAATAAACAAACCCGATCCCCAAGTGTGTAGTCTCACCCAACTTGAATTTTGAATTAAAGTGTGGGACCCACCAACTTACATCACTAGTCAATCTAATTGATGGAAGTGGTTGTGAGTATTAAAGGAAACTTTTACAACGCACTTTGATTTTGCCTTTTTGGTAAAAAGAAAAGGAAACACATTTAATGAATTTTTTGAAAATTCATTATTGCAATCTCTCTCTCCTTGGCCGAGAAGTGAAGAGGCTACTGTTTTTTTTCTTTATCAAAAAGGCCGAAAGAAAAAACATTGTGTTTACTCTCTCAATTGGCCGAATAAGCCAAAGCTAATGGCCTCTGATACACATTTTATCCTATGATTCATTAATTGACAGAAGGCAAAAAAATCTTACTTTTCTTTTAGAAAGAAAAGGCAAAATGCCTCTGCAACTTGAAAATGCCAAAATGGCATTTAGCCTTTATTTATGTAGAATGGCCGAATGGCCTCTTTACCAAAAGGTGCCGTTTGCATCCTCTCTCCAGGCGAATTGTTGCTTCTCTTGGAGGGCAAAATTCAGCCATTTTTATTCTTGCTAGCATATATGTGAGTCAAATGAAGGTGATAGGGATACTCAACCATGAGCTTGGAAGCTTCAACATCCATAAAAGTTTTGAACTCAACCAATCAATGTAAGTCCTCCACATCTTATTTTTGATTTTATTCACACACGAATCACGCTTAGAGATCCCGTGGCATGTCTAGGACACTTACACAGAATCTGTTAAAGTCTCGGATGACCAAAACCAAAGCGTACTGATTTTCGCAAGTATTAGCGATGCAAGTCTCAGGTTAAGACCAAATACACCTACCCTGATTCGGATTCCCATAGACACATAGTCATACTACCAATGGGATTCTAAAGGGTCTATCCAAAGCGAAGCTGTTCCCATACAATCGGTAAACAGAATCTCCTATTACACTTGCGTGAGTATCCAATACCCAAATACATGAGAACTATGTCGTTACGATTCCATAACGCGCACAAGTGTAATACTAGCCTATTTCGCATTATCGATGTTAAGTCTCGATAATACTACGACTATGGATATTTAATGATTAAACCTTTTGTGGATTGATATTGTCTCATATCTTATTAATTCGAAACTAATCATAAGGACTTTTATCATTTATATATTCGAGTAATCTAATTACAAAATGATAAAATAACAATTTCCTTTGTCACATAGTTAATTTATACAAAAACCACAGTCTTTTAAAAATAGTGATGTTATGGGTCATAATTGTCCAACAATAAACCCTTTAAGACTTCTTTTTTTCCAATGTGGGATGGTTAGTTATCACATCCTAGGAAATCCAGAACATGACTGGCGGGAGAGAGTGTTACCATCTCTATAAGCCTCTGACATGAACATGCACAACGTGTCATGATCTATAAATGAATTGTCTGATTTTGAATATATGCATGTCTGATATACAACTACACATGAATTACATGAAACATACTAACACAATACGATCTATACTTGTAAATATCATTCAACCTCGTGGCCTATCATGACAGATATACAAACAAGTAGATCATTGATATCGTGTTCTTAATGACTGCAACTGGTATCCATCTCTCTAAAGCTTGTCCTCTATATGCATAAAATCCTACAACACAAAAATTGAATAGTGAAAGGAGTAAATCGTACTAACGACTTAGTGAGTGAACAATATAATTGACACATAAAATAACATAACTAAACTAATGAGCATATTTCAATGTAAAATGACGGAACATAAACTTATAAAGTCATGGTCATATGTCATAACACGCATGTAGACTTAACTTGAACATTAAGAATATAAAACATACACTTGAACACGTGATTCTTGATCCTTGAAATATAGATAAATCTTGTAATATGAACCATAAATTGTACTTCTTGGGACATACCTATAATTTATGTATTGTAACTGTGGGCCATGAAACATGAGATCTAAATTGTAAAATATAAATTGAAAACATGATACGTGAAAACTTACGTTGTAAACATGACACTCGGAAGACATTAACTGTGGACTGTAACCATGAAGCGTGACTTAGAAATCATGAAACGTGGGCCGTGATTCATGACATGGAAACTGTAAACCTGATATATAGGTTATATAATGTGACTTGTAAATCATGACACGTGAAATGTAATTCATAAACTACAACTGAAACCATTAGTTGTAACTGAGAAACATGAAACATGACTGAAATCGTAACGAGTAAACTACAAATCGTGGAACTTAAAATAAAAACATGTAACATGACCTGCAAACCATGATTGTAAACTGTAAACATGTCTACATGTTGTAAACATGGTCTGAAAACTGTAAATATGAAGTATAAACTGTAAACTATCGGCTGTAAATTGAAATCGTAATTGTAGATGAACTGTAAATTGAAAGTCGTAAACTAAAAGTATACATTTTATACAGTTGTTGTGCAAACAACACCAGTATCGTGACATGGGGCATGGAATCGATTCAGTAAAGTCATAATATGTTACTATAAATCATGAACTAATGTATGTATTGAGTTATACATACAATGCTCGTATGTAACTCATTAACTATTTTAGAATAAGTATGAGATGAATGTCGTCTGAGCAGATTTTCCTAACCAATACCTCTATAATGGAAACACACAAGCTAGAAATGTAAATTTTAAATATGTGTCATTTAAACATAAATTGAAAATATGTATACATGACTGGTGAAGACATGGACTGTAATCATGTAAACATGCGATGCAAACTAAGAACATGGGCTGTAAACATGAAATCTGATTTGAATATCACGAAACATAATTTGTTTAACATGAAACGTACATCACAAATTATAATATATAAACTGTAAGTTAGGCATATCACAACTGTAATAACTTGAAAACATAAAAAAGGAAATATCATCCACTCACATAACCGACGTCCTAATGCTCACGTGCTCGAGTGGAACTGGATGGATTCTCCTACGAAGAATCTTTAAATCATTTGAACAAGGTATAATTAGTATACATAAGTATTTACGGTTTCTAAACATGCGCATGAATAATTCATGTGGCCCTTCTGGCATAGAAGCTTATGGCTTTAACTGATATCTTACAACGTGACTTTAGGCTGAATGGGACACGCCCTGAAATTTACTTTCGTGTCACAATGCCCATTCTGAGTCGTGACGTGGCCAAGGTAAAATTTAAGATAAAATATTGCATGTGGTGGTGCGTTGTGACGCGAGGCCTTGTATGTTGCGATACGAGGCTTTATGTATTGCTACTTGGGTCTGATTCCAGGCTTGTTCATAGATTCACCATGCTGCAACTACAAGGGAAAAATCCAAACACCCTTATCCAGAGAAAAACCAAGACCACATAATACAACATATTACTTCACATGTATCATGAACTATTACACCCATTTCAAGCACCTAAGCTCATGGCAACAATAAGCCCATAGCATAAGTTTATGATCTAACTAGATCCATGCATAAAATTATGATAATCAATATAAATCATGCTAAATCAACACTCAAATCAACTTTCTCTTGCATCATAAACATAAATGTAGCTTGAATTTCATAGGTTCTAAGATAACTCTAGACATCATGCTTAGATTTCTTGATAAAGAGGCTTACTTATTTCAATTGGTGCTAGAAAATATAAGGAACACAACTAAATCAAGCTTGCACAAAGGTTGAAAAATGAAGCAAAAAATAGAGATGGTGGAAGGGGGTTTTGGTCGTGAGAGAGAGATTAAGAAGGGGAAATAAGGGTTGCTTTATTTCCACCATAAATGGGGAATATTATCAATTTAAATAATACAATTGAAAATGGCCACATGTGAAAATTATTGTGTTTCACGTCATTGTGCTGTGGGCCAAATTTACGGCCAAATTTGACTTAGTGCCATTCAAAATTTGGGTTAATGCTTAACATGAAAGTTGTAACCCAATGGAAGCTTTCCAACGATACCAAAATCATTTGAAAATGATATCTGAAGCCCAAGATATGGCCAAAATACCGAGGGCAATTCATGAAAGTGGATAACTTGAAAATAGTACTAATATTTCAGAAAAATTATTCCAAACTATCAGGAAGAGTTACAAGGATTTCAAATCCATTAATACATAATTATATACATAATAACATATCGTGCATGAATAAAATGACTATAATAGATATGTCATGATAATCGGGGTGTTAGAGTATTATTTTGAAATATCACGCAATATTTACCAAAGATATACAATAATTCCCCATATATTTCAAAATACACACATAGAATCTTCCATTTAACTTAATGCATATGAACTGGTGTCTTTCGGGCTATGAACAAGAAATTGAGCAATTAATTGTATCCCACGAATACTTGGTAAAACATATAGTTTCTATGAGCCGATATTACTTTGATGTAAGACAGAGGAATAACGACTCACATTAAACTCTCTCAGTGTTTTGATGTTCTGGGGTTTGAAACTTTTCGGCCATATGTCTTTCTTAAAATTCATTAATGCTCTAGAGATGTTTATCTAACTCACATAAGAATTGTTCTAGTTCCATATTCATAGAGGTGAAATTTCATCAAATGTTTGCTGCAGTTTTGACACACCACCACGTAGAATTAGGCTATGGAGTTCATTAAGAGTACAATAACTCAACCTCATTTATTGCAAAATGAAACCATCATGCCATAAGGAGGACCAAATAAAATTAAGAAATTATTAATTAAAAATAATCAAATCAATAGTGCTTCAAGATAACAAGTAACTTGTTGTTACCCTTATGAACTTACTTCATGGGATCTCTAATCATATAAATAGTGTTAACATCACTCTTGTCTTATGATCTAGACAGAATATCAGTTATATTTAACTCTGGCCTTATAATATTTAGGCTCACAACCCCAAATTCTAGCAGTTGCTTGATAATAGTATGTCTCAAACTAATGGGTCTGTTTTTCCCATTGTATATCTTACTTCTTGCCCTTACTATGGTAGTCTGAAAATCACAATGAATTGACTCAAAATTGGTAGGTGAGCAAAAATGGGAAGATATGCTAAGAGGTCTCTCGACCACTCAATCTCAGAACATATATTCTCTAAGGAGGCTTGATGGAAAATTATCGTATTAGAGAGAAAGGCCTCAATATGATGCTTATATACCTAGAAAAAGTATATGATAAAACATATATCTAGACCCGATCGATTCGGTTACAGTTGATATCATTTCCAACTACCACCTTGGACGGTTGAAATGGTTTGAACCGTAACAGTTATGATTACTGTTCAAACCGTAATGGTTAAAACCGTTAGCCAACAGTCATTTCCCTTTTTTTCATTTTTAATTAATAATAATAATAAAAGTTGAAAATATCTAATTTTTCCCTCTTAACATCTATATTTTAGGGCCATTTTAGGCTTCATAAAATATCAAAAAACAATATAAATAACCTTTTAATTCGTTTTCAAAAACCACAAATTATTTATTCTTTTCACTCTCTCAATTTCTAAAATATCATATATTCAATCAATTTTTTCTCTTATTATCTCAAAAAAAAATTTTGATTGAAAAATATTATCTCAAATTCTCAATCTTTTCATTACAATGGCAAGTTCATCATACAACACTAACATTCCTGAGGCTGAGGATACCATTCAACATACTACCGGTGAAATGATTTCACGTATTTAAGTGAGAAATCAAGTCTCTGAAATGTTGATAAAATATTTCACTGTGATCGTGAATGATATCACTGGTGAAAAGAATGATGTCTGTAATTATTGTGGAAAAATATACAAACACACCGGTGGGTATGGGACGTTGCCCTATCTATGAGAAATACTACTAAAGTTGAGTATGAGATTGATAAAAAACAAACACAAATGACAAGATTTTATGCTTCCGGTCCAGGTTCTTCTTCTACTAAATTATTAAAATATAATGAATTTCAATGGAAATATAATTTAACTAAATTCATTGCCATTGAACATTTAGCTTTTACTTTTGGTGAAAAACGTCTTTTAATGATTTAATACATGCAAATTTGAATCATGCTGCATGTAAACTTAATAGGATGACATGTTAAAGAAAATTGATAGAATTATATGCAAAATGTCAAAATCATTTAAGGGAATTATTTTTTAAACTTAAAGGTTGTGTTTCAATTTTTAGTGACATATGGAGTGACCATTGGCAGTCACATTCATACATAGGTGTTATATGTCATTGGATTGATGATTTGTGGTTTATTCAAAAAAGAATTTTTGTATTTTGCTTTTTGATGAATAATATTTCTGTAATGATTAGTAATATATTACAGCAATATAGATTAATGTAAAAAATTTTAAATATTCGTAGCATCTTTAAGCTCTCATATTGCACATATTAAAAAAATATTTAATTTAATTTGGTCATATTTTAAAATTAGAAGAGAATGGTGTAATTTTTGTAAATAAAATGGTGCCAGACCGAAAAAATTCGGTCGTGATTTTCTAACTCATTGAAATTCTACTTATTTTTTTACTAAATGAAAGTTTTGAATATAAAAAGTTATTATGTTCATTTATTGCTCACTATCAATATGATAAAGTTTTATATCTCAGACATTGTGAAGTTTGTTCAAAATTTTTAGAGATTTTAAATTTTTTTAATTATGCTATTGATGAGTGGTATTTATATCACTATTTCCCACTCATTTGACTTAATATTTCATATAATTTCTCGATTTTTGTGAACGTTTTGATGTATTTTGTGTTATTTTGCAGATAAATAAAGTTGGAAAGCATTGGAGGCAATTTGGGGCAAAAACGGACAAAAATGCGTCAACAGGGATATTTTGGTCTTACGCGCGTTGCGCCGCCAAGCCTTCCGCGTCGCGACGTCTAAAATGCGCCGAACAGTGCTAACGTGCGCCGGGTCCACAAATCAGAATCTGAGAAAAGTTTGACTTTGCTAAAATGCGACGTGCCACGTGTCACCATCACAGCCGATCTGCTAACACGCGCCGTGCCACGTGTCAGCATCCTACGGTGCCGACAGTCATCATCGCCACGTGTTCCACGTGTCATTCCATGTCATCAGCCACATCAGCAAGTCAACAAGTCAAATCACCACGTGTCGTGCCAAATCATCATCAGCCAATCAGAAGCTGCCACGTGTCGCAATTCTACGGTGCCGACAGTCTCTTTCCCACGTGTCACCACGTCACCGCCACCTCACCGCCACGTCATCGCCACGTCAGCATCAATTATTGGATATCCTATCCTTATCTGACACGTGGCGGATAAGAATCTCAGCGACCAATCAGAAGCCGCCACGTGTCATAATTATTGAAGCCCAACCACCGCGCCACGTGTCACCTTATCAGCTTATCCAGAATCTTCAAACCAGCGAACCAGAGCGTGCCACGTCGACAAACCTGGCGTAGCGACGCTGAGGTCCTTGGCGTCGCGACGCTGGAAGCCTACCGAGGCCTATAAATTGAGCTCGAGATTTCAGAATTCAGTACACCACTCTCTCTCTTATAATCTTTCTAAAGAGAGAGTTTCTCTCTATACTTTCTTTTAATTTTTAGTTTTTTAGTTTTTAGTTTTGTAATTAATTTTAATTACGTTTTGTTAATATAGTAATTTAATTTTTACTTTTTACAGTTTTTATTATTTACCATGAGGAGTTAACTCCCCCAGCTATGGTGAAAGGTAATTCTTTTACTGTTACTATTTAGATTAATCTCCCTTAAAAATAATATATTCACTATTTAAAATATTGACTTAAAAAGGATACCGCCAGATTGGTCGATTGGTAATTCATTTTAATCTGATTTAAACCTGACTAATAAAGGATACCGCCAGATTGGTCGGTTGGTAATTTAATTTTGGTTCCGCCTTTATGGCTGGTTGGAAAAAGAATCACAAGTTTATATATTATTTTATGGGAGATATCTAAATTAGTAGTAGTAAAAGTAATTCCTTTTACCTTAGCATTTTATTTTATTGTAATTTTCTTTTCAGTATTTACTTTACCGCATTTTTACTTTATGTCTTTTATTTTCAAGTTTTTACTAGCCCTAGTTATGTGTTGTAACTAAATTAGTTATCTGGGGTTGTGATGAAATCCAATATCACCGTTTTATAAGGGTTAGATTATAGCTTGAGTAATATAAAGATTTATTTATTGAGTCTTAAACTTAATGCTTTTTCATTAACTGGCCATTAATAAAATTGATCTGGTAAATCTAAAATGAACTAGACATAGGATTTTAGGTTTCAGCCTTAGACTCAATAGCCCACGATCTTCCTTGAGGATAGATAACCCTTTAATAGATTTCCTTACAGGATAGGAATATACCTGTCGGGCGGGGGTAGCCATAATTGAGACTTAAACTTAATGAATCCAGATAATTTGGTTGACATAGACATATGGTTCAATTGGGTTAAACTGGGTATTTGTGTCTGACCATCGACAGAGGCTTACACATAATTTAGTATTCCAGGTTAATAAATCAATATATTACCCAACTTTAAGATAATCACTTCATCTTTAAATGATATTGGAAGAAATCACAACCCTAGATAGTTTTTAATATTGACTTTTCTTAAAACCTATTTTCGACAATTTTATTTACTTGTTTTTAAATTTAGAATCGTCACCATTTCAAATCAATCAATCAACTTGTTAGATATTAGTAATCATTTAACCTCATAAAATTAATAGTTTAGATATTAAGTCCTCGTGGGATCGATATTTTTATACTACTTGAACGATACGTCGCTTGCGTTATACGTGTGTGTTTACGCCGGTCAAGTTTTTGGCGCCGTTGCCGGGGACTTATATTGCTTGAGTTGTTAATTTTGAAGCTATCTAATTTACTTGTATCTAATTTTCTTTATTTTTATCTGTAATTTTTATTTCTTTCTTCTGTTTTCAGGTGATTGAAAAAATGGAACATTACTGGGAGATTGAGAGATTACGAGGTTTACAAGAAGATACACCCCAAATCTGGGAACAACAGCCCGGTTTTCTGAGGCATGTTGTCCAGCCCAACAATTATCACTGGATGCCAGAACCAAGCAATACCACATTTACTCAACAGAACGAAATGGGGAGATGTGTAATATGTGATAGTAACCGCCCGAGCGATCAATGTATATACCTTTCAGAGTGGCAGAATTTTCAGAATGATTCAAAGTATGAAAAACCATCACATTTTCCATCTTATCCACCATCCATAAGCGATGTTCATCAACAACTAGAACCATCAGAGGAAGATCAGTTGTTAAACATGCTCAAAGATATGTTCGAGTTGGATGCAATGCTTGAAACAAGCCAGAATCAATTGGAAAGTATTCAGAGACAATCAGAATTCATTCAAAGGATGACAGATCAAATGAGACAATTCACAGAAAACCAGGACTACATACCTCAAGAACCAGTTTCGGATGACACTGATGAAGCCTTCGAGTACCAATCATTTCACAATGACACTTCAACAGAGGAGGAGGCTGAGCAGTATCAACAACCAGAAGTATCAGTTTAGGAGCCCGAACCGGCAAAGTCTCACTTTGACTTTTATTATTCAGACTCTGACGAGGACGAAGCTGATCTATTTGTACCAACTGCACCAACAACGGAAGATCAAACTTTCAATCCTCAAAATGAAGATCTTGGAGCATGCTTTACCATGAAGTTTGAAGAAAATCTTCCTGAACCATCCATTCCAGTCATATCAGAGGATGAAGACCTAAAATCTGACATTTCTTTATATCCTCAGGTTGACAATTTTGAAGCATGTATATCACAGATGACAGATGAAGAACTGAATACATAAATTTTAAAAGACATATGTGAAGAAAAGGTGGAGCAAGAAACAGAGCAAATGGAGGAGCAAATGTCTGACCTTAATAAAGATCCAGAGCATTCAGGAGAAACATCGCTGTTTTGGGGAGTACAAATCAAAGATATCACCCAGAAGCTTGAAAGAATGGAATTTCCATTCCAAGTCAAGCATCATACGAGACCTCTTGATTTTCTTTCTTTCTTTGCAGGAACCACTGGAACAACAAGTAGTAAAAAGGTGGCACGAGCACTGAATGAGACAAAACTCTTTTTGCCACTTTACCGTTGGAAGAGACCCTTCAAAAGCAACGCTCACGGGATTGTCTTTAATCGGACATCCAAAATGACATTGAAACCTCCTTGACATATGGATTTCAGTCACGTCTGGCTGAAGACGAAAAATTTAGCGCTAGCAGGGAGGCAACCCATGCAATTTGTTGTAATTTGTTTTCATATTTTGTGTGAACTTTTTAATATTGTGTGTTATTTTTGTAGGGAAAGGCACAAACGAAGCATTTTAAGACAGAAGGAATTGTGTTTGGCAATCAAAGATGAGAAACAATTCATTAGCAATAGTTGAGTAATGAATTAATTCTTGAGACACATCCTAATGAATTTATACTAAGCGAGTGGCGTATTGCGTACACAATCCTGTTGCCTTAATTATTGCTTTGATTCACTTTTCTGTTGTAATTATCTTTATTTTCGTAGACAGGATCCAGACTTTTTGACCTTTCACGATTTCTTTTGTTGTTTAGCTAACAATCGTCCTTTGGAAGATATTAGTGCTATTATTACTCACCCTTTTCAGGTACTATAAATTCAGCCCGTCATTGCACTTTTGAAGGCATCCGGAGTTGAGAAAGAAATACATAAAAAAATGGAAGCCACCTCGAGAAGACGAGTTGAAAACATCTGTGTGTTTTGCGATAGTAGTGTTGGTACTAAGCCGCAATACGTAGAAGCAGCACAGGAATTGGGTCGAGTCTTAACTGCAAGGAATATGCACTTAATATATGGCGGAGGAAATCTTGGACTTATTGGGATCGTTTCAAAGGCTGTACAGGAAGGAGGCAGTCATGTTTTGGGAATCATCCCAAAACCCTTGGCAGAGGCAAATCTTATTGGATCATCAAACGGAGATGAACTAATCGTGTCAGGTATGTCTGAACGACTGGTAGAAATGATTAACTGTGCTGATGCTTTTATCGCTTTGCCAGGTGGCTTGGGCACATTGGAGGAAATTTTTATAGTTCTATCTTGGGCGAACCTTAACATACACCAGAAACCGCTTGGATTGCTCAATATTGATGGGTTTTATGATTTTCTTTGTGTGTTTCTTGATGATGCTCGGAGAAATGGGTTCGTGTCAAAACCTATGAAAGAACTCATCTTCACTGCCAGAACTGCTCCGGATCTAATAGACCAACTCATAGCCTATGAACCACAAGTTGACCCTATCCTTTCAAAGATAAATTGGTCTGAGGACGATCGGGGTAAGAAGCGTCGGATAAATCTGGATCTTAACCTTTAATTTCCTGTAGAATTTCAGCTAACCAGGTATTATCTTCTTAACTCTCCTTTTACTGTTTAAGACATTGGGGACAATGTCTCATTTAGGTTTGGGGGAGAGAATTAGTTGATCAGTACCTTGTTTTTAGTTTGTGTGTTGTTTTTATTTTTAGTCCAAAATTTTTCGAAAAATACAAAAAAAATTGAAAAATTTTCAAAAATTACAAAAATATTTTGCGTTTTTGTGTTTTGACTAAAAATGTGAAATTGGTAAGAGATAGCCGAGTAAGGAGTTTCCACTCCTGAGACGTATCTCAAACCTATTTCGAAACAAGTTAATTTTTGTTTATTTCCTTTTGAATTATTTAATTTGTGAATTCTCCTTAAAACGGACTAAAATGGATCTTCATATGCTCAGTTGACAGATATTATCAACATATATAGTAACATACAGACATGAGCTAAAATTGAAAAGTTTGTAATATTCAGTGCTCTAGTTTAATTGGAGGAAGCATCTAAAAAAAAAGCAATGGAAAAAAAAAAAGTCTGATATCCGAGTTATTAAGTCTGTAAGGGTGTTTTAACACATAGTGCCCTAAAACCAACTGGTTTGGGAGTCACTGGCCCAAAGCTCGCTACATGGATCAAAGATGCTGCAAAAATATATATATTTGAAGTCTGAGTTATTAAGTCTGTAGGGGTGTCTTAACACCTGGTGCCCTAAAGCCAACTGGTTTGGGAGCCACCGACCCAACACTCGCTACATAGATGGAAGATATTGTATATAAATAAAAAATAGAGAAAAAGTGAAAAATCAAAAAAAAAAAATCAAAAAATCAGAAAAATTATTCCATTGCTCCAAAAAGGTGTGAAATCTGATAGAACTTTAGGACAAAAATATTACTCTCTTATCAACTGCACTTATGACTGTTGTGGGCAAAAATAAGTTGTTTAATATTTTGTTGGCTGTGTATATGGAGAATGGTAAAAAAAATAATCGGAGAATTTACTTATTCGGTAATTTAGAATGAAACAAAACAACTAGTAACTTGGAGTAGAAGTTTCACTTGATTAGTCACTAACTTCTTTATTATCTTTTCGCTTGTCTTTTTGCTTTTGTGTGCATTAGTTTTACTAACTTTTTACTTTTGTAAAAATGTTTGTGGGTATCATTGTTGTAAACCCTCACGAGACTACAACTCGTCCACTATGGACACCTAGGGGTTTAAAGGCTTGTTGCATACGCTAAATGCAATCGTGATCCCTACGAAAGTGGCTTAGTTAATTTTATTTTCATGTTATTTTATTTTATGTTTTGCTCGAGGACTAGCAAAATGTTAGGTTTGGGGGTGTGATGAGTGGTATTTATATCACTATTTCCCACTCATTTGACCTAATATTTCGTATAATTTCTCGAGTTTTGTGAACATTTTGATGTATTTTGTGTTATTTTGCAGATAAATAAAGTTTGGAAAGCATTGGAGGCAATTTGGGGCAAAAACGGACAAAAATGCGTCAACATGGATATTTTCGCCTTACGCGCGTTGCGCCGCCAAGCCTTCCGCGTCGCGACGTCTAAAATGCGCCGAACAGTGCTAACGTGCGCCGGGTCCACAAATCAGAATCTGAGAAAAGTTTGACTTTGCTAAAATGCGCCGTGCCACATGTCACCATCACAGCCGATATGCTAACATGCGCCGTGCCACGTGTCAGCATCCTACGGTGCCGACAGTCATCATCGCCACGTGTTCCACATGTCATTCCATGTCATCATCCACGTCAGCAAGTCAACAAGTCCAATCAACACGTGTCGTGCCACATCATCATCAGCCAATCAGAAGCTGCCATGTGTCGCAATTCTACGGTGCCGACAGTCTCTTTCCCATGTGTCGCCTGTCACCGCCACGTCATCGCCACGTCAGCATCAATTATTGGATATCCTATCCTTATCTGACACGTGGCGGATAAGAATCTCAGCGACTAATCAGAAGCCGCCAGGTGTCATAATTATTGAAGCCCAACCACCGCGCCACATGTCACCTTATCAGCTTATCCAGAATCTTCAAACCAGCGAACCAGAGCGTGCCACGTCGACAAACCTGGCGTAGCGACGCTGAGGTCCTTGGCGTCGCGACGCTGGAAGCCTACCGAGGCCTATAAATTGAGCTCGAGATTTCAGAATTCAGTGCACCACTCTCTCTCTTATAATCTTTCTAAAGAGAGAGTTTCTCTCTCTACTTTCTTTTAATTTTTAGTTTTTTAGTTTTTAGTTTTGTAATTAATTTTAATTACGTTTTGTTAATATAGTAATTTAATTTTTACTTTTTACAGTTTTTATTATTTACCATGAGGAGTTAACTCCCCCAGCTAGGGTGAAAGGTAATTCTTTTACTGTTACTAATTAGATTAATCTCCTTTAAAAATAATATATTCACTATTTAAAATATTGACTTAAAAAGGATACCGCCAGATTGGTCGGTTGGTAATTCATTTTAATCTGATTTAAACCTGACTAATAAAGGATACCGCCAGATTGGTCTGTTGGTAATTTAATTTTGGTTCCGCCTTTATGGCTGGTTGGAAAAAGAATCACAAGTTTATATATTATTTTATGGGAGATATCTAAATTAGTAGTAGTAAAAGTAATTCCTTTTACCTTAGCATTTTATTTTATTGTAATTTTCTTTTCAGTATTTACTTTACCGCATTTTTACTTTATGTCTTTTATTTTCAAGTTTTTACTAGCCCTAGTTATGTGTTGTAACTAAATTAGTTATCTGGGGTTGTGATGAAATCCAATATCACCGTTTTATAAGGGTTAGATTATAGCTTGAGTAATATAAAGATTTATTTATTGAGTCTTAAACTTAATGCTTTTTCATTAACTGGCCATTAATAAAATTGATCTGGTAAATCTAAAATGAACTAGACATAGGGATTTTAGGTTTCAGCCTTAGACTCAATAGCCCACGATCTTCCTTGAGGATAGATAACCCTTTAATAGATTTCCTTACAGGATAGGAATATACCTGTCGGGCGTGGGTAGCCATAATTGGGACTTAAACTTAATGAATCCAGATAATTTGGTTGACATAGACATATGGTTCAATTGGGTTAAACTGGGTATTTGTGTCTGACCATCGACAGAGGCTTACACATAATTTAGTGTTACAGGTTAATAAATCAATATATTACCCAACTTTAAGATAATCACTTCATCTTTAAATGATATTGGAAGAAATCACAACCCTAGATAGTTTTTAATATTGACTTTTCTTAAAACCTATTTTCGACAATTTTATTTACTTGTTTTTAAATTTAGAATCGTCACCATTTCAAATCAATCAATCAACTTGTTAGATATTAGTAATCATTTAACCTCATAAAATTAATAGTTTAGATATTAAGTCCTCGTGGGATCGATATTTTTATACTACTTGAACGATACGTGCGCTTGCGTTATACGTGTGTGTTTACGCCGGTCAGCTATGAATATTTCAAGCGGTGTTTATTATCCAACTTCAAATATTTTTCTGCTTACAAGTCTTGACATTGTTGGGATATTATCCGAACCTAATAATAGCAACAAATTTGATGATGTTTTTTTATAATCCTAACAATATTTTTGATGATCCTAACAACGAATTTGATGATCCTAATAATGTTGTTGACAATCCTTCAAATGCAATTATAAAATATGTTACATCAATATGAACAAAATGACTTAATTATTACAGAGACATACCATTATTTTATCTTATTGTTTTTGTTTTGGATTCAAGGTTTAAATAGAAGATTTGGAAAATATTTTACAAAATTATTATGCTTTATTAGGTGAAATAACTATGATTGTTTCTTCAATTATTGAGAATTTTAGGAGAACTTCACTTGATTTATACAATAATTATGTTAATTGATATAATATTTAAATAGCTGATACTACACAATCCATGAATGCACTAACTGAACAATCTAAGCTTCCTACTGATAGAAGTCGGTTAATGTTGCGAAGTAAAAAATCAAAGTCCACCAATACCACCACTATTAATTCAAAAATTAATGCATATCTAATGATAAATTTCGAGTTTCCCAAAAGTGCTTTTGTATGTGAGCAATTTCTTATCATTGATTGGTGACAAAAACATCATAGATTGTTTCTGATCCTGGTCATGATTACAAGGGAGGTATTAGCTGTACCAGTCTCAATTGTATCTGTAGAGCATGTTGGACAGTTATGACCCATATCATCACTATTTGTACAGATCATGGTGATGTTGTACAAATTAACTATGTGACAAAGAAAATTGCTCTCTTATCATTTGTGATTAGATCACCAAGATGTATAAATGATATGAGGTCCTTATGATTAGTACTTGGATTGAGATGATATGAGACAGTATCAATCCACGAAGGATAAATCATTAAATATCCCTAGTCAGAGTATTATCGAGATTGGACATCGATAATGCGTAAAAGACTAGTATTACACTTGTGCGCGTTGTGAGGGCATAACAGCATAGTTCTCATATATTTGGGTATAGGATACTCATGCAAGTGTAGTAGGAGGTTATGTTTTACCGATAGTACGGAAAACAGCTTCGCTCTGGATAGACCCCTCGGAATTCCATTGGTAGTATGACTATGTGTCTATGGAAGTCCGAAATCAGGGTAGGTGTATTTGGTCTTAACCTGAGACATGCACCGCTAATACTTGCGACAATCAATGTACTTTGGTTTTAGATCGTCCAGGGCTTTAATAGGTTCTTTGTACGCCTCTGCTGGGTATATTGTGAATCGTAGTGTGTTGGGTGTGATGTCAAGACGGAAGTATCACTGCAGTCATAGTGGAGATGATGGTCACGTATGATACGGAACTGGTTCTCTTATGTACTGCAGTCATCGAGATAAAATGACTAGGTCATGTTTATCCGATTATAGAGACTAGTTACCAGAGATCCGATATGTGCTTCGTACGGGGCAGACACAATTCCAGCCCCAGGCCTAGCATGTGACATCTGATACTGGAACGAGATACGCAATACTACGTATACTACACCTGATATAGATCACCATATTCCTGTAAGGATATTTCTGGAGAATTGAGTAGGCATGGCGCTTTGCTAGAAGCCAACCTAGTCTTGTAAATCGGTATAAATGTAGTACTAGGTACTTACGTGTTCGGATAGTACGACGACCGTATTTACTGCCAACATATCCGGGGATCTCATGGGTCGCTTCCCGAAGATTCACCGATGACATATGACTCGCACTTTAATTAATCTGGGATTAATTAAATGAGAGAGAAAATTAATCTGGGATTAATTACGGAGATATTTTATCTGGGATAAAATATTATTAAAAGAGAGAATACGATTAATTTGGAATTAATCGATAAAATAATATATTCGATATATTATACGAAATTGGATTTCGACGCGGAATTAAAATTAGATTTTAATTCGGTCGAACGAGTTAATTTAGAATTAATTCGTTAGCGACGTGAATAGTAATTATGATAGGCATGATTATTTAATTAAATTAGATTTAATTACGACGCAACGGAAAATTCGTTAATTTGGAATTAGTGAACCCGAGCCCGAGAGTGTTTGCGAGCGCATTCGCATTTCGAATTCGAGTGCGGCACGCAAGTCACTTCAAGCGTCAAATCGCTAGTCACATCTAGCGTCAAATCATTATTCGATTTGATTGATGTGATGTCTAGTCACTTTGAGTGATTGACAACATGTCACTTGTGATTGATTGATGGATTGATGGAAGTGGTTGGCAAAGCATTTATGGCTTGACTTTTGGTAACTGAATTATTTGATTTTTTGAAAATCAAAAAGGTGTATTAGATACATAAAATTCATCCAACCAAAAACAACTCTCTCACTCATTTCCTTCTCTCATCTCTCACGCCTATTTGGGCTATTCTTCTTCTGTTTTTCTGGTTTAAAAACCGTGAGTCATGGAGAAGCTTTTGATGATTTTTGTGGCAAAAATCAAGAGTGCTAGCACTCATCAGAGTCTTGCGAAGGTGATAGGGAAACCCACCTGTGGGCTTGGAATACCATTCGAGAAGCTTGGAGCTTCATGGATCACCATTGCCGATTTTGGAGAGTCAAAACAGTGGGCTGTTTTCAGTGCACTCCCGAGCACATTAGGAGGGCAGAAAATGATTTTGTTCTTCACCGCATCGCTCAACCGATCATTTTAAGTATTCCACAACTTCCTTTGATTGTATTCGCACATGTTTCTTGCTTATTATTCGATCCTTGGGACCGTAGAACTCCAACAATGGTATCAGAGCGATTAAAAGCATGAAACTTTGATTTAGGGTTAAAATTGGGTAAATTGTATTTGAGCATGATTTAATGAAATTAGGTGATTTAGTATGCTTAAATGTAGTTTAATTGAAGATTGATTGGATCAATTTCATGAAAAATTGTTTGGAACAAATTTGCCCAAATTTTAGGCTTGGCCGAAAATGATAAGTGCCCTAATTGTCTTGGATTTTTTGATTTTGATTCATTGATGAGTTGGAATCAATTGGGAATGTTGATTTAATGTTGATTAAAGATTCAATTGGATTGGATTTGCAATTTGACATAATAACCCCTAATTGCCGAGACATTATAACATGAAATGGGTTTGATTTTTTGATAAAATGTGTTGGACATGTTTTGATGTTATATAACATAATTAATTGTGTAAATTGATGTTTTAGAAATGTTAATTTGGGTGATTAATTATGGCATTGCACTTAGGTTAATTAAATTGTGAAATTGGATTTTTGTAATTTAATTAATTGAGCCTATTTTGGAAATCGGGATTGTAATGTTGTAAATGGGCTTATTGGGCTTGGTTATACCAAGTTAGGTTTAGGCTAAATTGGTTGGATCCAATTGGGCCCAAAACCGTTTCCATAAAGCCCAAATGATACTAATGGACCCTTAATTACTTAATTGGGCCTAATGGGCCTAAATTGATTTCTAGGCTTATGGGGTTACTCCTTGATTGGGCTTTGGTATTGGGTTTGACCCAAGTTGACCAAAAGTCCACGCCTTAAAGAAATTAATTGAAATCCCATTGGACTTTAATTAATTTAACGTTGGACGTTAATCGGGCTTTGAGACCCGTAACGATTAAATTTGGAATTTAAGTCGTAAAAATTCATTAATAAAGTGTAATATTTAATTTGGAATTAAATAGTGAATTAGTATTAAATACATATTAAATTGGATTTAATATTGTAGTTTAATTTAATTCAATAATTCGTACTTTGAGTACTTATTCGCAAAACGAGTTTGACTCGCGCAAAATCAAATCGTTGTTTGAACATTGGATGATCATTATTATCATATTAATTAATTGGATTAGATTGATTGATAATATGCTTGTGTGAATACATGGTTGCGATGCATGAATAATGTATATCGGATAGATATTAGATGGGTGGGGGAAATTTGGGAAATTGTTGTAATAAATTTAGAAATTATTAATTGGACCTGCGTGTCCAGCCTATTACCTCTTTGACTCTATGTATTTCTCTTCTCACCTATTCCCCTCAATGTAAATGAGGTTTCTTTAGAAGTGTAGTGTAACGGGTAGAAGTAAATACTTGTGCTAGCGGGAGAGAGGAAAGTGAGAGATTTGATCTAGGATCAATGTGTTAAGTATCCATCCGCATATCATTATTATATTTATTTACGCGCCTTATTATGTGTTTAAAATGCATATTTAAGGGTGTATGATGATGAGACCTTAACAAAGATAATTAAATTGGTTGCCAATTTGCACGCGAAAAACCCTCATATAATATTAAGCGTTTCTCCTTCCATTGAGTGATTCTTACTCAAGATCTAAGACTGGCATTGGTTTGTTGGCCAAAGTCAAGACCTTTGTCCGTTCAGGATGTGTTTGAATCACGAGAGCTTTGTTCCATATCGGTGTCTTGTCCAAGTTGTGGTTTGTTGGCCAAAGTCAAGACCACTTCTTTTCCATCGACATTGATTATGAAGCTTTCCATGGTCAATGGGTTCCGCTTAACTGGGATCACTAAGTTTGTTATGCCAAAGCCAAGGCTTAGTTTATTCAGAGGAAAAAGGTTAGGTAATATATTGGATATATTGGCATATATAAGATATATGTTTCGGACTTGGATGTCCCCCTACTGGATCTAGGAATTGGATGGGATCTAATTGATCTTAGAGATCTACCTAGTTAATTATCATACAATTTGTTGGCTAAAGTCAAGATTGTGTGACATTTAACGGGATCCTAGCCCACTAGGAAACACGGTTTCCCGAGTACTCGACAGAGGGTTAGAGGCTCGCCGAAAAATAGTGGGAGGCAAGTATTAAATTTGCAATATTCGTTTAGTAACTTGCCATACGCGCTCATTTCAAATATCACGTCAAATAAATTAAATGTTAGTTGGATTAATATTTAAATGGTTGTTTAAATAAACAGTTGGACTGTATTCAAACTATTCATTTATAGTTGATTATATAATTAGATTATAGTAATCAATATACTTGAATTTATTTGATTAATTATAGTTGATTTTATATTTGGATTATAGTAATCAATATAATTGATTTTAACCTATTAAATTATAGTTGATTTTATAGTTGGACTATAGTGATCATCATAATAAATAGTACCTAAATCGTTGATTAAATAGTTGGACTATTAGAATCAAGATAAAATTGAAAGATTAACATTTAAAACATAATCCTAGGGAAAATGTATTTAAATGGTTTAATTTTCAAATTGGGAATATAATTTCAGGATGGTTCTGGAAACTAATAAGTTACTTTATTTGATAAAATAACATATTAGGCCTAAGCCCGGAGTTAAGCAAATAATAGAGCATGATCTTTGGAAGATTCATGTGATGATAACTTTAGTGCTTAATCCATTCTACTTGTCATATAGATTCCTTAATTTCTTAATCAGAACTTAGGATTAGATCCTTAAAGTATGATAATGAAATTGAAGGATCTTCATAGATCTATTCTTAGATCTTAGAAGTACTAAATTGTAATAGTAAACTCTTGGAGAGTTAATGGCTATTCTCAAGGAGATAAAGCCAAAAGTTTGCAATAAGGCAAATAGCGCAAGGCGCATCTTACTTCGACATTCCAGAAGACCAAGGCTAGGCCGAAAGCTTCTGAGTGTGGAAAAGGGCAAAGAAAATATCATTATAATCTTCTTGGAAGACAAATGACATATCCCAAAATGTCTGGCTAAATTATGGCAAACGGGATCGCGGAAGTGTGAATGCCATTTGAACAAAGCAGACATTAAGGAATTGAATAACGAGCAAGGCTCTGAATTCAAATATGATTGTCATAAATATGTTCACTACTAGTATTAAAATTGGATTTTAGATACTTAGTGTGATACATAAATATGTACTGATGTGCAGAATCTGCTATGAGCAGGATACTGACTTCAGTTGAGACTGATCTACGAATTGAAAACGGGACGAAAGTCGTTGTTTTAACCGTAGATACCTAAGTTTAGGAACTACCCTCTGGGTGTGTACTTAAATTAGGAAATTGTTAAAATGTAACTAGTTTGACTAGATACATTATCTCTATATCAGGGTTTAACCCGTTACGGGTATACCTTTATATTCTAGAACACTAAAGTGTTTTATTATATAAAGATGATATCGAGATAAACACATTAGATGTGAATAACAGTATTTATATTTTGAATATAAATAAATCTCAAACATATAACATGACAAACAAGTAGCTCAAATTGATTTGATCAGTTGAGACTTATAAGTGGCATTGTTGTCTGGGACACAATAAATAAGACTCGTATATCCACACTTTTGAAGAGTGGATACTATGACAGATTTGATTCCATTCAAATAATGTCTACGAAACTAGTTTATAGGCAAAGTGCCTATAACACTATTTACTTGGTAAAAGTGTAAATGCCACCAATCTGTTAGCCCTAGTTCATAGTGAAGCAAGTTGACCCATGTCTAGTTAGGCTAGAGGTGGATATGAATATTTCGTGATCTTTACGGATGTGGCATCGCGTTATGGTTATGTATTTCTTTCGAAACAAAAATCAGAAACTTTTAGAGTTTCGACACGAAATAGACAAACAGATCGGCTAAAGTATTACTTAAGCAATAAGTTTCTCATATACTTGAAAGAGTATAGTATACTTTCAATGAGGACTCCTCCCGGAACACGTCATGATAAGGTTAATCATGAGTCACTCTGAGCTACCATTTCCTTCAACGGATACGCATAAACAGTGCAGAACTTATTTAGAATAATGTTCCATAAAAATTTATTTGACAGACTTCATATTAGATATGAACATGAAAGAAACCAGGTTTTCTTATTCCTGATGATTTGGGTATGTTGGGCATATGTTTGGATGATACCAAACTAGAACCCAAAATTGGATAAGTGCAGAAGTTGTAGGTTATCCTAGGGATACCAAAGTATAGTACTTATACAACTCACAAGAGAACAATGTAATTGTTGCTCACCATGCGGGTTTTCCTAAGAGGAATACCAATATACAGTGGTAAGTGGGAGGAAAGTAAAACTCGATGAAAATCAGAGTAATACTATTCCAGGCACCAAATCCTAATGGAACACAAATAGTTCATCTAGGATGAAACTATACCAGTAATCTTCGAATACATAAGAACCGCGTAAGTCGGAGAGAGTCAGAAAACAACCTGGGGTATGGGTTTCTGATCTCACCTCATAAAGATGTCAATCTTTTGAGGTATACCAACTGACTACGTATGAGGAAGTGATACAAGGTATCGACTCCTTATTATGGCAAAGTGCTATGATGTCCGAAATGGATTCCATGTATACCAACTATGTTTAAACACTAGTTGATGTACCGCAAGGCATTGTGCCTATTGGTACTATATAAGTCTTCAAGGAAGACATACATAGACGGCAATATACCAACGTACTAAGCTAGGCTTGTAGTGAAAAGGTATAGTTATCAATATTGTGTTGATTACGACGAAACCTTTTACCTGTTGCCACGATAAATACATTTGGATAATGCCTGCTAATGCTGCATATTTCATTTATGAAATGTGGTAGCTGAATGCCAAAATCGCTTTCCTTAACTGAAACCTTTTGGAGGATGTTTACAACATCCTGACGGTTTTGTCATACTATAACTAGCAAACAAGGTTTGCAAGTTATTCGATCCATGGATGGATTGAAGCGAGCATTGCGTTCTTGGAATTATCGTTTTGATGTAATCATAATGGTGTATGATTTGATTCAAAACGAAAATGATTCTTGTGTATATAAGGAGGTTAGTGGGAGCGCACTGACAGTGAATGTCCTGTATAATAATGATGACATGTCATTTCTTGGAAATGATATTCCCCAAAAAACAATCGGCGAAAGCTTGGCTTTCGAGAAAATTCTCAGTAGAATTCTTGGGAGAAACAACCTTTATTCTAGGAATAAAGATCTACTGTGATAGATTTAAAGTTGTTAGCACTCTCCGAGAAATCGTACATTAATAAATGTACACGACCTGGTGTCTCATACGCTTTGAGCATTTGGATTCACAATCAGGCCAATACAAGTGATAGTTATTGGATTGATATTAAGAACATCCGTTAGTATCTTAGAGAACTAGGGATGCTGTCTTAGACTATGGAGAAGGAGAACTTGAAGTGACTGGTTTCACTACTGCAAGTTTCCTAACCGATAAAATGACTATAAGTCGTAACAACGGTACTACAAAGTTTGAATAACGGAACAATGAGCTAGAAATCTTCCAAGCAAGATACTGTTACCGAATAAACAACAAAAGTGGATTATTGCTGCAGCTGAGGCATCAATAGAAGCCTTCTGGATTAATAATAAATCTAATTAGATTAGATATTGTAGGAAACGCTTTCCCTCGTGCAGCGGAAGCGGTTAGGCCCACGGATCGAACTTGAAAATTTTTTCTGCTTTGCCCTTCCTTTGGTCGAATGGTACCAGCGGGTATACCAAAATGTTTCTTCTGTTTTGAACAAGATTTCAGCCCCGGAATGCCCCCGAAACAGTCCCCGAACAGCCCCTTGAATTGCAGTGAAATAGCGGACTGTTTTGCACCCATTACACGCGTGAACTGCACCCAAACCAGTCAACAATTTGCGTGATCTGCTGTAGGCTTTTAGGTCTGATTTTTCACTCAAAAACAATCCTAACTCAGCCCTAAAATATCCCAAAGTGTTTCCCAAAACCCGAATTAAAAACCAAACAAAAACCGAGCCCTAAAATTGGTGATGTGCGTGCGGCAGTGGGGAACTTACTGCCTCACTGCTGTGAGTTACTAGAGAGGGGAAGAAGAGATTTCCAACGCCACAAGTTCTTCCGAGCTATGTCTCGTTACTTACGGAAGGTAGTGTGGGCTACACTCACAAATTAATCCCTAAATGTTTTAGAGATTAAATCACACACCGAAATAATTTTCTGGTTCTTCAATTATCTTTCTCAACTCTTGAGAGCATGAAGAAGAGAAGGAGGCTAGGGTTTTCTAATGTCTTTTTCTCAAAAGAAAAATTATATTTTTCTTTTTATACTTAGGGTAATTTGTTTCATAAAACAAATCAACCACAAGTCTCCCAATCCTCTCATAATTTCGGCCAAGGCAAGGAATTTTTGTTTGATTTTGTTTCCAAAACAAAAAAATCCTATTCCTTACTTAATGAGGAATTCGGCCAAGCTAAGGTATTTCGATTTGATTTTATTTCCCAAACAAACAAATATTATTCCTTATCCAATGAGGAATTCGGCCATGGTGATGTATTTTGATTTGATTTTGTTTCCCAAACAAACAAATCCTATTCCTTATCTAATAAGGAATTCGACCATGGTGATGATTTTGTTTCCAAAATAAATCTTAGCCTTATTAAATTATAGCATATATAATTCAATGTTCTATTTTTAATAATTATCATATAATTATTAATACCTTACATTAACTTTTAATGCATAGTCTCAAGTGTGATGTAATTAATATTATTAATCATATTAATAATATTTATTCTTTGTGAGCATATAATTAGACTATCCAATTATATTAATTCCGCTAAAGTATATCGAGCTAGCATGGGGACCAAATGGACCTACGGTTCTGAGCTCCAATAATCTCGAAATATTAATTAAGCTCTTAATTAAATATTCCGAATTATTAACTCCGGGTTATTCCACTAAAAATCCGAAGTTGCACTCTCGTTGCCGCAGATGAAATATTAAGCCGAACTAAGTCGGTGTCCACCGATATAGTCATTGCATACGAATTGATCATTCACGAGTATCTCGTAATTAGAGCCGGGTCATAATGTCCGTTATACCCCTCTAATTATTTTTACCTTAAGTACCATTGATTCTCCAATGAACGATTTATTCATAAGTATTATGAATATTAATCTTTCTATTCGCAATAGAAAGACTTGAGCGCTCAAATCGTTCCAGTACCGAATCAATCCTTAAGAAAGATACTCATCTACTTCTCGCAAGAAGGAGTGAACTCCATGTCTATGTAAAACGTTCCCAGCTACAAAACAAACCGTGCCCCTAAAGTACGTAGCTATTGGTTGGGATTGCTACACCAACCTCACCTTTGTAAATCAAAGGACACAGCCTGCCATGCAGGAGTTCGTAGTACACTCATAATTAAGATCAATACATATATGACCATCAAGTAGATGGAAATGACTTTCTTTGCTTAACGGATATTATAAGAATGTCATTTCTATATGGGTCCAGTCCTATATGATCGCATCATACAAGGTGCCTCCATTCTCATGTCTCTACATGGACGATCTGGATTAAGATCGCCATACAAATATAAAATGGACCGCAGCTATAGATAAACCACAAATATAGTACCCGGTTTGTTTGCTCTCTATGGACTATTTAAGATTACTAACTTCATACTCAAATCCTCTAGTGTATGACACTCATACACTAAGTCTGAAGGTACATAAGTAATCTACGTTATTTACGAAGATATATAATATGCGAAAGATAAACAAATAATTTTGATAAATGAATAATGCATCGTTTTATTTCAAAAAGCATGAAACCGTTTACATCACATGTAGCTCTAGGGCATACATCCCAACAATCTCCCACTTGCACTAGAGCAAATGGGACATGTCACGTAATCCTAGACCATCTAGGTGACCTTCAAAAATTTAGCCGGCAAGGTCTTTGTAAATGGATCAGCAAGGTTCTTTACGGATGCAATCTTTATGACGGTAACGTCTCCTCTCTGCACTATCTCCCTGATGAGATGATATTTCCTCTCTATATGTTTTCCCCTCTTGTGGCTTCTTGGTTCTTTGGAGTTTGCCACCGCTCCACTATTATCGCAATAGAGGGTGAGTGGTCTATCCATATATGGAACAACTTCCAGATCTCCCAAGAATTTACGGAGCCAGACTGCTTCCTTACCTGCTTCACAAGCCGCTACATATTCAGCCTCCATGGTGGAGTCGGCAATGCAAGATTGCTTTATGCTCCGCCACACAATAGCCCCACCACCTAGTGTGAACACTGATCCAGATGTGGATTTCCTGGAATCAACATCTGTCTGAAAATCAGAGTCTGTGTATCCCCTTAGGATCATATCCTCACTGGAATATACTAGCATATAATCTCTTGTTCTCTTAAGATACTTGAGAATGTGTTTCACAGCCACCCAGTGATCAAATCCCAGGTTTGACTGAAACCTACTGACTACTCCCACTGCAAAGCAGATGTCCGGTCTCGTGCATAACATGGCATACATGAGACTACCAACTGCTGAGGCGTATGGGATATGTCTCATTTCCTCAACACTTTGAGGTGTCTTAGGGGACTGTTCCTTTGACAAATGAATTACATGCCAATAAGGCAGATTGCCTTTCTTGGAATTCTGCATCCCAAATCGCACAAGGATCTTGTCGATGTAGGATGCCTGAGACATAACTAATAGTCGTTTCTTGCGATCCCAAAGTATCTGGATCCCAAGAACATAACTGGCCTCTCCCAAATCTTTCATTTGGAATTTCTTAGCTAGCCAGGTTTTTACGTCTGATAATATCCTTACATCATTCCCAATGAGTAAAATATCATCAACGTATAAAACAAGAAAAACCACATTCCCGTCAATGACGCGCTTGTATACACAAGGCTCATCAACATTCTGCTCAAAATTATAAGACTTGATCGTTGTGTCAAATCTTATATTCCAATATCGAGATGTCTGCTTGAGTCCATAAATGGACCTTTGCAGTTTGCAAACTTTTTGCTCTTGACCTTGGGCGATGAACCCTTCTGGTTGTATCATATAGATACTTTCATCAAGATTGCCATTCAAGAATGCAGTCTTGACATCCATTTGCCAAATTTCATAGTCATAATATGCGGTAATGGATAGAAGAGTGCGGATGGATTTAAGCATAGCTACAGGTGAGAAAGTTTCCTCATAGTCAACTCCCTATTTCTGGGTATAACCATTGGCCACTAGTCTAGCCTTGAAGGTTTGTACCTTCCCATCTGATCCCTTCTTCCTCTTGTAGATCCACTTGCAACCTATGGGTTTCACCCCATCAGGTTGGTCTACAAGTTCCCAGACCGAGTTGGAGTACATGGACTTCATCTCTAGGTTCATGGCTTTGAGCCATTCCTCTTTGTCAGAATCATCCATTGCACTACTATAGGTCAATGGATCATCTATACCATCGCTGGAGGTGACAACTTGTGCCTCTCCAACCCCTAGGTAGCGATCAGGTTGTCACACAACCCTCCCACTGCATCTAGGTGGTAGATCATTTTGACTGGGTAGCAAAGGTTCTATGTATTTGTCAACTTTCGTTGACGATGGCGTGCTGTTCGAACCAGTAAGTAACTCCTCGAGTAATATTTTACTACGAGGCTTGAACTCCCTCATGTAGTCCTCCTCTAGAAACATAGCATTTTTCGATACAAATACTTTATTATCATCGGGACTATAGAAGAATCCACCCTTAGTCTCCTTCGGGTAGCCTACAAATAGGCACACCTGAGAACGTGGTTCCAACTTTGTAGTCTTATTCTTCAGCACATGTGCTGGACACCCCCATATGCGGAAATGTCGTAAACTAGTTTTACGACCATTCCACAACTCTAAGGGAGTCTTAGGAACAAACTTAGATGGAACTACATTAAGGATATACATTGTGGTTTGCAGTGCATATCCCCAGAATGAACTAGGTAGTGAGCTATAACTAAACATAGATCTCATCATGTCTAGTAGGGTTCGATTTCTCATTTCTACAACACCATTTTGTTGTGGTGTTCCAGGTGCTGTGAGTTGGGATACTATCCCATGCTCAACTAAGAATTCCTCGAAATCTTTGTCAAGGTATTCCCCTCCACGATCTGATCGTAGAGTTTTGATTGTCTTACCTAATTGGTTCTCAATCTCAGCACGATACTCCTTGAACTTTTCAAAGGTATCTGATTTGTGATGCATTAGGTAGACATGCCCATATCTTGAATAATCGTCAATGAATGTGACGAAGTATTCATAACCACCTCGGACTTTTACATTCATCGGTCCGCAAACGTCTGAATGTATTAGTTCTAGTGGTTGATTAGCTCTTATACCTTTTCCAGTGAAAGGTCTCTTGGTCATTTTTCCTTCTAAACAGGATTCACAAACTGGTAAAGTCCCGAGCTTTAACTGGTTTAAGGCTCCGTTCTTTATCAATCTATTTATCCGGTCAAGGTTGATGTGACCAAGTCTAAGATGCCATAGATATGTGTCATCGTGAGAAATCTTTGGCCGTTTTGTTTTAGGTTTTTCAACCTTAAACATTTCAGTGTTGAGCAGTGACCTATGTGTTAACGGTCTTAACACATACAAGTTATTTTCTGAGTTTCATGTGCATATAGTTAATCCATTTATACCAATAATAACCAAATTGCTATTAAAATAAACTGAATAACCATCATCCAAAAGTCTAGAAACAGAAATTAGATTCCTGCGAAAACCAGGAATGAATAACACATTGTTCAAATTTAAATAACTATTATTAATAAAATTTAAACTGGAAACTCCCACTACTCTTGCTGAAACGGCATCCCCTGTCCCGACCCTCATGGTGTAATCACCTTCAGCAAGGTCCCTCCATGAATCAAGTAGCTGTAAAGAAGAACAAACATGGTTAGTGGCCCCAGAATCAATAATCCAAGAAGATTTATCATCCTCCACTAATAGAGATTCAATAACGAGTAAATCATATTTACCTGTTTCCTTTTTTCTCCTTTAGCTCATCAAGGTATTTAGGACAGTTTCTTTTCCAATGCCCATTCTTGTCGCAGTGGAAACATTTTCTTTTGGGCTTGACATCCTTGGAGCTCTTCTTGTTCTTCTTTTTCATAGGCTTACCATTAGCCTTTCCAGTGCCTTTCTTCTTCTTCTTTGCAGATTTAGAAGATTCGACAGCATTTGCCTCTGCATTGGACTTACGAGGATCCATAAGCATGAACTCGTAATTGGTGAGCTCATTAAGCAGTTGGGTCAAAGTAAAAGACAACTTGTTTATAACATAGTTGCTTTTAAACTGCAGGAAACTCTTCGGAAGAATTTCCATAATCATGGTCACCTGGCTACGCTCGTCAATACGAGCTCCATGGGTTTCAGCAGTGTTGAGATAAGTCATCATCTTTAAGACGTGCTCTCGGACTGATGTCTCATCCTTCATACTAGCAGTCATCGCTGAGACCATGGCCTCATGGCGTTGACGCTCCGAAGGCTGCCCAAACATGCCCTGTAATGACTCCATCATCTGAGATGCTAGAGCCATAGGTTCATGCTTTGCAGCAAGAACCTCAGACATCCCTGCTAGCAAGTAGCAGCAGGCTTTCTCATTTACTGCGACCCATTTTTGGTAGGTATCGCGCACAGCTTGGCCAGCATTTCTGGCCGGCTCGGGAGGACGTTCCTCCGTCAGGACAAACTTCAGGTCTTCACAGACCAGGATAGCGTTCATGTTACTTTTCCACTTAACATAGTTTTCTCCGGTCAATTTATCGTTTGAGAGTATGGAAATAATTGGAGAAACCATGGCTGAAAATAAAATAAACATGCATTCAACATTCATTCATCGCATATTAAAATCATCAAAGAATTTTGGCATAAAATTAAACATGATGCAAGAACCATGAATAATGAATTAGAAACCTAAGAGAATTGCTACACCACAGAAACCTATCATCCCACAAGTAAGTGCCGCCGTAGGGTAGGTCAAGTACTCGCATGATAGATCGAGACAATCTCAGTCAATTTAATATATGCGGGAATAACTCTTATTCCTATATTAAACAACTACCGTTTTTTTTTATCAAGGAATTTCATTAACAGTTAATTATTCATTTGTGAGTATAACCCGCCGTTTCGGGATTCTTTGACTTAACGAGTGAAGTGCTGCCGTAGGGTAGGTCAGTTCACAAGATACATCTAGAATCCCTATCCTCTCGGAACCCAAACTTGATATTGACAAAAATGGACACCATCCGTAGGGGGACGAAAACAAAGCCGTCTCGAGGCGCCTTTTGAATCTCACGTTTTTGGACTAACAACGGAGATCGTGGGATGTACTGTCGTATATCCCTCTCCCACTCACTATTTTAAATATTAAGGTTTCTATCTAAAATATCTAATATTTTATTTTAACTAGTGTGGATAAACTTATGGCGGCTAATCATAATTGTTATTTACACTAGTTTGTCATAAGTGAGCTAAATCAATTTTAACTATTAAAATTGTGTCACTAATATTAGTCTCTACTAATATGTTTACTCTATTTAAACTAATTTAATTAGAGTGGTATAAGTGAGTTACAATATTTTAACTCTTAAAATACTAGGCACTTAAGGGTCTAAAATCATGAAATTCTAAATGGTCAAAATTCAATTAAACATTCTAATAAATGTTTAGTGTGTTATAAAATCCAATGGTACGTGAAATTGTTTCCCGAGTGCAGACCATATTTCCGTCCATTCGGAAACGGCTATGGAATTTATATCCGACTTTCCATCCTATATACCAATGGAATTTATTATGCACCAATTAAGCCCAATATATTAGAATTCAAGTTTTAGACTATAAATCCAATTAATCTAATTAATGATTTCAATGCATATCATTTTTTAACTTAAACATTTTAAATTACATAAAATCATAATTTTATGTTTGTAATGATAATGAATCTATGACATGTTATGGTAAGTAAAATGCATGAGTGGGCACCCTAAGCTATATGACATGTTATTCAAACAATTCGAAATAAACATACATATAACATAAAAATTATTTTGCATTGACCGGGCTCTTATTTTTCCTGTACTAATCTAATTAGTACAAAAGATTCACCAAAACATTCCTTGGCCTTCAAATCCCGCTCCAAAGTGGTGTTGGCTCTCTTTGCGACTTCGGTGCTCCAAATTACAAAGAATTGAAACTTTACATTGAAAATTAAAATATCAACAAATATAAACAATGGCCTTATGGCCTTACATCCCAAAACCAAAACCAACTACAAAAATAAGAGCCAGAAAAATTTACGACCAATGCTAAATCCATTCATCACATGAAATAACAAAACCATTCATCACATGAATATCACAATGTGCCCACTCATCTAAACATGCATATCATATTTATAACTCATATAAATATATTTAAAAAAGAAACTTTAAATGAAAAAGTGAAGGGTTAAGAGCACTTTTCAACCTCGCTCTTGATGCCAATTGTAGGAAACGCTTTCCCTCGCGTAGCGGAAGCGGTTAGGCCCACGGATCGAACTTGAAAATTTTTTCTGCTTTGCCCTTCCTTTGGCCGAATGGTACCAGTGGGTATACCGAAATTTTGCTTCTGTTTTGAACAAGATTTCAGCCCCGGAATGCCCCCAAAACAGTCCCCGAACAGCCCCTTGAACTGCAGTGAAATAGCGGACTGTTTTGCACCCGTTACACGCGTGAACTGCACCCAAACCAGTCCACAATTTGCGTGATCTGCTGTAGGCTTTTAGGTCTGATTTTTCACTCAAAAACAATCCTAACTCAGCCCTAAAATATCCCAAAGTGTTTCCCAAAACCCGAATTAAAAACCAAACAAAAACCGAGCCCCAAAATTGGTGAAGAAGAGATTTACTGCCTCACTGCCGTGAGTTACTAGAGAGGGGAAGAAGAGATTTCCAACGCCACAAGATCTTCCGAGCTATGTCTCGTTACTTACGGAGGGTAGTGTAGGCTACACTCACAAATTAATCCCTAAACGTTTTAGAGATTAAATCACACACCGAAATAATTTTCTGGTTCCTCAATTAACTTTCTCAACTCTTGAGAGCATGAAGAAGAGAAGGAGGCTAGGGTTTTCTAATGTCTTGTTCTCAAAAGAAAAATTATATTTTTCTTTTTATACTTAGGGTAATTTGTTTCATAAAATAAATCAACCACAAGTCTCTCAATCCTCTCATAATTTCGGCCAAGGCAAGGAATTTTTGTTTGATTTTTTTTCCAAAACAAACAAATCTTATTCCTTACTTAATGAGGAATTCGGCCAAGCTAAGGTATTTTGATTTGATTTTGTTTCCTAAACAAACAAATCCTATTCCTTATCCATAGAGGAATTCGGCCATGGTGATGTATTTTGATTTGATTTTGTTTCCCAAACAAACAAATCTTATTCCTTATCTAATAAGGAATTCGACCATGGTGATGATTTTTGTTTCCAAAATAAATCTTAGCCTTATTAAATTATATCATATATAATTCAATGTTCTATTTTTAATAATTATCATATAATTATTAATACCTTACATTAACTTTTAATGCATAGTCTCAAGTGTGATGTAATTAATATTATTAATCATATTAATAATATTTATTCTTTGTGAGCATATAATTAGACTATCCAATTATATTAACTCCGCTAAAGTATATCGAGCTAGCACGGGGACCAAATGGACCTACGGTTCTAAGCTCCAATAATCTCGAAATATTAATTAAGCTCTTAATTAAATATTCTGAATTATTAACTCCGGGTTATTCCACTAAAAATCCGAAGTTGCACTCTCGTTGCCGCAGATGAAATATTAAGCCGAACTAAGTCGGTGTCCACCGATATAGTCATTGCATACGAATTTATCATTCATGAGTATCTTGTAATTAGAGACGGGTCATAATGTCCGTTATACCCCTCTAATTATTTTTACCTTAAGTACCATTGATTCTCCAATGAACGATTTATTCATAACTATTATGAATATTAATCTTTCTATTCGTAATAGAAAGACTTGAGCGCTCAAATCGTTCAAGTACCGAATCAACCCTTAAGAAAGATATTCATCTACTTCTCGCAAGAAGGAGTGAACTCCATGTCTATGTAAAACGTTCCCAGTTACAAAACAAACTGTGCCCCCAAAGTACGTAGCTATTGGTTGGGATTGCTACACCAACCTCACCTTTGTAAATCAAAGGACACAGCCTGCCATGCAGGAGTTCGTAGTACACTCAGGATTAAGATCAATCCATATATGACCATCAAGTAGATGGAAATGACTTTATTTGTTTAACGGATATTATAAGAATGTCATTTCTATCTGGGTCCAGTCCTATATGATCGCATCATACAAGGTGCCTCCATTCTCATGTCTCTACATGGACGATCCGGATTAAGATCGCCATACAAATATAAAATGGACCGCAGCTATAGATAAACCACAAACAAAGTACCCGGTTTGTTTGCTCTCTATGGACTATTTAAGATTACTAACTTCAGACTCAAATCCTCTGGTGTATGACACTCATACACTAAGTCTGAAGGTACATAAGTAATCTACGGTATTTACGAAGATATATAATATGCGAAAGATAAACAAACAATTTTGATAAATGAATAATGCATCGTTTTATTTCAAAACGCATGAAACCGTTTATATCACATGTAGCTCAAGGGCATACATCCCAATAGATATAGTTCTGTTAGCAGCTGAGCTAGGCTTCAGCGCAGGCTAAAGAATTAATGGTCTCATCAACGATCCATATATATACTTCGATATTCATCTGATTCGTTCGGATCATACATCGTGGCGATGTGATGATCGAATAAATCGCATCAGATGATAATCATACAAATCCGCTGAGGAAAGTATTTTCTCAGTAATTTGAGCCAACCGTACATAGTTCGGGTGTAGGACACTCGAGTGACTGGCTATAGGCCAAGTGGGAGATTGTTGGACAGTTATGACCCATATCAACTCTATTTGTACAGATCATGGTGATGTTGTACAAATTAACTATGTGACAAAGGAAATTGCTCTCTTATCATTTGTGATTAGATCACCAAGATGTATAAATGATAGGAGGTCCTTATGATTAGTACTTGGATTGAGATGATATGAGACAGTATCAATCCACGAAGGATAAATCATTAAATATCCCTAGTTAGAGTATTATCGAGATTGGACATCGATAATGCGTAAAAGACTAGTATTACACTTGTGCGCGTTGTGAGGGCATAACGGTATAGTTCTCATATATTTGGGTATAGGATACTCATGCAAGTGTAGTAGGAGGTTGTGTTTTACCGATGTTACGGAAAACAGCTTCGCTTTGGATAGACCACTCGGAATTCCATTGGTAGTATGACTATGTGTCTATGGACGTCCGAAATCAGGGTAGGTGTATTTGGTCTTAACCTGAGACTTGCACTGCTAATACTTGCGACAATCAATGTACTTTGGTTTTAGGTCGTCCAGGGCTTTAACAGGTTCTGTGTACGCCTCTGCTGGATATATTGAGAATCGTAGTGTGTTGGGTGTGATGTCAAGACAGAAGTATCAGTCCAGTCATAGTGGAGATGATGGTCACGTAGGATACGGAACTGGTTCTCTTATGTACTGCAGTCATCGAGATAAAATGACTAGGTCATGTTTATCCGATTATAGAGACTAGTTACCAGAGATCCGATATGTGCTTCGTACGGGGCAGACACAATTCCAGCCCCAGGCCTAGCATGTGACATCTGATACTGGATCGAGATACGCAATACTACGTATACTACGCCTGATATAGATCACTATATTCGTGTAAGGATATTTCTGGAGAATTAGGTAGGCATGGCGCTTTGCTAGAAGCCAACCTTGTCTTGTAAATCGGTACAAACGTAGTACTAGGTACTTACGTGTTCGGATAGTCCGACGACCGTATTTACTGCCAACATATCCGGGGATCTCATGGGTCACTTTCCAAAGATTCACCGATGACGTATGACTCACACTTTAATTAATCTGGGATTAATTAGATGAGAGAGAAAATTAATCTGGGATTAATTACGGAGATATTTTATCTGGGATAAAATATTAATAAAAGAGAGAATACGATTAATTTGGAATTAATCGATAAAATAATATATTCGATATATTATACGAAATTGGATTTCGACGCGGAATTAAAATTAGATTTTAATTCGGGCGAACGAGTTAATTTAGAATTAATTCGTTAGCGAAGTGAATAGTAATTATGCTAGGCATGATTATTAATTAAATTAGATTTAATTACGACGCAACGGAAAATTCGTTAATTTGGAATTAGTGAACCCGAGCCCGAGAGTGTCTGCGAGCGCATTCGCATTTCGAATTCGAGTGCGGCACGCAAGTCACATCAAGCGTCAAATCGCTAGTCACATCTAGCGTCAAATCATTAGTCACTTTGATTGATGTGATGTCTAGTCACTTTGAGTGATTGACAACATGTCACTTGTGATTGATTGATGGATTGATGGAAGTGGTTGGCAAAGCATTTATGGCTTGACTTTTGGTAAATGAATTATTTGATTTTTTGAAAATAAAAAGGTGTATTAGATACACAAAATTCATCCAACCAAAAACAACTCTCTCACTCATTTCCTTCTCTCCTCTCTCACGCCTATTTGGGCTATTCTTCTTCTGTTTTTCTGGTTCAAAAATCGTGAGTCATGGAGAAGCTTTTGATGATTTTTGTGGCAAAAATCAAGAGTGCTAGCACACATCGGAGTCTTGCGAAGGTGATAGGGAAACCCACCCGTGGGCTTGGAATACCATTCGAGAAGCTTGGAGCTTCATGGATCACCATTGCCGATTTTGGAGAGTCAAAACAGTGGTCTGTTTTCAGTGCACTGCCGAGCACACTAGGAGGGCAGAAAATGATTTTGTTCTTCACCGCATCGCTCAACCGATCATTGTAAGTATTCCGCAACTTCCTTTGATTGTATTCGCACATGTTTCTTGCTTATTATTCGATCATTGGGATCGTAGAACTCCAACAGAGCATGCATTTAGTATAGGTGGAAATATTCTTGATGACAGAAGAGCAAGGTTGAAACCGGAGACGTTAGAAGCTCAAACGTGTCTTGAAGATTGGTGTAGAGCAGAACATCATGAATAAGAAAATCAGCCGGAAACTTTTGAAGATTTGTATGATAACACAGAAACAACTAATACCGAAGGCTGAAGAATCACACCGTCTTCCCCGGATGTGGATGAATAAAATATAAATGTGATAAATTATTAAAAATAAAATGTAACAGCATTATGTGCTCTTTGATTCCTCTACGGTACAAGAGTATACGTAGGCAGTTTAATTAAGTGGAAGCTCTTGTTTTTTTTTCAAAACAAGAAATAAATTATCAATGTATACTTTAATCTTTAGTAAATCTTTAATTTTTATTATTATTTTATAACAATTTAAATTAGTTTATTAAAAAAAAGATTTCAAACCTATAAACGAACAAAATCGTATGATTCGGCCGATTTAAGATTTCAATTATGATTCGATTTTGACCGAAACCGCAATCGAATCGTAGACCGAACCGTTAGTCTACGGTTTGATTACGATTTTTAACCGTAATCAAACTGTCTGCAACCTTAGATAGAGGTACCAAAGAGAGACAATCATATTTTGGCCCATCTAGAAGAGGTGAGAGAGGTATCATATGAGCTCCGTATCTTGCTCTATGTATAGGTTATTGGATAAGTGAATTGCGACTAGCCAAGCTTGGTTTAATAGATAAAACGGTTATTGTGTACATGTCTATTCATCAACTGTTAAATTGAATGAAATCAATAAATTAAAAATTTGTATCCAAAGTTTAAATTAAAATAGCCTAACTTATATTTCAATGATTGATTATTAATATTATATCGAGTTATAAGAAACTTAACCGCGTGCTATTTTCAACTTAAATATTTTTGGGTTGAAAAGATTATGGAAGTTAATCTTTTTTTCAGATCAAGTTTTTTGGATTTCCTTGTGGTTATGGAGAAAGACTTACATAGGCTGTCAGGGCCGGCTTGAGATTTGGGAGATCTTATGCGATCTCTTATAAATACATTTTTAAGTTAGGTAAAAATAAAAAATATATTAAAGGATTTGGGGCATAAATTTTTATCAATTCTGAATTTAATTATTAAAACAGTAAATAATGAAGAATCGTTAAATATAAGATATAAATTGAACATATTTTTCTTCTTTTTAAGAAAAATAATTAAATTAAGGACTTGAATATTTATCAAAAGGGGCTATGACCAGCCCAGCTCAACCCAACCAACACTTTTTTGCCAATTGATAGGGAAGTGGACTTTACAGGTTTTATTTTTAATATAAAGGACTATTTTAATTTCGTGCGACTTGTTATATTTTACTTTAATATTATATGACCTATTCATATAAAATAAAAAATTTGTAAAATTGGCTTTGTGCACGACTTTCTCCTAGTTACGAGGGGTAGATCGTAGGACCAGGGTGGGTAAATCAATTGAATCGAATTGAAAATATCGATTCAATTCGGTGTTTTGATTTATGTTCAGAGTTAAATCGATCAGTGCGATTCGATTCGAATCATGAATCAGATCCGTGAACAGATCAATTTGAAAAATCTTGAACCAAATCGATCAAACCGATCGATTTAGAAATTAATACTTTTAAAAATCGATTTGAGTTTGAACCGAACTCAAATATTAAATTGGACCAATCCGAACCAAATCAAATCGGTTCAATTCGATTTAATTTTACTCATTAATTCATTCCGATCGATTCTTAAATTTTTAAACCGATTAATTTTTGATTTGGTTCAATTCAACCGAATCAAACCGATCTTTACCTATCTCTAGAACCAGAGTCCCAAGCCATGTGAGTGAGGGAATCGACCAAGGGCTCCTGGAAATAGACCTGGCCGCCGGTTCGGTTCCGGTTCGGAACCGAACCGAACCGGCCGGTTCACGGTTCCACAAGTGTGGAACCAGAACCGTAAACCGAACCGGAACCGAACCGGTCGGTTCCGGTTCGGTTAACGGTTCCCCTTCCGTTTTTTTTTTTTTTTTTTTTTTTTAAATAATAAATTTTAAAAATAAAAAAATTCTATAATCGTAATGTTTTTTCATACTATCACATCATTTTTATAGAATCTTTTTTTTATAAAATTCTTTTAACATATAATCATTTTTATAGCCAACTCTTGGCTAGTGCTTTCTTTATATAAGCGATGTGGGATATTTGTTACTTGGCTATTGTGTCCCACATCGCTTATATAAAGAAGTCAATAACCAAGAGTTGGTTATAAAAAGGATGTGGACATTCATGTTTTAGTATTGCAATTTCAAACCTCATTAAGTCATTATTATTAATTAAAAAAATTGAGATTTACTTGTGGAACCTTACGGTTCCAAGAAAATAACTTTTTTTTTTTTTTTTTTTACTTCCGGTTCCAACCGGAACCGTACGGTTCCGGTTGGAACCGTTGGAACCGCTGGAACCGTTCGGTTCCAGCGGTTCCAACCGGTTCGGTCAGGGTAAGAACCCTAACCGAACCGGTCAGGTTCCGGTTCGGTTCCGGAATCGGAACCGGAACCGGTTGGAACCGGAACCTTCCGGTTCCAACCGGTTCGGTTCCGGTTCCGAACCGGAACCTTGGTCGGGTCTACCTGGAAAAACTGGCCCCATTTTTTATTTATTAACAAGGCCCTACCCTATAAATGACAAATTATGTAAATTGTTAGGGACCTATTTCATCAAATGGATAAACTATGCATTTAAATAAGAAAACGTTAAAATATAGGTTGGTAAAGCTCAACACTTGTTCCAGTCAAAATCCAAATTGAAAATTTCCCCCTGCGTCGTTTTCATTTCTATTGGCTTCCCCCATTGTTTCTCTCTCTCATTATTAAACGAAACATTTGTAGCTTTCTTCTTCTTCTTCTTCTTCTCGTGAAATAATAACAGTGTAAGACAACAAGCAGTATTATTTGTACAAAATTTTCTTCATTTTTAATAATAAAAAGATTAATTTTTAACAATAATAATAGGTTTCCGTACAGTTCAGATTCTCTCAGGTTCGTCAGTTTGCACACGCGTACTCTTATATATTCATTGATATTTCTTTCTTTCTTTTTAACTAATTAGCAGATCTAGGGTTTTTCAATCTTAAATTCGTGCAAATCGTAATTCAATTCTGCTTATTTATTTGTTTAATTCCATTGTGCCGTCATTTTCACAGCTGAGCTTGTTCGGCCGCTCATTGATTTGGTAGATTTTTCTGACGAATTATGCTATAAATAAGGTGGTAAGTATACGTATATGTATACGTACACTACTTGTTTATGCATGTATTTATGTTTATATTTTTGGTTTGTGAAGATCCGGATCAAGTGAAAGAGAAGAAGATGAGTGAAGGCCAGAAGTTCCAGTTGGGAACAGTTGGAGCATTGAGTTTGTCGGTGGTTTCATCAGTGTCCATTGTCATTTGCAACAAGGCGCTTATTAGCTCACTTGGTTTCAGTTTTGGTAATTTTTCTTTTCTTTATTTCTATTTCTGTTAGATCTAATCTGATGCATTGACTTATGTGATTAATGGAAAGTTACCAAGTACTAGCTTTTTCAGTGTCTAGGTTGCTGACTGTTTCTTGAGATTGTATGTTCGTAGAGGAATAAAGACAAATGATTATTAGATTCTATTGTCAGGATGGGTTTGTGGGAATTTTGTGGTCTTTTCCTTTCAAAGAATCTTAAAATTTTGTTGACGTATAAGTGGCTAATGGTCTAGTACTTTTTGGTTGTGGTATATTCGGATATTCCAACAGGATGATTCTCTGATTTATTTGAAACAAGTGTTGAAATGATTTGGTTGTGTAGTTTTTTCTGGTTTAAATTCAGTTCATGATGATATACATAGTGATGGGCCAAGTCATTCCTGACGACACATAAGTGGATGTTAGTTCATCATATATGTGGTTGTTTTGAAGTATCGTGTTGGCACCTCGGTTCAAGTCTTAGATTCGAATTCAGAGGGTGCACTTCTTGTAAGAGCCTAGGGAAGTTGGGGGTTTTACCTGTTCCGCTTGGGTTGGGTGGTTTGGCGGCGGGGTTTCAAAAAAAAAAAGTGTTAGGCACCTCGGCGGTTTACCTTGGTTTTTATGTGGACAGCTTGTTTCCCCTCTTGTAAATCTCCTTAAAATTTAATTCTAACCATGCATTGTTCCTTTATAACCGAAAAAAAGAAACAATCATTATCCATCATTATTGTTTTACTTTGGCATATTTGATATTACTTGATCATTTATTCAGTCTCTCTCTGACATGCAGCTACAACTTTGACAAGTTGGCATCTTCTTGTTACTTTTTGTTCGCTTCATGTGGCATTATGGATGAAATTATTTGAGCACAAGCCTTTTGATCCAAGAGCTGTAATGGGATTTGGGATATTAAATGGGATATCTATCGGGCTGTTGAACCTTAGCTTGGGTTTCAATTCCGTTGGTTTCTACCAGGTAAAATTTCATTCTTCAAGCTGTGACTTGTGATCTTGAATCTTTTGTTGACTAGAGTGAACCAGATTATCATCCAGTGGTTACGTAACTTGATAACATTTCCGGGAGAACTCGACTGTGTGGCAGAATACTACAAAAGCATCATAAAGCATTTCAGATGATATGTATATCTTCTCTGTTCAATGAATATGTTTGTGTGTGTGTTCGCAATTTACTCATGTTTTATAATTTAACACAGACCAGGTGTTGCATTGCCACTGAAACTCATTGTGATAACTGATAACTACATATGTTTCTTCAGATGCACACTAGGATCTCGCTGCATCTTTAGATATTGCAATCCACAATGCCATTTATGTTCTGCTACAAGCTTTGGAACTTAACACTGTAGTCTAGTATTTTAAAATCTTTATAAAGAGATTTGGTTTCTGAAAATTTTTCTTGTTTATTTTTCATTTTAGATGACGAAACTTGCGATCATCCCCTGCACCGTTCTTTTGGAGACCCTTTTCTTCAGGAAGAAATTCAGGTCAGTTTTAATCTCACTACTTCATTTGTATTTTTGGAAGACAGTTTCCTTGAGTTTGCTATTTCAAATGTTCACTAGGTTGAGATCTAATGGTATAGTCATTCATTGATTTTGAATTGAATATGTTTGTGATTGTGTGTGATTTCTTCGACGTCTTTCTTTCATCTTTTCAATTGAAATTTTTAATTTTTGGATTGTGTTTGTCTTTTAAGTCTCAGGCTTTTTTTATTACTTTCACAGTTTTCACCTATTGACCCTTTGTGCTTTCTTTCATTTCTTATCAATCTTATATCATAGCATTTTTTCTCCTCTCTCTCTTTTGTTGTCATTAAACCCCTTCATTGTCTATATAAAATTATTTCTTGCGCAAGCCATAAGCTTATGTGTTTTCGTATTTATTTTGTGGTCATTTTTGGTCCAAAAAAATTACTCTTTTTTTTATTTTTTCCCTCTATTTTCATAAAATATTGACCCACTCACAGCTCTGTATTAATACTTATTTTAATAATTGCAGTAGGAATATCCAACTTTCACTTATCATCCTTCTTCTGGGGGTGGGAATTGCAACTGTAACTGATCTTCAGCTCAATGTTTTGGGTTCTGTATTGTCTCTGCTTGCGGTTCTTACAACTTGTGTTGCTCAGATTGTATCCTCAGCTGAAGTTAGCTTTGCTATTTATTTGCCTGTTTTGTGCCTTCTAATTGTTATTGTCAAATAAATTATTAGCTTTGATGCAGTAGAGCCAGATATTATCTTATGATCAGAATTCCTTTGCTTGAATAAACCTTAACTAGTTACTCTCAGATGACCAATACCATCCAGAAGAAGTTCAAAGTTTCTTCAACCCAACTGCTTTATCAGTCTTGCCCCTATCAGGCATTAACTTTGTTCATCATTGGTCCATTTTTAGATGGGCTTTTGACAAACAAAAATGTGTTTGCGTTCAAATACACCCCTTATGTGCTGGTAGGAATGACATCTCACCCTTATTATTTTCCCTTCCTTTGCCACTGGTATTTTTTGCTTTTGAGTTTTGATAATAACTTTTGAATATATCATCATGGTTGCAGTTCTTCATTGTTCTATCCTGCTTGATATCTGTCTCTGTAAACTTCAGCACATTTTTGGTAATTGGAAAGACATCTCCAGTCACCTATCAGGTCCTTGGACATCTCAAAACATGCTTAGTTCTAGCTTTTGGCTATGTTCTACTTCATGACCCATTCAGCTGGCGCAACATTTTGGGAATCCTGATTGCTGTAGTCGGAATGGTACTTTACTCGTATTGTTGCAGTCTTGAGAGCCAGCAGAAGGCTAGTGAAGCATCAGCTCCACTGTCCCAGGTAGTTGTACAAGTTTTCTTTTGTTTATGAGTACTCATATTGTTGCCCATATGTACATCTTTTTGTGTTTTTATCGTAATGTTTATTCCTATAGTATCGTAGATTATATGGATATGACGAAAAAAAGAAGAAAAAGGAAAAGGAAATACTGATTCTCTCTTCTTCTCATATGGATTCAGGTGAAGGAAAGTGAAACTGATCCTTTAATTAACGCGGAAAAAGGAACGGGAATCATAGGTGAAAATGTTACCCAAGCTCCGGTATGGAATTCAAACAAGGACCTACATGCTTGAAACTAGCTGATTTCTATTTATTCAACCTTTGATAAAAAATATGTATAATGTTCCAGCAATGAAGATGTTGCTGGCAAGGGTCATCGCGTATTTGATAGCAGCATATTGTTTACAATGTTGTTTTTTTAATCCTAGTTGGTCCCAGGGATAAAAGGGAATGTGATTTTAATATAGCATGTTTTGGTTATTAGTTATGATGAATCAGGCATGAAATGGGATGCATACCAGAATTTGATTTGTCAAATGTATACTGTCACCATATACTAGAGAAAAAGTTTCATAATTGTTATTTCTGTTTAGTATGTATTTAAAAACTCTATTCAGCAAATGAATAAATGCGGTATTGTATATATCCCTCACATTTTAGTCAGCTCCTTGGACTTTACCTTTTCTCTTTTCAAAAATGGAATATGGTTTCTAAAGTTTCTCTAAGATGTTTAAAAGTAGGACATTGTACACTCATAAGCAGGGATGGTAAAATTTCCCGTGGGAAAGGGGCCCGATATATTAAAGATAGTTAATAATGAGATAATTTTTTATATTTGTTGGTTGGACGGGTTGAGTATGAATATTGATATATATGTTCAAATAGATGTAAAATTCACTTGTGAATATGGACTTGCAATGGGCTCATAAATACTTGATATGTTTGGGCAGATAAGGAGATAATTTTTATATCCGTCAATTGAAGATGGATACGAAATTTGTTAGCTTTGACAGTTATATATTGTCATTTAACTCAATTGAGGCAAATTAGGCAGGAAAGTGTTATGGGGTGATGACACTACTATGTTAGACTCATTACGTGTTCGCGGTTTTATATGCTATGCAAACACACGTATAACTCAAGTAGTATACAAGATATCAAACACACAAGGACATATTATTTATCTTATTAATACCAGAACCAAACCTACTTTACTAAAACTAAATATTTAATTAAGAGAGGTTTAATTAATCTAATCAACTAAAAATATAAGCAAGTAGAAAAATAGACAACTTTAGAAAACCTTATATAAGAGAGAACCTATGGTTGCAACTTTACCCAAGCATGTGAATAATATTTATGCATTTTTTATTCAATTGAGTATTTGTTATGGATTATTAACCTATGATACGAATTTATCTATAAGTATCTTCTGATGATTAGGTAAAAATGCCTAACTTAATTCAATTACATATATTACAATGATAATTGATTTAAGCTAAACGCATTAAGTTCAGGTCGTAATTATGGCTATGTATGTCATGTAGGTATATTCATATCTTGCACGAAAATCGATTCAACGAATGTGATCACGCGTTATTAATTCACAAGCTAAACCCAAATTCCATTTTCCAAGTTCCTAATGATGTACCACATTTGTTCTATTAGTGATCAAGCAATAGAACACATTAAGAATGAAGAATAATAAATAATCTAATCACAAACTCAAAAGAATAAAATATGCAATTTGAATTAGCGATTGTGCATAAGATTCATTACAACCCTAAACTAATGAATTAGTTACACATGATATCCAATAAACACAAGCAATTCACTATTATAAGACAAGAATTCATAAAAGTTTAACTATGAGAGAAAATGAAGAAATAACTCTTGTTGCGATCTTCTACTTCAATCTCCAGTTCGGGCTAAGATTCCGGTTCTTGTCTTGTTTTTGGTATTTTTCTTTGCTTTGTGGTCTCCAAAAGTCTGATATTTTAGGTTTAAGACATACTTGTTCTTTTATAGAGGCTGATGGAAGATTTCCTTCTTAAGAATTTAGAATTCTATTTGTGCCACGAATCGGGATCGCGTCGCGAAGTGCCTGGACCTGCATCTTGATGCGAGATGCTTCTGCAATGCGTCGCGACATGTCTTCAAATTGATGTTCTTGTTAGGGTTGGTGCTCGGAGTGCCAATCCGGATCGTATTTATGTCCAATTCATAAATACGAATAATTTCTTTTTCCATAATATTACTTATTTAATGGTAGCACCTCTTGTCTTTTATACACATATTCGATCTAATTGCGATGAGATATCTAATTATGATTAGATTGAAACTAAATCGGATTTAGTGATACGTGTATATTAGACAAAGACCATAGGATTTACAACGTAGTGCGCAGTTACAATGTTGTTTGTAATTGACATTAGGAAGCATCACTATAAGTTGTATATCCTTAAATAAAGTTTCTGGTAAAGATTTACTAACACGAGTCGGTTAGTAAATGTTGGACAATTATGACCAACAACATCACTATTTGTACATAATATGGTGTTGTTGTACAAATTAACTATGTGACAAAGGAAATTGCTATTTTATCATTTGTAATTAGATTACCGGGATACATAAATGATAAAAGGTCCTTATGATTAGTTCCAGATTGAGATGATATGAGACAGTATCAATCCACTAAGGTTTAATCATTAAATAATCCCTAGTCGTAGTGTTATCGAGATTGGACATCGATAATGCGGAATAGACTAGTGTTACACTTGTGCCCGTTGTGGGAGCATAACATCATAGTTATCATATATTTGGTTATTGGATACTCATGCAAGTGTAATAGGAGGTTGTGTTTACCGATGGTACGGAAACAGCTTTGCTCTGGATAGACCCCTCGGAATTCCATTGGTAGTATGACTATGTGTCTATGGAAGTCTGAATCAGGGTAGGTGTATTTGGTCTTAACCTGAGACTTGCACCGCTAATACTTGCGACAATCAATATACTTTGGTTTTGGTCGTCCAGGGCTTTAACAGGTTATGTGTACGCCTCTTCTGGGTATATTGAGAATCGTAATGTATTGGGTGTGATGTCAAGATGGAAGTATCACTCCAGTCATATTGGAGATGATGATCAAGTAGGATACGGAACTGGTGCTCTTATATGCTGCAACTATCGGGATATTATGACTAGGTCATATTTATCCGATTATAGAGACTAGTTACCAGAGTTCTGATATGTGCTTCGTACGAGGCAGACACAATTCCAGCCCCAGGCCTAGCACTTGACATCCGATACTGGATCGTAATACGCAATACTACGTATACTAGGCCTGATACAGATTACATATTCCTTTAAGAACATTTCTGGAGAATTGGGTAGGCACGATACTTTGCTAGAAGCCAACCATGTCTTGTAAATCGGTAAAAATGTAGTACTAGGTACGTACGTGTTCGGATAGTCCGACGACCGGATTTACTGCCAACATATCCGGGGATCTCATGGGTCGCTTCCCGAAGATTCACCGATGATGTATGACTCGCACATAATTAATCTGAGATTAATTATTAAGAGAGAGAATTAATCTGAGATTAATTACAGAGATATTTTATCTAGGATAAAATATTATTTAAAGAGAGAGAACGATTAATTTGGAATTAATCGATAAATTAATATATTCGATATATTAATCGAAATTAGATTTCGACGCGGAATTAAAATTAAATTTTAATTCGGGCGAACGAGTTAATTTAGAATTAATTCGCTAGCGACGTGAATAGTAATTTTGCTAGGCATAATTATTTAATTAAATTTGATTTAATTACGTCGCAACAGAAAATTCGTTAATTCGGAATTAGCGAACCCGAGCCCGAGAGTGTTTACGGGCCCACTCGCATTTCGAATCAAGTGGGGCCCACAAGTCACATCAAGCGTCACATCACTAGTCAACTTTATCACTTTAATGTGATGGAAGTTGTTGGTTGATGGTTGAGTGTGATACACATTAATGTGATGGTTGAAAGACATATATCATATTTTATTATTTTGATATTTGACTTTTAATTTTATGTATTAGATCACAGAACACACACACAACTCATTCTTTCTTCTTCTCCCTCTACATTCAGCCAAGAGAGCCAATTTCTCTCATTCTCAAATTTTTGAAATTGCCGAGAATAAGAACAAGCAAATGGAAGATTTGTGGAAAATTTTTCAAGATGCTAGCACATCCAATGGGTCTTACAAAGGTGATAGGGAAACCCATTCATGAGCATGGAATCCACACCCAAGCTTGGAGCTTGACCGAAACTTGGAGAGCACAAAAAGGGAGCCATGGCCGAGAGCTTCAAGGATGGAGCAAGGAAAATTTTTGTTGTTCCTCGCATCGTAAATCCGATCAAAGTGAGTATTCCGCAACTTAAATTTGTCGTATTCAAACTTTTAAATGCTTAAATTGATCTTGGTTTGACCTAGAAAACCCAACAATGGTATCAAGAGTCTTGTTTAAGAATGAAATTGGATTTATGGTAAAATTGGGTAAAATTGATTTGAGCATGTTTGGATGAAATTGATTGTTTGAATATGCTTGAATGATGATAACATAGTGTTATGCATGATCAATTTGATGAAAATTGAATTGGATGAATTTTTCCCCAAATTTGAGGCTTGGCCGAAAGTTGTGTTACCCTAATGTCATGGTGATTTTTGTTTTTTGAATCATTGGATGAGTTTGAAAGACTTGGGAAATGTTGATTTAGGATTTAATTTGATTGAAATCGAAATCGAACAAAAACCCCTAATTTCCGTGAATTAGAAGCATGGAAAATGATATGATTTTTTGATTCAATGATGTTGGACATGTGTTGATGATGATAAACATAATTAATTGTGTAAATTGGTGTTTTGGAAATATTAATTTGAGTAATTAATTATGGCTATACACTTAGATTAATTTAATTGTGAAATTTGGAATTTTGTGATTTAAATTAATTGGGCTTGAAAAGTTGTATTTGGGCTTAATGGGCTTGGTTGGGCCAAGTTTGGTTTAGGTTAATTGGTTGGATCCAATTGGGCCCAAAACCATATCCATAAAGTCCAAATATAATAAAATGGGCCTTTAAAATTTTAATTGGGCCTAAATTGGTTTCTTGGCAAATAAGGGTGATTCCTTAAATGAGCTTTGGTATTTGGGTTTGACGCATATTGACCAAAGTCCATGCCTTAGAAATTAATTGAAAGCCCATTGGACTTTAATTAAAATGACATTGGATGTTAATTGGGCTTTGAGACCCGTAAAGATTAGATTTAGAATCTAAGTCGCAAAGGCACATTAATAAAGTGTAATTATTTAATTTGGAATTAAATATAGAATTAGTATTAAATACAAATTAAATTGGATTTAATGTTGTAGTTTAATATAATTCGAGAATTCGTACTTTGAGTACTTATTCTTAAAACGAGTCAGACTCGCGCAAAATCAAATCGTTGTTTGAACATTGGATGGTCATTAATTTTCAGACTAATTAATTGGATTAGATTGATTGATAACATGCTTTGTGTGAATACATGGATGCGATGTATGAATAATGCATATCGGATGGATATTAGATGGGTGAGGGCAATTTTAGAAATTATTATAATAAATTTAGAATTTATTAAATTGGACCTCCGTGTCCAGCCTATTACCTCTTGACTCTTTGTATTTCTCTTCTCACCTATTCCCCTCAATGTAAATGAGGTTTCTTTAGAAGTGTTATGTAAATGGGTAGAAGTAAATATTGTGCTAGCGGGAGAGAGGAAAGTGAGAGATTTGTTCTAGGAACATAGTGTGTTAAATATCCATCCGCATATAATTATTAAATTTATTTACGCGCCTTATTATGTTTTTAGAATGCATGTTTAAGGGTGTATGATGAGACCTTAACAAAGATAATTAATTGGTTGCCAATTACGCGAAAAACCCTCAACATATATTAAGCGTTTTCCTTCCATTGAGTGATTCTTACTCAAGATCCAAGATTGACATTGGTTTGTTGGCCAAAGTCAAGACCTTTGTCCATCGCGGATGTGTTTGAATCATGAAGGCTTTGTTCCATATCGCATGTCTTGTCCAAGTTGTGATTTGTTGGCCAAAGTCAAGATCACTTCTTGTCAATCGACATCGATTACGAAGCTTTCCAAAGTCAATGGGTCCCGCTTAACTGGAATCATTAAGTTTGTTGTGCCAAAGCCAAGGCTTAGTTGATTCAGAGGAAAAAGGTTAGGGAATATATTGGATATATTGGCATATATAAGATATATGTTTCGAACTTGGATGTCCACCTACTGGATCTAGGAATTGGATGGGATCCAATTGATCTTAGAGATCTACCTAGTTAAATATCATATAATTTGTTGGCCAAAGTCAGGGTTGTGTGTTAATTAACGGGATCCTAGCCCACTAGGAAACAAGGTTTCCCGAGTACTCAACAGAGGGTTAGAGGCTTGCCGAAAAATAGTGGGAGGCAAATATTAAATTTGCAAATTCGTTTAGATACTTGCCAATACGCGCTCATTTCAATTTTTCATCAATACTTAAATAAATATTAGTTGGACTAATATCGTTGTTTTAACTAAAACAGTTGGACTGTATTCAAACTACATCAATTTATAGTTGATTATATAATTGGATTATAGTAATCAATATATTTGAATTTAACCAATTAAATTATAGTTGATTATATAGTTAGACTATAATAATCATTATATTAAATAGTACCTTAAATCGTTGATTGGATAGTTGGACTATAGCAATCAAGATAACTGAAAGATTAGCGTTTAAAACATAAACCTGGGTAAAAATGTCATTAAACGGCTTTAATTTTCAGATTGAGAATAAAACCTCAGGATAGTCTTGGGAACTGAGGAGTTATTTTATTTGATAGAGAAACATCTCGGGCCTAAGCCCGAAGTTGAGCAAATAGTAGAACATGATCTTTGGAAGATTCATGTGATGATAACTTTAGTACTCAATCCATTATGCTTACCGCAATAACACTTAAATTTCGTTGTCAGAGTTAAGGATTAGATCCTTATACCATAAAGATGAAATTAAAGATCTTCATAGATCTATTCTTAGATCTTAGAAGTATAAATTACATAAGAAGCTCTTTAGCTCGTGTATGTCAGAGGGTACATCTGTTGAGCACTAGGTGTCGCAGATGATTGCTGACATCGATCAGCTAGGTTAGCTGGGCATTACCTACGTGGCCGAGACTACCAAAGATTTGATCTTATAGTCTCTACCCGAAAGCTGGGGCAAGTTCATTGTGAACCAAAAGAAAATTGTTGGGGAATTGATGGATGTGTTCTAGGAAGCAGAGCCAGAGCTTCTAAAGGGGCAAAGGACAAAAGACATATCCCAAGAGGTCTGCCTAAACTATGGCAAACGGGGTCACTGGATGCGTGACTGCCGTATGGACAAGGCAGATATGAAGGAAGTGAAGACGGGGCAAGGCTCCGACTTCAAGTATGTTTGTCATAAACATATTCACTATTAGTTTCAAAATTTGGATTTTGATACTAAGTATTGTACATAAATATGTACTGATGTGCAGAATCTGCTGATTGGCAGGATACTGACTTCAGATGAGATTGATCTGCGAATTAGAAACGGGACGAGAGTCACTGTTTTAACCGTAGAACCCTAAGTTTAGGAACTACCATTCGGGTGTGTACTTAAATTAGGAAACTGTTAAAATATAACTAGTTTGACTAGAAACATTATCTCTATATCAGAGTATAAATCGTTGCGGGTATACCTTTATATTCTAGAACACTAAAGTGTTTTATTTTATAAAGATGATATTGAGATAAACACATTAGATGTGAATAACATTATTTATATTTTGAATATAATTGAATCTCAAACATATAACATGACAAACAAATAACTCAAACCTGATTTAATCGGATGAGACTTATTTGTGGCATTGATGTCTGGGACACACTAAACAAGACTCGTATATCCACACTTTTGAAGAGTGGATACTAGGACGGATTTGATCCTATTCAAATGATGTCTACGAATCTAATTTATTAGGCAAAATGCCTAAAACACCTTTTTACTTGGTAAAAGTGCAAGTGCCACCGATCTGTTAGCCCTCGTTCATAGTGACGTAAGTGGGCCCATATCTATCTAGGCTAGAGGTGGATATGAACACTTCGTAACCTTTACGGATGTAGCATTACGTTATGGTTATGTGTTTCTTTTGAAACACGAATCAGAAACTTTTGATAAATTCAAAGAGTTTCGACACGAAGTAGACAAACAGATCGGCAAGAGTGTTAAAACCATCATGATTGGACCATGATGAAAATACTTAAGCAATAAGTTTCTCGAATATATGAAAGAGTATAGTATCCTTTCATGATGGACTCTTCACGGAACACCTCATTTTGGCTGTGTGTCTGAACGGAGAAACCGAACCTTGTTGGACATAGTAAGGTTAATCATGAGTCGCTCTGAGCTACCATTTTCCTTCAAGGGATACGCATTAAACAGTGTAACACTTATTTTGAATAAGGTTCCATAAAAATCTGTTTGACAGACTTCATATTAGATATGAACAGGAAAGAAACTGGGTTTTCTCATTCCTGGTGATTTGGGAATGCTGGGCATATGTTTGGATGATACCAAACTAGAACCCAAATCGGATAAGTGCCTAATTGTAGGTTATCCTAGGGAAACCAAAGTATAGTACTTATACATCTCACTAGAGAACAATGAAATTGTTGCTCGCCATGCGTTTTTCCTAAGAGGAATACCAATATGCAGTGGTAAGTGGGAGGAAAGTAAAACTCGATGAAAAATCGGAGTAATACTATTCAAGGCACCGATTCCTTAATGGAATAAAAACAGTTCATCAAGGATGAAACTTTACCACAATCTTCGAATACACAAGAACCGCGTTAGTCGGAGAGAGTCAGAAAACAACCTGGGAGGTATGGGTTTCTGATCTCACCTCATAAAGATGTCAATCTTTTTGAGGAAGACGAACTGACTACGTATGAGGAAGTGATACAAGGTGTCGACTCCTTTCATGGCAAAGTGCCATGAAGTCCGAAATGGATTCCATGTATATCAACCAAGTTTGGACACTGGTTGATGTACCGGAAGGCATTGTGCCTATTGGTACTATATAAGTCTTCAAGGAAGACATACATGGATGGCAACATACAACGTACTAAGCTAGGCTTGTAGCGAAAATGTATCGTTATCAACATTGTGTCGATTACGACGAAACCTTTTACTAGTTTTCTTGGTTAAATCCATTTGGATAATGCTTGCTAATGCTGCATGTTTCATTTATGAAATATGGCAGCTGAACGTCAAAATAGCTTTCCTTAAACGGAAACGTTTTGGAGGATGTTTACAACATCCTGACGGTTTTTTCGTACCAAAACTAGCAAACAAGGTTTGCAAGTTAATTCGATCCAGTAATGGTTTGAAGCAAGCATTGAGTTCTTGGAACTATCGTTTTGATGTAATCATAATGGTATATGATTTAATTCAAAACGAATTTGATTCTTGTGTATATGAGGAGGTTAGTAGAAGCGCACTGACAATGAATGTCCTATATAATGATGGCATATCATTTCTTGGAAATGATATTCTCATAATAAAATCGGTGAAAACTTGGCTTTCATTAAAATTCTCCGTAGAATTCTTGGGAGAGACAACCTTTATTCTAGGAATAAAGATCTACTAGGATAGATCTAAAAGTTGTTGGCACTATCCGAGAACTCGTATATTGAAACAAATGTACGCAACCCGGTGTCTCATATGCTTTGAGCATATGGAGTCACAATCAGGCCAATGCAAGTGATAGTCACTGGATTGATGTTAAGAACATCCTTTGGTATCTTAGATGAACTAAGGATGCTTTCTTAAGCTATGGAGAAAGAGAACTTGAAGTGATTGGGTTTACTATTGCAAGTTTCCTAATCGATAAAAATTACTATAAGTCGTAATAACGGTACTATATAGTTTGAATAACGGAACAGTGAGCTGGAAATCTTTCAAGCAAGATACTCTTACCGAATAAACAACAAAAGTGGAATATTGCTGCAGCTGAGGCAGCAATAGAAGCCATTTGGATCTTAATAATCCTAATTGGATTAGGAGTAGTTCTGTTACCAGTTGAGCTAGGCTACAACATAGGCTAAAGAATTAATGGTCTCATCAACGATCCAAGTATATACTTCAACTATTCATCTGATTCGTTCGGATCATACATCGTGGCGATGTGATGATCGAATAAATCGCATCAGATGATAACACCGTAAATCCACTGACGAAAGCCGTTCCTCAGTAGAAGTCTGAGCGACCCGTACATAGTTAAAGTGTAGGACACTTGAGTGATTGGCTATAGGACAAGTGGGAGATTGTTGGACAATTATGACCCATAGCATCACTATTTGTACATAACATGGTGTTGTTGTACAAATTAACTATGTGACAAAGGAAATTGCTCTTTTATCAATTGTAATTAGATTACCGGGATACATAAATGATAAAAGGTCCTTATGATTAGTTCCGGATTGAGATGATATGAGACAGTATCAATCCACTAAGGTTTAATCATTAAATAATCCCTAGTCATAGTATTATCGAGATCGGACATCGATAATGTAGAATAGACTAGTATTACACTTGTGCGCGTTGTGGGAGCATAACGACATAGTTCTCATATATTTGGGTATTGGATACTCATGCAAGTGTAACATGAGGTTGTGTTAACCGATGGTATGGAAACAGTTTCGCTCTGGATAGACCCATCGGAATTCCATTGGTAGTATGACTATGTGTCTATGGAAGTCCGAATCAGGGTAGGTGTATTTGGTCTTAACCTGAGACTTGCACCGCTAATACTTGCGACAATCAATATACTTTGGTTTTAGTCGTCCATGGCTTTAACCGGTCCTGTGTACGCCTCTTCTGGGTATATTGAGAATCGTAGTGTATTGGGTGTGATGTCAAGATGGAAGTATCACTCCAGTCATAGTAGAGATGATGATCACATAGGATAAGGAACTAGAGCTCTTATATGCTGCAGCTATCGGGATATTATGACTAGGTCATGTTTATCCGATTATAGAGACTAGTTACCATAGATCCGATATGTGATTCGTACGAGACAGACACAATTCCAGCCCCAGGCCTAGCACATGACATCCGATACTAGACCGCAATATGCAATACTACGTATACTACGCCTGATACAGATTACATATTCCTTTAGGAATATTTCTGGAGAATTGGGCAGGCACGGTGCTTTGCTAGAAGCCAACCATGTCTTGTAAATCGGTAAAAACGTTGTACTAGGTACGTACGTGTTCGGATAGTCCGACGACCTGATTTACTGCCAACATATCCGTGGATCTCATGGGTCGCTTCCCGAAGATTCACCGATGACGTATGACTCGCACATAATTAATCTGGGATTAATTATTAAGAGAGAGAGAATTAATCTGGGATTAATTACGGAGATATTTTATCTGGGATAAAATATTATTTAAAGAGAGAGAACGATTAATTTGGAATTAATCGATAAATTAATATATTCGATATATTAATCGAAATTAGATTTCGACATGGAATTAAAATTAGATTTTAATTCGGGCGAACGAGTTAATTTAGAATTAATTCGCTAGCGACGTGAATTGTAATTTTGCTAGGCATAATTATTTAATTAAATTTGATTTAATTACGTCGCAACGGAAAATTTGTTAATTCAGAATTAGCGAACCCGAGCCCGGGAGTGTTTGCGGGCCCACTCGCATTTCGAATCAAGTGGGGCCCACAAGTCACATCAAGCGTCACATCACTAGTCAACTTTATCACTTTAATGTGATGGAAGTTGTTGGTTGATGGTTGAGTGTGATACACACTAATGTGATGGTTGAAAGACATATATCTGTGGGACACAGAAACTGGGCGACGCATGCCGTTCCGGGCTCGCGGCCCGGTTGGGAGTACGGAGTAGCCCGCAGGGGGACTAAACCGGGGAATAATGGAGTCGCCACCCGGTGTGAACCGGGAAAATGAGATTTAAGGCCGCACTCACCCCTCCCAAGGGAAGACCTCAAACCGTTGGGTTCGGAATGGTCCATTACTTATGTCACTTGTAATGAAAGGATTTGTGCAATAATTTAATCAAGCCTAAGTAACACCTATTTCCAAGAGTATTATGCTTCTAAGTTCATATGCATGAAAATAAAACTTACACCTAAATTTGCATATATATTACATCTAAGTCTGCATGCTCGAAAGTGAATCAAAGTAGCGACAAACATACAACTTCATAAGCATATTGTATTCATGAAAGCGCAAGTGCACAATAATCACACAAGCGCACATAAAAGCGAATAAAATAATGGCGAACATGTAATTTCATAAACATACCATACTTATACATGCGGAAACATAAATAAATAGCCATTGCATATTCATGCGTAAATAAGAGAGTCAACTAGGTACATAATGCAAAAAAGACAATTAAGGAGGCAATTAAACATTAAAATAAACATGCTATGATGTGATGCAAAAGAAGATAACTAATATTGATACAAACACACACATAGGCATTTTTCCAAGTGGTACGTGGAATTGTTTACAAGGATTTTAAGAGGTTAAAATCAAAAGATGACAAGGATTTTAACCTCTCAAAATAGAGGACCTTTAATCGCACTTACTAAACTCATGCCCAAACAACACAATACATATATAAAAAGTAAAGACAATGATATCGGACTTCGTGTATCCGATTGAACATATCTCACATCCAATCAAATATACATTATCCGGCACGGCAAAGCATCATGGTAAATGATTTTAACCTCTCCAAATAGAGGACCTTTAATCGCACTTACTAAGCCCATGCGCTTTATCTCATCATAATGCATATAAAAATAAAGATAACAATATCGGACTTCGTATACCCGATTGAACATATCTCACATCCAATGAAATATACATTATCCGGCGCGACAAAGCATCGTGGTAAATGATTTTAACCTCTTAAAATAGAGGACCTTTAATCGCACTTACTAAGCCCATGCGCTTTATCTCATCATTACATAAACAAATAACATGCGGAAGTCAAGTAGCGAATAATAAACAAATCAAAACAACATAAAATGAAATATGTGCCGTTTACTCAAGTGGTACGTGGAGTTGTATCCCGAGTACAGATCATACTACCGTCCATTCGGAATCGGCTATGAAATTTATGTCCGGGTTTCCATCCTATATACCACGAGAGGCGACACATTTTTCATTTTATTCAAGGGCCAAAACATATATCATTTCACAATAATCATGCAAATGAAACTCAGTAAACAATAAGAATATGAATGAAAATGGATTTGAAAAATACCCTCAGGTCTAACCTTTTATGTCGACTTTCGGAAGCGCGTTACAAGTCCGTCGGAAGGGCTATCACTCCGTAGCTTTTCTTGTTCACTGGTCTACGTCTTTCTTCGCTGTTTCGCTGCTCAAACTACTGTCTTGACTCCGTTTTGCTGCTGTTTTACTGCTATTTTTTACTCACTGTTTTATGGGAAATAAGTGATTGTTTTGTCCATTTTTTGGGGTTGTTTGCTCACTGTTTTAGGGTGGCGTTTGGGTCTGTTTCGGGTGTAGTTTTGGGCAGTTTCGAGGACTGTTTTGGGTGCTTTGTGCGAGAGAGTGAGGCCTGTTCACGTATTCTGATTTGCGTGAAGGTTGGGGTCTTGTGAGTGGAGAGGGCGTGAATGGGAAGCTGCGTGCTGGGCAGAGGGCGAGACGCGTGCAGGCTGTGAGGTAATGTGGGGCTGGTTGATTAGAGTCTTTGCGTGAAATGGGTAGTGGGTTAGGCTGATGAGTGGAGGAAGGCTTACGTGGGGTGTAGGGCTGCTCGTTGATGAGTTTTATAATAGCGTGAGTTTTGGTCAGTGTGTTGATGAGGGTTTCTTGCTTTGAGGCTATGTGTGTGAGTGCGGTTTAATGAGGGGGGGGGGGCAGAGGACGTGTGGCAAGGAGACGTGTTTAGTGGCTTTAAGGGTTTTTGTTTACTGCCTAGAGTAGAGAGGATATTTGTTCTCGGCAGTTGGCTATTGGGGTTTATTGGGTTGTTTGTGTATTGAAGCAGGTTTGTGTTGCTCTAGTGGGGCAGTGTAAGGCTGCAGTTTTTGTTTGTTTCATTTCACGTGGAGAGTTCGAGTGTGGAGAGGGAGAGAGCCTTGGTTTATCTTTTTGTTTTGGCCGTGTGAGAGGGAGAGAGTGACTGTGGTGCTATTAGGGTTTATGTTGTCTGTTTTTTTTTGTGCCGTGGGGATCTCTAGGGGGATTTAGGGTTGGATTTGTGTTATTTTTATAGTTGTGATCTAGGGTTAGGGCTGTGCATGGGATATTAAAAGGAAAGAAATCAATTAAATAGGGATGTGTATTTTAATTAATTTTAAAAGGGAAAGGATAAATTGTATTTTTGGGGGGTAATATATTAAATTGGTGAGTGATTTAACTAAATTTAGGAAGAGATTTATTTAATTGGTAGGTGATTTAATTAAATTAGGAATTTAATTTAATTAGATTTTAATTTAATTTAATTTCAATTTAATTGGTTTTTAAATTTGTGACATGTTTTAATTATTTCTTGGATGAGATGGGCTTGGTGTGTGTCTTGTGGGGGTTTGGGCTAAGAATGTATTTTAAAACGGAGGTCCAACAAGTGAGCATGGAGCTAAACAAGCGAATAAGATTTAACGAAATACTGATTCCCTTCCGACGACCGTTTCCCGCAACTTCCTCGACTAAAAAGGTAGTGTCTCCAAATGAGACTCATCATAGGGACTCACATGCAAAAATACAGTGCCTACAGTCGCCCCCACTTTGATGGGACTTGTGCAGTGTGTGACGATGACAATCCTATCAAAGTTATGCATGCATTTTTTTACTTACCTGGCTCGCCAGCTATTGCTTAACTTACTTGTTATCCTGAGATGCTTTGACCTTTGGGCTTTGTTCCCGAATTGCGTTGAGGGAGAGCTTTATTCCCCTGGGCTTTATTCCCGAGCTGTTTTGAAAGTGGGCTTTATTCCTCTAGGCTTTGTTCCCGAACTGTGTAGAGATATGGCTTTATTCCCCTGGGCCTTGTTCCCAAACTGCTTTGAAAGTGGGCTTTATTCCCATAGGCTTTATTCCCGAGCTGTGTTAGGATAAGACTTTATTCCCCTGGGCCTTGTTCCCGAACTGCTTTGAAAGTGGGCTTTATTCCCCTAGGCTTTGTTCCCAAGCTATGTTAAGATAGAGCTTTATTCCTCTGGGCCTTGTTCCCGAACTGTGTTAAGATAGAGCTTTATTCCCTTGGGCCTTGTTCCCGAACTGTGTTAAGATAGAGCTTTATTCCCCTGGGCTGTATTCCCGAACTGTGTCAAGATAGGGCTTTATTCCCCTGACTGTGCTAAGGTAGGACTTTATTCCCCTGGGCCTTGTTCCCGAACTGTGTTGAATGTGAGCTTTATTCTCGAACTGTACTGAGAGAGAGCTTTATTCTCCTGGGCTGTATTCCCGAACTGTGTCCAGATATGGCTTTATTCCCCTAGGCGTTGTTCCCGAACTATGTTAAGGTAGGGCTTTGTTCCCGAATTGTGCTGAGAGAAGGCTTTATTCTCCTGGGCTGTATTCCCGAACTGTGCTGAGAGAGGGCTTTATTCCTCTGGGCTGTATTCCCGAACTGTGCTGAATGTGGGCTTTATCCCCGAACTGTACTGAATGTGGGCTTTATCCCCGATCTGAGCTGACTGTGGGCTTTATTCCTGAATTGTACTAAATGTGGGCTTTATCCCCGATCTGAGCTGACTGTTGTCTTTGTTCCTAAATTGTACTAAATGTGGGCTTTATCCCCGATCTGAGCTGACTGTGGGCTTTGTTCCTGAATTGTACTAAATATGGGCTTTATCCCCGATTTGAGCTGACTGTAGGTTTTGTTCCTGAATTGTACTAAATATGGGCTTTAGTCCCGAACTGAGCTGGATGTGGGCCTCGCCCCCAGATTGATGCTGATGTGGGTCTTGCCCTAAAACTGATGTTGATGCTATTGTGGGCCTCGCCCCCAGAGTGCCATACCCAAAACTCAAACTCAAATGGGCCTCAACCCTGATATTATTACCCGAATCTGATACTGTGCTTTTCACCGTTTCTGATTAGCTTGTTCTTTGCCGCTTTCTCTTTTCTTCTTCAAAACCTGCGAATACAAAACAAACACAAAACGAATGCCAAAATGTGTTACGTGTATGCATGCATGCATGAGTGTGCTCCATTTTGGAGCGCCATTTTCGGTATTTTCTATGTGTGCTCCATTTTGGAGTGCCATTTTTGGCATCTGTTGTGTGTGCTCCATTTTGGAGCGCCATTTTCGGCCTCTGTTATGGTAGGGGTCCATTTCCGAACCTTATTGTTCGAGAATGTGGCTCATTTTTGAGCCGTTACTTGATGAGGTGGTCTTTGCCGCGACAATCCTGCGAATACAAAACAAAAATTGTATGTATATGATATGTATGCATGATGCTGATGTGGGCCTCGCCCCCTAAACCGACACTGATGTGGGCCTCGCCCCCAAACTGACACTGATATGGGCCTTGTCCCCAAACTGATACTGATATAGGCCTCGCCCCCAAACTGATACGGATACGGGCCTCGCCCCCAAACTGATGCGGATGTGGGCCTCGACCCTCGGGACTTATCCCCAAATTGATACTGATGTGGGCCTCGGCCCTGGGAATCATCCCCAAACTGATACTAATGTAGGCCTCGGCCCTGGGACTCATCCCCAAACTGATGCTGATGTGGGCCTCACCCCCAACTGATACTGATATGGGCCTCGACCCTCGGGACTCATCCCCAAACTGATACTGATGTGGGCCTCGGCCCTGGGACTCATCCCCAAACTGATGCTGATGTGGGCCTTGGCCCTAACTGATACTGACATGGGCCTCGCCCCCAGACTGATACTGATATGTGCCTCGCCCCAAGTTGATACTGATGTGGGCCTCACCCCCAACTGAAACTGATATGGGCCTCGCCCCCAGACTGATATTGATATGGGCCTCGCCCCAACTGATACTGATATGGGCCTCGCCCCAACTGATACTGATATGGGCCTCACCACTAGACTGATACTGATATGGGCCTCGCCCTAACTGATACTGATATGGGCCTTGCCCCAAACTGATACTGATATGGGCCTCGCCCTCGACTGGTACTGATATGGGCCTCGCCCCCAGCTGATACTGATGTAGGCCTCGCCCCTGTGATTCATTCCTGAAGACTGCTGACATTGTACTGTTGCTGCTTCTGGTTGGCTTGCATTTGACGCTTTCTCTTTTTCTCATTTGAAACCTGTTATTACAAAACAGAACAAACACAAAAGGATGCAAATATGTTACGTGTATGCATGCATGCATGATTGAGTTTCCTATCCCGTTGGGCTAGGTCTTCTGCCGGTACTCTTGGTGGCTGCTCGGTCTTTTGACAAGTCTGCCCTCTTCCCTAACCAACGGGTGTCTATGATGGCTTTCAAGACAAAAGGGGGTTAACATGGTGCATGTATGCATGAGGTGCATGTGATGCATGAGATGCATGCGATACAAGAAATATATCAACTCATTAAAATTTTCACACAAATCGGCCCATCATCATTTTAGAAGCTTTTGGGCTAACTGTCATAGGAGTGAACTCGTCCCAGTTTAAATGGCCCAACAAGTTCACATCTTATGGCAAGAAGTCCAACCGTATCCAAATGATAATGTTCCTAAACACAAACATATAATGGCCCATTGGCGTTTTAGAAGCTTTTGGCCCAATCATCATAAGATATGTTCTTGTCCCAGTTTAAATGGCCCAACAAGCCCATACCTCATGACAAAAGGTCTGAATGGATCCAAACGACCATGTTCCCAAACACAAGCACAAGTAAATAATTCTTATTAGTTCTATGACTACGGTTCACATGCGGGTTTACGGGGGTGTGGACAAAGGCTCTCGCTGATGAAGGATTACCCACAACTAGGTCTCCCCACTCAAGGGTTCGAGCGACCAAGTGAGCGTACCTTTTTTATACACTAAGGTACGTGCCAACGAGCTATGGTGTGTGACTGACTGTCAAATGGACTTCCCGTTGTAGATTCCCCAGAGGGAGGGTGGAGCGAGGCTCTCTTAAGTACCCAAGCCTCTTAGGCTCTTATCGCTTAGTGTCAGGAATAAACAACGAGTCCTCCAAATTAGTCCATCACAGTAGGCTACGAGTAGATGATTATCTAGGTGCCTTCACAGCTTTTCCTTCTAGAAATGTAGTGAGTGAAGGAAGACACCAAACCATTACCTAGCCTTAAAAAGTGCCATTGATTAAACCCATTTTAACCCACAGTAGACATGGTTAATTAAAGCACAAATCATAATATTACAAGACATTTTTTCGGGGCCGATTCTCTATCCCCAATGGAGTCGCCAGACTGTGGGACACAGAAACTGGGCGACGCATGCCGTTCCAGGCTCGCGGCCCGGTTGGGAGTACGGAGTAGCCCGCGGGGGCACTAAACCGGAGAATAATAGAGTCGCCACATGGTGTGAATCGAGAAAATGAGATTTAAGGCCGCACTCACCCCTCGCAAGGGAAGACCTCAAACCGTTCGGTTCGGAATGGTCCCTTACTTATGTCACTTGTAATGAAAGGATTTGTGCAATAATTTAATCAAGCCTAAGTGACACATATTTCCAAGAGTATTATGCTTCTAAGTTCATATGCACGAAAATAAAACTTACACCTAAATTTGCATATATCTTACATCTAAGTCTGCATGCTCGAATGTAAATCAAAGTAGCGACAAACATACAACTTCATAAGCATATTGTATTCATGAAAGCGCAAGCGCACAATAATCACACAAGCGCACATAAAAGCGAATAAAATAATGGCGAACATGTAATTTCATAAACATACCATACTTATATATGCGGAAACATAAATAAATAGCCATTACATATTCATGCGTAAATAAGAGAGTCAACTAGGTACATAATGCAAAAAAGACAATTAAGGAGGCAATTAAAAATTAAAGTAAACATGCTATGATGTGATGCAAAAGAAGATAACTAATATTGACACAAACACACACGTGGGCATTTTTCCAAGTGGTACGTGGAATTGTTTACAAGGATTTTAAGAGGTTAAAATCAAAAGATGACAATGATTTTAACCTCTCAAAATAGATGACCTTTAATCGCACTTACTAAGCTCATGCCCAAACAACACAATTCATATATAAAAAGTAAAGACAATGATATCGGAATTCGTGTATCCGATTGAACATATCTCACATCCAATCGAATATACATTATCCAGCGCGGCAAAGCATCATGGTAAATGATTTTAACCTCTCCAAATAGAGGACCTTTAATCGCACTTACTAAGCCCATGCGCTTTATCTCATCATAATGCATATAAAAATAAAGATAACAATATCAGACTTCGTATACCCGATTGAACATATCTCACATCCAATCGAATATACATTATCCGGCGCGGCAAAGCATCGTGGTAAAGGATTTTAACCTCTCAAAATAGAGGACCTTTAATCGCACTTACTAAGCCCATGCGCTTTATCTCATCATTACATAAACAAATAACATGTGGAAGTCAAGTAGCGAATAATAAACAAATCAAAACAACATAAAATGAAATATGTGCCGTTTACTCAAGTGGTACGTGGAGTTGTATCCCGAGTATAGATCATACTACCGTCCATTCGGAATCGGCTATGAAATTTATGTCCGGGTTTCCATCCTATATACCACGAGAGGCGACACATTTTTCATTTTATTCAAGGGCCACAACATACATCATTTCACAATAATCATGCAAAGAAACTCAGTAAACAATAAGAATATGAATGAAAATGGATGTGAAAAATACCCTCAGGTCTAACCTTTTATGTCGACTTTCGGAAGCGCGTTACAAGTCCGTCGGAAGGGCTATCACTCCGCAACTTTTCTGGTTCACTGGTCTACGTCTTTCTTCGCTGTTTCGCTGCTCAAACTACTGTCTTGACTCCGTTTTGCTGCTGTTTTTTACTCACTATTTTATGGGAAATAAGGGACTGTTTTGGACATTTTTTGGGGTTGTTTGCTCACTGTTTTAGGGTGGTGTTTGGGTCTGTTTCAGGGACTATTTCGGGTGCAGTTTTGGGCAGTTTCGGGGACTGTTTTGGGTGCTTTGTGCGAGAGAGTGAGGGCTGTTCACGTATTCTGATTTGCGTGAAGGTTGGGGTCTTGTGAGTGGAGAGGGCGTGAAGGGGAAGCTGCGTGCTGGGCAGAGGGCGAGACGCGTGCAGGCTGTGAGGCAATGTGGGGCTGGTTGATTAGAGTCTTTGCGTGAAATGGGTAGTGGGTTAGGTTGATGAGTGGAGGAAGGCTTACGTAGGGTGTAGGGCTGCTCGTTGATGAGTTTTATAATGGCGTGAGTTTTGGTCAGTGTGTTGATGAGGGTTTCTTGCTTTGAGGCTATGTGTGTGAGTGCGGTTTAAAGGGGGGGCAAAGGACGTGTGGCAAGGAGACTTGTTTAGTGGCTTTAAGGGTTTTTGTTTACTGCCTAGAGTAGAGAGGATATTTGTTCTCGGCAGTTGGCTATTGGGGTTTATTGGGTTGTATGTGTATTGTAGCAGGTTTGTGTTGCGCTAGTGAGGCAGTGTAAGGCTGCAGTTTTTGTTTGTTTCATTTCACATGGAGAGTTCGAGTGTGGAGAGGGAGAGAGCCTTGGTTTATCTTTTTGTTTTGGCCGTGTGAGAGGGAGAGAGTGACCGTGGTGCTATTAGGGTTTATGTTGTCTGTTTTTTTTTAGTGCCGTGGGGATCTCTAGGGGGATTTAGGGTTGGATTTGTGTTATTTTTATAGTTGTGATCTAGGGTTAGGGTTGTGCATGGGATATTAAAAGGAAAGAAATCAATTAAATAGGGATGTGTATTTTAATTAATTTTAAAAGGGAAAGGATAAATTGTATATTTGGGGGTAATATATTAAATTGGTGAGTGATTTAACTAAATTTAGGAAGAGATTTATTTAATTTGTAGGTGATTTATTTAAATTAGGAATTTAATTTAATTAGATTTTAATTTGATTTAATTTCAATTTAATTGGTTTTTAAATTTGTGACTTGTTTTAATTATTTCTTGGATGAGATGGGCTTGGTGTGTGTCTTGTGGGGGTTTTGGCTAAGAATGTATTTTAAAACGGAGGTCCAACAAGTGAGCCTGGAGCTAAACAAGCGAATAAGATTTAACGAAATACTGATTCCCTTCCGACGACCATTTTCCGCAACTTCCTCGACTAAAAAGGTAGTATCTCCAAATGAGACTCATCATAGGGACTCACATGCAAAAATACAGTGCCTACAATATCATATTTTATTATTTTGATATTTGACTTTCAATTTTGTGTATGAGATCACACAACATACACACAACTCATTCTCTCTTCTTCTCCCTCTACATTCGGCCAAGGGAGCCAATTTCTCTCTTTCTCCAATTTTGAAATTGCCGAGAATAAGAACAAGCAAATGGAAGATTTGTGGCAAATTTTTCAAGATGCTAGCACATCCAAGGGGTCTTACAAAGGTGATAGGGAAACCCATTCATGAGCATAGAATCCACACCCAAGCTTGGAGCTTGACCGAAACTTGGAGAGCACAAAAAGGGAGCCGTGGCCGAGAGCTTCAAGGATGGAGCAAGGAAAATTTTTGTTGTTCCTCGCATCGTAAATCCGATCTAAGTGAGTATTCCGCAACTTAACTTTATCATATTCACACTTTTAAATGCTTAAATTGATCTTGGTATGACCTAGAAAACCCAACAGTAAAATCCGCTGAGACCAGTATATGTCGTATATCGTGACTTGGTCCGATGGTTTATCCCAATGAACCATGAGTCTCGGGAGACTTGTATAGACTTGTAGGTGTTTATTTAAAAAACACTGAACGACTCACTGAAGATTTCCTAATACATAGTACACCAACGTCAATAGTAATCTTCTCGAGTTGAGCGAGCATAATGGTTATTCGACTTGAGATACCACTATGGATATATAAGTTATCCTCCATACTTTGAAGACAGTCACGTCACCGATCTATTTAGATCAGACCTCCGCCTGTTCATTGGGTGTGGACTGATGCTCATGATATCCTGTGCGTATCAAGATAGAATCCGTCAGTCCTGTGTATAGGACATAGGCATCCTACACATGTTTGGGATCTAGTAAATCTATGGTCGTGGTATAACTTCAGATTCAAGTTCCGAGTGTTATTTAGAGATCGTAAATTTGAAAGTCGACTATATTATACCATACGAATTTGACGTTCTTATCTATATCTCAGGTATAATATGGATAGCCTTTGATGGAGGAATTATACGTATGTAATGACCTCGACTTGCATAGTTTAGCGAGATTATCCGTGGTCGTCATAATTCATGAGTGGGTGAATTATGGACACGAAATTAGATTTCGTGACGGATAAACCTAAACTTAGAGAGTCCCACAATATGAAGTGTACTCGTTGAGCACTTGGACAACGCGTTATGAATAATACAGATTATTCATAATACTTCATCGGATTAAATGAGTTAATTCGAATCGTTTAAATGGTTAAACGAAACCACATGCATATGGGTATTTTTGGTCAATCATAATTATTGTGTATTTGTATTTGATACATAATTTGATTAGATACACATTAAATAAGTGTCAAATGAGACTTTGACACATGTCATTAATATATGTATTTGTTATTTAATGTAAATAAAAATACATATATAATAATAATTATATTAATTAATTATTTAGATATTTAAATGTTAAATATTTGAATAATTAAATAATATCCATTTTTCATAATTGTTATGATAAATGTTTAATTATTATTGGTGACATGTGGCATGTTTTAATTAAACTTTAGGTGTGCAAATTTGATTTGTTAACATAAAGTTTAATCTTAATTTAATGAAATTAATTTTGAAAAATGACCAATTTACCCTTATTAAGCCGGCAATGAGGTGTTTTTAAAGTTAGAAAATTTTTGTTTTCTTTTTAACATCTTCAATGGCCGAAAAATTCATCCTAAAAAAGCTCTCAAATTCACTTGATGATTCAAGTTGAGAAATGAAGAAAATCAATAAAAAGGCTTAAGGAATTACATGATTAAAGGTAATTCTACATTTCCCTAAAGCTTAGAAATCAAGTTTCTTGTTTCTTGAAGATCTAGTGAGATCTAGGGTTTCTTCTTTTCTATAAATTTGCGACTTTTGGATTTGGAGGATGGAATTTGAAGCTTATTGCATTTGTGAAGTTGTTTTGAATGATATTATTATAATATTGGTTCAATTTGATCATTTGATTATATGTTGCCATTCTAGATTGTTATGACCACTCTTGTAATGTCTAGAATTTTTTTTGAGTGCTTCATTTGTGGTGACTTTGGTTGGTGTTAAGATTAAATAGATTAGTGTTGGAAAATTGGATTTTAAGCATGAAAAAATTGATAATTTTACTTCTGGATCAGATATGGAAATAATGTTCATATGGTGATGAAAATTATGTCATATAAATGTATTTGATGTGTTTTGGGTGTTGGAACAATTTCCGGAAATTATTTCGGAGTTGAAATATGCGAAAACGATGAAAAACAGCGTTATCGGGTGACATGAGCCAACCGGGTGACGACAGCACAAAAAGTAAATTGGTCACTGTTCGGGCAGCCCATGAACTGCCCAAGTACTATTGGGGCTGACTTGGACAGCCCCCATGTGTATTGGTAGTCGATTTTGTCAAAAACGCGTTTTATGCCATTTTACGGAAAACTATTTTCGTAAAAGTTTCGCTATGTTTCTTAACTATTTATTTCGTTATTTGATATCGAATAAATATGTTTAGGTAAAATATGAATGAATTATTCATATTAGATATTGAATAATTTATTCGGTAATTTAAAAAGTTTTAAAATTACGATTTCGCCCAAATATCGCTTCCGTCGCGCCCGCGCCCAAAACCCCAATAAAAATGGTATCAGAGCATGTCTGATTCTTCATACATTACATTAGTCATGCTTGATCTATGATATATAATCCAATTTTGATGTTTACACATGCATATAATTTAGATATTTCTTGACTTTTCAGTTATACGCTAACGGGAAACGTAACATAAATTTAATTGTTAAATCAAGTTATGTTTTCTAAGGTAGAATTGAACTGTTAGGAAATTGATCTAGATTGAAATTCTGCATTTGAGGTAGAGTAAAGCTTTCTTGAGGAATATCCCCGCTTAAATAAGGTAGTAAAGTGACATGTATTGTATGCATGTTTCTGATAGCGTGTCCAAGACATCCTAATGATCCTAAACATGATTCTAGTGTGAATAATCAAGTGAGTTGCGGAAAAACTTATATTGATTGGATTAGAAAATTCAAAACTTTCTTTGAATGGATGGAAGCTCCAAGCTTAAAATTGAATTCCAAACACAAGGGTGAGTTTCCCTATCACCTCACAAGACTCCTTTAAGTGATAGCTTTGAAGATTTTTGAAGCAAAAATCAATGGAGACAAGAACCAAGTTCACGCCCAAAGAGAGAGAAGAAGAGATGAATAGTTGATATTTGGTTTTCCAAAAACTACTACCAAAGTTGGTGTGTGTTGACTTTCGAAAAGTGGTAGATGTGTGAAGTAAATGCCACAGTTACTATTCCAACTACTTACATCACAAATAGTGACAATTGATGTAAGTCATGGGTCCCACCCATTTAATTCCAAATCTAGTTGGCTTATACAACACACTTTGGGCTCGGGTTCATTTAATTCGATTAAACGAATTTTCCATTGTGACGTAATTAAATCTAATTTAATTAAATAATAATGCCTAGCAAAATTATTACGAAAGTCGATTACGAATTAATTCCAAATTAATTCGTTCGCCCGAATTAAAATCCAATTTTAATTCTGCATTGAAATCCGATTTCAATTAATATATCCAATATATTATTTAATCGATTAATTCCAAATTAATCGCGTTCTCTCTTCTAAACGAATTTTATCTCAGATAAATTCTTGCCGCAATTAATTCCAGATTAATTTTCTCTCACATAATTAATCCCAGATTAATTCTGTTCGAGTCAAATGTCATTGGTGAATCTTTGGGAAGCGACCCAAGAGATCCATGGATATGTTGGCAGTAAATATGGTTGTCGGAGTATCCGACACGTGCGTACCGCGTACCACGTTCTCATCGATTTACAAGACATGGTTGGCTTCTAGCAAAGCACAGTGCCTACCCAATTCTCCAGAAATATTCAACGAAGAATATATAATATGTATCAGGCATAATATACAATGTATTGCGTAATACGATCCAGTATTGGATGTCACATGCTAGGCCTAGGGCATGAATTGTGTCTGCCCCGTACGAAGCATATATCGGATCACTAGCAACTAGTCTCTGTAATCGGATAATTATGACCTAGTCATACTATCCCTATAGGTGCTGCATTTAAGAGTACTAGTTCTGTATCCCTGCGTGATCATCATCTCCATATGACTGAAGTGATAGTCCCATCTTGACGTCACACCCAATACAATACGATTCTCAGTATACCTAGAAGAGGCGTACACAGAACCTGTTAAAGCTCCGGACGACCAAAACCAAAGTATACTGATTGTCGCAAGTATTAGCGATGCAAGTCTTAAGTTAAGACCACATACACCTACCCTGATTCGGATTCCCATAGACACATAGTCATACTACCAATGGGACTCCGAGGGGTCTATCCAGAGTGAAGCTGTTCCCGGTCCATTGGCTAACAGAACCTCCTATCACACTTGCATAAGTATCAAATACTCAAATATATGAGAACTATGCCGTTAAGCTTCCATAACGCGCACAAGTGTAATACTAGTCTATTCCGCATTATCGATGTCCAATCTCGATAATACTACGACTAGGGATATTTAATGATTAAACCGTTCGTGGATTAATACTGTCTCATATCTTATTAATCTGGTACTAATCATATATATATATATCCAAGTAATCCAATTACAAAATGATAAAATAACAATTTCCTTTGTCACATAGTTAATTTGTATAAAAAATACAATGTCTTTTACAAATAGTGATGCTATGGGTCATAATTGTCCAACAATCTCCCACTTGGCTCATAGCCAATCACTCAAGTATCTAACACCTGAACTATGTACATGTCGCTCAAACTTTTGCTGAGAAATAGCTTTTGTTAGCGGATTTGTAATGTTGTCATCTGAAGCGATCTAATCCGTCTTCACATTGCCACGATGTATGATCTCATGAATCAGATGGAAACGTCGAAGTATATGCTTGGATTGTTGATGAGACCACAGTTCTTTAGTCTGCGTTATAGCCCCGTTATTGTCACAATACAAAGGTACGGGCTCAGCTGCTAATGGAATTACTCATAATCAAATTAGGAATTTACGGATCCAAACTGCTTCTTTTGCTGCCTTAGCTGCAGCGATATATTCCGCTTCTGTTGTTGAATCGGCAACAGTCTCTTGCTTGGAAGATTTCCAGCTCACTGCTCCATTGTTCAAACAAAATATGAACCCCGATTACGACTTTGAGTCGTCTTTATCGGTTTGGAAACTTACATCGGTGAACCCAGTCACCTCAAATTCTCCATCTCCATAGACTAAGAAAGCACCCTTAGTTCGTCTAAGATACTTAAGGATGTTCTTAACAGTAATCCAGTGACCGTCACCTGGATCGGCCTGATAGCGACTGCATATGCTCAAAGCATACGAGACATCAGGTCGCGTACATATCATGGCATACATGATCGATCCGACTGCGGAAGTATACGGGATCCGACTCATGGTATCTCTCTCATCTTGTGTTTTAAGACACATGTCCTTAGATAGAGAGACGCCATGTGACACTGGAAGCAGCCCCCTCTTAGACAGATCCATGTTGAATCTCTTTAACACTTTGTCAATGTACGAGCTCTGGGAGAGTCCAAGCAGCTTTCTAGATCTATCTCGATAGGTCCTTATTCCCAGAATAAAAGCTGCTACTCCCAGGTCTTTCATGGAAAATTTTAATGAAAGCCAAGCATTCACCGATTGTAGCATGGGAATGTCATTGCCTAAAATCAATACATCATCAACATATATGACAACGAATGTCAGTGCACTCCCACTAACCTTCTTATATACACAAGAATCATCATCATTTTGAATGAAACATATTCTTTTATGATCTCATCAAAACGTTGGTTCCAAGAATGTGATGTTTGCTTCAATCCATAAATGGATCGATTTAACTTGCAAACCTTGTTTGCATGTTTCGGCACGACAAAACCGTCAGGCTGTTGCATATAAACATCCTCAAAAAGGTTTCCGTTAAGGAAAACGGTTTTGACATCCATCTGCCATATTTCATAATCGAAATATGCAGCAATGGCAAGCATTATCCGAATGGATTTAATCATGGCAACAAGTGAAAAAGTTTCATAGTAATTGACACCATGTCGTTGAGGATACCCTTTCGCTACAAGCCTAGCTTTGTACATTTATATGTTGCCATCCATGTCTGTCTTCTTCTTGAAGACCCATTTACAACCAATCGGCTTAACGCCTTTTGGTGCATCAACCAGTGTCCAAACTTGGTTGGTATACATGGAATCCATTTCAGACTTCATGGCTTCTTGCCATAAAGCGGAGTCGATACCTTGTATCGCTTCCTCATACGTAGCCGGTTCGTCTTCCTCAATAAGATTAATATCTACATGAGGTGAGATCAGAAACCCATACCTCTCAGGTTGTTTTCTGACTCTCTCCGACCTACGCGGTTCTTGTGTATTAGAAGATTGTGGAACAAGTTCATCCCTGATGAACTGTTCGTGTTCCGTGAGGGGGTTAGTGATAGGAACAGTATCACTCCGATTTTCATCGAGTTCTAATTTCTTCCCACTTACCACTGCATCTAGGAATTCCTTTTCGAGGAAAACCACATGGAGAGCAACAAATACCTTGTTCTCTTGTGGGTTGTAGAAGTAATATCCTTTGGTTTCCATAGCATAACCTACAAATAGGCACTTATCCGATTTGGGTTTTAGTTTGGTACCATCTAAACGTTTAACGTATGCCCAGTATCCCCAAATCTTCAGGAATGTGAAACCCGGAATCTTTCCTGTCCATATTTCATATGGAGTCTGTGCAACAGGCTTTGACAGAACCTTAATCAAAATAAGTATTGCCCTGTTCAAATGCGTATCCCCAGAAGGAAATTGGTAGCTCAATGCGACTCATCATTGACCTTACCATGTCCAACAAAGTTCAGTTTCTCCGTTCGGACACACCGTTCAATTGAGGTGTCCCGGGCGGAGTCCATTGTGAAAGAATACCATATTCTTTCAAGTAATCGAGAAACTCATTGCTCAAGTATTCTCCACCACGATTCGACCGTAATATTTTAATACTTTTGCCGATCTGTTTTTCTACTTCATGTCGAAACTCTTTGAATTTCTCAAAAGTTTCCGACTTGTATCTCATAAGATACACATAACCATAATGAAATGCATCATCCGTAAAGGTTACGAATTATTCATATCCACCTCTAGCCTGGCTAGACATGGGCCCATATACGTCACTATGAACGAGGGCTAACAGTTCAGTGGCACGTACACCCTTATCACTAAAAGGTGTTTTAGGCATTTTGCCTAATGAACAAGATTCACAGACGTCATATGAATTAGGATCAAATCCGTCCAAGTATCCACTCTTCGAAAGTGTGGATATACGAGTCTCGTTAATGTGTCCTAGACGACAATGGCGCAGATAAGTTTCATCTGTTTTACTCAATTTGACCCTTTTGTTTGTCATGTTATATGTTTGAGATTTATTTATATTCAGAATATAAAGACCATTATTAACATCATCTATACATATCAAAACATCATCTTTATATACAAAACACCCAGTGTTCCGGAATACAAAGATATACCTGCATCGGGTTAAACATGATACATAGATGATATTCCTAGTCAAACTAGGTACAAAATAACAGTCTCCTAAATTAAGTACATGCCCCGAGGGAAAATTCAAAATATAGGTGCCAACGACCAAAACGACGACTCTTGTCCCATTTCTGATTCGGAGGTTGATCTCTCCTGAAGCCAGTCTCCTACTAATATGCAGATCTTGCACATCAGTACATATATGAGTGCCACATCCAGAATCAAAAATCCAATTTTTAAAACCAGTACTGGACATGTTTATTTCAATAACAAACATACATGAAGCCGGAGCCTTGCCCGTCCTCGCTTCCTTCAACTCCGCCTTGTACTCACGGCAGTCATGCTTCCAGTGACCCCATTTGTCACAGTGTAGGCAGACGTCTTGGGATTTGTCCTTAGTCTTCCCAGAAGACTTTGATGATTTTGCCTTGCCATTTTTCTTCTTCTTCTTCTTCACACCTCCAGAAGCCTTCGGCCAAGCCTTGGCCTTCTGAGATGTCGAAGTAAGATGCGCCTCGCGCTTCTTGCCCTTCAAAAGCTCTGGCTCTGCTTCTTTCAGAATCGCCATCAACTCTCCATGAGTCTTTTCTTGGTTCATCATATTATAGTTCATGATGAACCCGCCCCAGCAATCGGGCAGAGACTGTAAGATCAAATCTATAGAAGTCTCGGCCTCGAAGGTTATGCTCAGCTAACCTAGCTGTTCGATGTCAGTAACCATTTGTGACACATATTGCTCGACATATATACCCTCTGACATATGTGAGCGGAAGAGCTTCTTTTTCAATTCGTACTTCTGAGATCTAAGGTTAGATCTGTGAAGGTCCTTCAATTTCAACATCATGTTATAAGGATCCAATCTTTTGTTTTGACGACGAAATTGATGTGTCATTGCGACATGCTTTACAGATTGAGTGGTAAATTTATCATCTCGATGAGTCTTCCAAAGCTCATGATCAACTGGTCGCTCAAGTCCGGGCTCAGGCCTGAGAGGTCTGTCTATAACATAGAGCAACTTCTCGGCTCCCAGGACTATCCTGAGATTCATCTCCCAATCTGGAAAATTGGCGCCGTTAAAGAAATTCTCGCCCATGATTATGTCTCTAACGCTAATCAATCCAACCATCTCGATTGTAATAGTCCAACTATTAAATCAACGATTTCGGGTACACTCAAAATGTAATGGTTACTATAGTCCAACTATATAACCAACTACAAGTGGAGTAGTGTCTTGTACAGTCTAACTGTTCAAAGAAAGTAATAAAACAATATTAGTCCAACTAATATATATATAACGTGATATAATATTAAAAAGCACGTATTAACGAGTATTAAACGAAATTACAAATTTAATACTAGCCTCCCATTCGGTGAGCCTCTAACCCTCTGTTAAGTACTCGGGAAACCTAGTTTCCTAGTGGGCTAGGACCCCGTTAAATAGGTAGATCTCTAAGATCAATTGGATCTCATCCAATTCCTAGATCTGATAGGTGGACCTCCAAGTCCAAAACATATATCCAATATATCATCCTAACCTTTTCCTCTGAATCAACTAAGCCTTGGCTTTGGCTCAACAAGCTTAATGATTCTAGTTAAGCGCGACCCATTGACAGTGGGAAAGCTTCGTAATACATGTCGATGTTCAGAAGTGACCTTGATTTTGGCCAACAAGTCACAATTGCCCAAGACATGCGATATATAACAAAGCTTTTGTGATTCAAACACATCCATGATAGTCAATGATCTTGAATTTGGCCAACAAATCAAAGTCAATTTTGGATCTTGAGAGAGAACCACTCAATGGAAGGAAAACGCTTAATATTAAAGTGAGGGTTTTTGCGTAAATTGGCAACCAATTTATTATCTTTGATTAGGTCTCATCATTCACCCTTAAACATGCATTCTAAAAGCATAATAAGGCGCGATAAAATAATAATGATATGTAGATGGATATATAATACAATTTATTCCTAGAACAAATCACTCTCTTTCCTCTCTCCCACTAGCACTTTACATTCTTCTACCCAATTATATAATACATTAAAGAAACCTCATTTGCATTGAGGGGAATTGGTGAGAAAAGAAATAGAAAGAGATAAGGAGGTGAAAGGCTGGACACACAGGTCCAATTTCAAATAAGTACCATACTTACAACAATTTCCAAAATTGCCCCCACCCATCTAATATCCATCCGATATACATTATTCATATAAATACATCCAAGTATTCACACAAAGCATGCTGTCAGTCAATCTAATCCAATTAATTTATCTTTGATTAATAACCATCCAATGTTCTTACAGCGATTTGATTTGCGCGAGTCCAACTCGTTTAAGAATAAATACTCAAAGTACGTATTCTTGAATTATATCGAACTAAAATTTTTAATTCCAATTTAAATTGTACCCAATACTAATTCATATTTAATTCCAAATTAAATAATTACACTTATTTTTGTGCCTTAAGGACTTGGATTCCAAATCCAATCCAATTGGGTCTCAAAGGCCCAATTAGCATCCAATGCCAATCTAATTAAAGTCTAATGGGCTTTCAATTAATTCTTTAGGCATGGGCTTTGGCCAATATAGATCAAACCCAAAATGCCAAGGCCCAATTAGGAATCACCATTTGCCAAAAATCAATTTAGGCCCATTAGGCCCAATTAAATTTTTAAAGGCCCATAAGTTGTACTTTGGACTTTATGGAAATGGTTTTAGGCCCAATTGGATCCAACCCAATTGTCCAAAACCATACTTGGCCCAACCAAGCCCATTAGCCCAAATACAACAAATTAAATTAATATATTATTCCAAATTACATATTAATCCAATTAAAGTGTAATAGGCACAATTAATTAATTAATCCAATATTTCCAAAACATCAATTAATCTAATTAATCATGTTTAATTCTCAAATTCATGTCCAACACAAAATTGAGGCAAAATCAATCCATTCAACATGCTATAACTCACGGAAATGGGCAAAAATAATATCCAATTTTGATTTCAATCTAATTAAATCAACAATCAAAATTCACTTCATGCCATAAACTCATCCCATAGTCTAATTTCAAAAAATCACCATGTGAGGTTCAAGGGTTCTATTCGGCCATATCATGGAATTAGGGGAAAATTAGATCCAATCAATTTTTCACAAATCATTGATGTATAACTCTAAGTTACCATCATCCAAGTATAACCAAACAACCAATTTCGAATTTTCATACTCCAAGCATAAAATCCCCAAATAAAGTTTAGAACCCTAGATATTAAAATCAAGTTTAGGTGGCTCTGATAATATTTTAAAATCAAGAACACTTTTCAACCTTGCTCTAGATGCCAATTGTAGGAAACGCTTTCCTCGTGCAGCGGAAACAGCTTAGGCACACGGATCGGACTTGAAATTTTTTTCTGCTTTCCCATTCCTTTAGCCGAATCTGACCAGCAGGTTTTGGACAATTATGACCCATAGCGTCACTATTTGTAAATAACATGGTGTTGTTGTACAAATTAACTATGTGACAAGGAGATTGCACTCTTATCATTTGTGATTAGATCACCTAGATTTATAAATGATAGGATATCCTTATGATTAGTTCTTGGATTGAGATGATATGAGACAGTATCAGTCCACGAAGGATTAATCATTAAATATCCCTAGTCGTAGTATTATCGAGACTGGACATCGATAATGCGGAATAGACTAGTATTACACTTGTGCGTGTTATGTGAGATCATAACGGCATAGTTCTCATATATTTGGGTATATGATACTCATGCAAGTGTAATAAGAGGTTGTGTTTTACCGATGGTACGGAAAATAGCTTCGCTCTGGATAGACCCCTCGGAATTCCATTGGTGGTATAACTATGTGTCTATGGAAGTCCGATATCAGGGTAGGTGTATTTGGTCTTAACCTGTGACTTGCATCGCTAATACTTACGACAATCGGTATGCTTTAGTTTTGGTCGTCCAGGGCTTTAACCGGTTCTGTGTATGCCTCTGCTGGGTATATTGAGAATCGTAGTGTATTGGGTGTGATGTCAAGACGGAAGTATCACTCCAGTCATACTTGAGATGATGTCACGTAGGATACGGTACTAGTGCTCTTAAGTACTGCAGTCATCGGGATATTATGACTAGGTCATGTATGTCTGATTATAGAGACTAGTTACCAGACATCCGACATGTGCTTCGTACGGGGCAGGCACATTCCAGCCCCAGGCCTAGCACGTGACATCCGATACTGGATCGCAATACGCAATACTACGTATACTACGCCTGACATAGATTATATATTCCAGTAAGAATATTTCTGGAGATTGGGTAGGCACGGTGCTTTGCTAGAAGCCAACCATGTCTTGTAAATCGGTAAGCACGTGGTACGAGGTACGCACGTATTCGGATAATCCGATGACCGTATTTACTGCCAACATATCCAGGGATCTCTTGGGTCGCTTCCCAAAGATTCACCGATGACAGTTGATTTAAATTAGAATTAATCTGGGATTAATTAAGAGAGAGAATTAATCTGGGATTAATTAAGATGGAGAAAATTAATCTGGGATTAATTGAGGTATTATTTAATCTGGATTAAATGTGTTCGGAAGAGAGAGAACGTGATTAATTTGGAATTAATCGGTAAATAAATTTAATAGTTAAATTTGATTTTTCTATTTAATTTATTCGTATGGGCTAAATTAATATAACAGATATATTAATATAAATTGGATTTCCTTACGAAATTAAAGTCAGACTTTAATACGAATGAACGAATTAATTTAGAATTAATTCATAAACGACGTTCGTAATATATTTGTGAGGCATCGTCATTTAATTAAATTAGATTTAATTATTTAGCGACGAAAGTTCGTTTAATCGGATTAAACGGAACCGCGCCGCGGTAAATGTTCGTAGAGACATTTTGAGTTTTGAATTCAAAATGGTGGGGCCCACTTCACATATTTCACACATGTGAAGTGGTGGTTGGAAAGTGGTTGGCATTTATGCCAAAACCACTTACTTTCCAACCACTTGGTTTAGGTGAAACCAAATTACCCCCCAACTACATGGTTTTGGTGAAAAGGGTAAAAACCCTTAAACAAAACCCAAGCCCTCTCTCTTCACACTTGTGTAACACACATCTTTTGGAAAATGAAAAACCCTAATACACAAGGCATATGGGCGTGAATGGCCTTCTCCCTTCTATTTGATTTGGTGGCAAAATCAACAAAGCTAGCACTTGGAGAAATCAACTAAGGTGATAGGGAAACTACTTCAAGAGTTGGAATCATCACTTAAAGCTTGTATCTTGGAGATCTCTTCTCAAAATTTTAAAGCTCAAATCCGTTCATTGTAAGTATATTTCGCAACTTATTTTGAATTTATGAACACCTTTACATGCTTATTAGATCCTTGGCATGTTCTAGGAACACTAACAATGGTATCAAGAGCCAATTTTAAGCATGAAAATTTTAGGGTTCATGAGACTAAAATTTGGGGCTTTTATGTTTTGAACATGATTCTTTCAAATTGATGCTTTGAGCATGCTTAGAATATGACAACTTAGAGTTATGCATGATTAGATTTTAAACAAATCAAATGAATCAAAAATTAATTTTTTTTTAGTGTGGCCCAATTTGACAGTGCAGTCCACTGCAGTTTTTTAATTTTTGTAACATGAAATGATGTGTTTAAATGCATGTTTAAATGTTGATTATCGGTTTGATTGGATTGGAATCAAAGTCAATAAAGTTTATGTTAAAATCAAAGAGCATGTTGAGCATGAAATGATGAATTTAGGATTCAATTTGTGTTGAGCATGAAATGATGTGTTTTGGCTTCAATTTGTGTTGAGCATGAATTGATGGATTAAGCATGATTAATTAAGTTAATTGGTATTTTGGAAATATTGAGTTTAATTAATTAATCATGGCTAATACACTTTAATTAAAATAATTGTGATATTTGGAATATTATAATTATGTTAATAAGCCTTTAATTATGAATTGGGTTAAAAGTGTGTATTTGGGCTTAATGGGCTTGGTTTGACTAAGTTTGGTTTTGGACTTTTGGATTGGATCCAATTGGGCCCAAAACCAATTCCATAAAGTCCAAATACATCACTTGGCCCTTTAAAGAATTTAATTGGGCCTAATGGGCCTAAATTGATTTGTTGGAAATATGGTGATTCCTATTGGGCCTTGGCATTTTGGGTTTGATCCATTATGGCCAAAGCCCATGCCTTAAGAATCAATTAAAAGCCCATTGGACTTTAATTGAAATGACATTGGATGTTATTGGGCCTTTGAGACCCATTTAGATTGGATTTGGAATCCAAGTCTTTAAGGCTTATAAGTAAGTGTAAATATTTAATTTGGAATTAGTATTGAATACAAATAAATTGGATTTAAAGTTGTAGTTCGATATAATTCAAGAATACGTACTTTAAGTATTTATTCTTAAACGAGTTGGACTCGTGCAAATCAAATCGTTGTTTGAACATTGGATGATCATTAATTCAAATATTAATTAATTGGATTAGATTGATCGAATAACATGATTTGTATGAATACATGAATGTGTTGTATGAATAATGTATATCGGATGGATATTAGAAGGGCGAGGGCAATTTTGGAAATTGTAATAAATTTAGAATTTATTTAAATTGAACCTACGTGTCCAGCCTTTTATCTCCTTTCTCATTGTATTTCTCTTCTCACCTATTCCCATCAATGTAAATGAGGTTTCTTTATTGTATTATGTAATTGGGTAGAAGTTAGAATAGTTCTAGCCGGGAGAGGAAAGGGAGTGATTTGTTCTAGGAACAATTTGTGACATATCCATCCATATATCATTATTAATTTATTTATTTATACGCGCTTTATTATGTATTTAGAATGCATGTTTAAGGGTGTATGATGATGAGACCTTAACAAAGATAATAAATTGGTTGCCAATTTGCACGCGAAAAACCATTAAAATATATTAAGCGTTTTTCCTTCCGTTGAGTGATTCTTACTCAAGATCCAAAGTTGGCATTGGTTTGTTGGCCAAAGTCAAGACCTTTTTCAATTGCGGATGTGTTTGAATCATGAGAGTTTTGTTCCATATCGGTGTCTTGTCCAAGTCGTGATTTGTTGGCCAAAGTCAAGATCACTTCTTGTCCATCGACATTGATTACGAAGCTTTCCATGTCAATGGGTTCCGCTTAACTGGGATCATTAAGTTTGTTGTGCCAAAGCCAAGGCTTAGTTGATTCAATGGAAAAAGGTTAGGTAATATATTTGATATATTGGCATATATAAGATATATGTTTCGGACTTGGATGTCCATCTACCGGATCTAGGAATTGGATGAGATCCAATTGATCTTACAGATCTACCTAGTTAAGTATCATACAATTTGTTGGCCAAAGTCAAGATTGTGTGTTATTTAACGGGATCCTAGCCCACTAGGAAACAAGGTTTCCCGAGTACTCAACAGAGGGTTAGAGGCTCGCCGAAAAATAATGGGAGGCAAGTATTAGATTTGCAATATTCGTTTAGTTACTTGTCATACGCGCTCAATCAAATATTATTCCTCAAATAAATTAAATGTTAGTTGGACTAATATTTAATAGTTGTTTTAATTAAACAGTTGGACTGTATTCAAACTACTTCATTTATAATGATTATATAATTGGATTATAGTAATCAATATATTTGGATTTTACCGATCATTTATAATGATTATATAATTGGATTATAGTAATCAATATATATTTGATTTTAACCAATAAAATTGTAATAAGTTATATAGTTAGACTATAGTAATCATTACATTAGATTGTACCTGAAATCGTTGATTAAATAGTTGGACTATTAGAATCAAGATTAAATTGAAAGATTAATGTTTAAAACATTATCCTATGGAAAATGTGTTCAAACGACTTTAATTTTCAAATTGGGAATAAATTTCAGGATAGTCATGAAACTAAGAAGTTACTTTATTTGATAGAATAACATCTTAGGCCTAAGCCCGGAGTTAAGCAAATAGTAGAGCATGATCTTTGGAAGATTCATGTGATGATAACTTTAATGTTTAATCCATTATGCTTGCCATAAAGACTCCTTAATTTCCTAATCAGAACTAAGGATTAGATCCTTAAAGTATGATGAAGAAATTGAAGGATCTTCATAGATCTATTCTTAGATCTTACAAGTATTAAATTACAATTAATAACTCTTGGAGAGTTAATGGCCATTCTCAATGAGACAAAGCCAAAGTTTGCAATAAGGCAAGTAGCGCAAGGCGCATCTTACTTCAATATTCTAGAAGGCCAAGGCTTGGCCAAAGACTTCTGGAATGTGAAAAGGGCAAAGGCAAAATCATTATAATCTTCTAGGAAGATAAAGGACATATCCCAAGATGTCTGCCGAAATTGTGGCAAACGGGGTCATTGAAGCATGACTGTCGTATGGACAAAGCAGACATGAAGGAATTGAAGACGAGCAAGGCTCTGACTTCAAATATGTTTGTCATAAATATGTTCACTACTAGTATTAAAATTGATTTTAAATACTTAGTGTGATACATAAATATGCATTGATATGCAGAATCTGCTGTGAGCAGGATACTGACTTCAGATGAGATTAATTTGCGAATCGAAAACGGGACGACAGTCGCTGT